>JAMXBB010000005.1:21631256-21776896 GCA_024138015.1 Lumnitzera littorea | reverse complement strand
CCCGCGCCCGCCCCCACCCACCCCACCCCACACACCCCCCCCCCCCCCCACCCCGGCTTCAAAGTTTTGCTAAGAAAACAACATATAATTGTCATTAATAACTAGGTTACAGGCAAGGACCATATTGATCGAGAGTGAGTCTGTAAATTGTCATTTCCATTTCATTCATGAATTGGAGTGGTGTGGTTGTCTTTGTATTTTAAAAAATGCATGAATGAGCATTTGCAAGGTGTTGTCAATTGAGCCAAAGTAGTTTGAGAATATAATTTTCGTGTATTTTGGAAAAATCATGATAGGATTTCTGAAGATGCATTCAGTTACCGTGTTTCTTTAGTGTTAGAACATTTCCAAAGTGCACTTTGATGAAATTATGTTTCATATCATTGTTGACCCACAATTCTCTCCTTTTGAAAAAGCATTTGCAATTTATGCAGTTTGGTAAATATGGATATTGACGTTGTAAACAGTTGGAATCCCCAGATTTGCAGTTCAGTGGCCCCAACAAACTGGGAAAGAAGGAATATTTTGAACATTTACGAAATGCCAAGTTTTGCCTTGCCCCTCGTGGAGAGTCGTCGTGGACACTTCGATTTTATGAGGCTTATTTTGTGGTTGGTTTATCTCTCTCTCTATATGAACATTTATCTTGATCTACCTCCTCGTAAACATGTTCCTTGCATGAGGATTCTGACTCTATTTGCTGAACAGGAGTGTGTCCCAGTGCTTCTCTCGGACCAAGTAGAGTTGCCTTTCCAGAATGTGATTGACTACAAAAGAATATCCATCAAGTGGCCATCTACTCGAATTGGACCCAAGTTGTTGGAGTACTTAGAGTCAATACCAGGTAGTGCAATCTGCTCTATTTAAGCTTCTTCCAATATACTGCAGGTATATTCCAGTAGTTCAGATTTTGACTAGGATTATGTTCAATCAGATGATGTTATAGAAGAGATGTTATCTCATGGAAGGAAAGTTCGGTGCTTATGGGTTTACGTGTCTGAATCAGAGTCATGCTCAGCAATGAGTGGAATATTGTGGGAGCTTCAGAGAAAAGTAAGATACTTTCACCAGTCAGCCGAAACCTTTTGGCTCCACAATGGATCTGTCGTGAATAGAGATTTAGTTGAATTTTCCAAGTGGAGACCTCCGATGCCTTTACCATGAGTATTTTGTCAAAAACACATCGGCAGTTTATACAGCTGCAGCCCTTGTCCAGTTTGATCTTGGGTTATCATCCATGATGCATTCATCGAGCACAGCAGTATCCCATAACATATGCTACATGAAAGTCAGGAATATTTTTTCCCCCCTCATGTATCTGATCATGGATGAAATTGTATTGTTTGAATTTTTGCGATATGCCCTGGGCAGCACTTGAAATTTTTGTTCTGATATAAGTCATTGATAGGTATGTAACGTTGTCAAGAATCTGTAAAATTGATCAGAAGTTCTAAGCTATAGATTTATTCGCATCTAATCAGGTCATGTTCAAATTAGGCGTTCGTGTTTCGGGTTGGGTTGTATTGTATCGACAGGACGTGAAAAGTTGCTATGAAGTCAGATCACCAACAAAACTTTTCAATATTTTATGGTCTCAATTCCTTTTAGGAACATTTTGAATGGAGATGGTTTTCAAGCTTTTCCGGCTAAAGTAATGATGGGAATGTGCAAAATGTGATGATACGGTTCAATTTCTTTGGGGCCTATACCGAAATAGGATTGCGTTTTAAGGTTTGGTCCCTAAAACTAAAAACCCTTCAAATTTGGTCGACTTTTGGCCAATGGCTTGTTGCAACGTATTGTATGAAGTCATGTCTAAAATCTTGGCAAGTAGGATAAGAAATGTCATTTTCTCTTTAGTTGGGAAAAGAACAAACAACCTTTATGCCAGGAAGAAAAATCACAGACAATATCATAATCAATGGTTGGTTATCATGCCAATGGAGACCAAACCCATTGTGCTTTAAAGGTGGATATATAAAAGGCCTCTAACACCATAGATTGAAACTTTGTACTTAAAGTGTAAAACCCAAAATAAGGGAAAAATAAAGCATAAAAAAAAAGAAAAAGAGAAAATAGAGGTATTTTATATATAAGGGCCTAAGGGGTATTAGAAACTTTAAGAATGGGTATTTTTGGTATGGAAAATGTTCCATGAACCCTAGTATAAAAACCCCTATAAGGTTTGGAAAACCCTTTTTTGCAACTCTTAAACTTACAAGTTACTCATGTGCCTAGAGTTCTTGCACAAGGGCTGATTTAAGGGAAGTTTAGCATGTTTGGCAAAGATTTATCATAAGAAAATAAAGGTAAGGGTTTAAATTATCTTTCTATTAAATAATTTCATAGGAATCCTATTGAAAATTTGTTTTTTTAGCTAGGGCAAGAAAAACGAATTTGAGAAGGTCTTTAGAGAGTTTTACTGTAGATCTTAAGTGGTGCTTCATAATTTAAGGAGGAAGACGTCGATGAAAGGCGGTTTAGAAAGGTCCTTATTGGGTTTTCAATTGAAACTCCTAAGATTTTCATTTTAATTTGTAGGGTATTATGAAAAACAAGTCCAGACTAGTCCTACATATGTCCTACAGCATACTTTCGGTGGTGGAAGTGCCATTAATGAATTTCTAAAGGTAAGTAATGTTGATGGTATATATGTTTTGGTTTTGAGATTTGTCAATGAGGATTACAAATGTTTGATTTGAATTTTAGTGGAGATTAAGTGTTTATGGGTTGTTTAAATTAGTGTGGAGATGCATAATTGATGGGCAATCAAGTCAGGAGTGGTGGTTGCACTAAATAATGAAAGAAGGTTGTAAATCGATGGATGAAATATCACTACAATTTGTAGAATTCTACAAATTGCAACTAGCATCAGGATGCCATCCCCTTTAGCATCCAGATGGTAGGGGCTTTCTACACCCCTTCGACCATGGCATTTGGATGCTGGTGGACTAACATCCAATGCCATGATCCATGTTCCTAGCAATCGATATTTCTTTGGGTTTTTATAAATTTTTCGAGTATGTTTTTCAATCATAAATCCTTTCAACGTTTTTCTAAACATGATTCTTCACCCTAAATAGTTTGCAAACCAATTTAACATCATAGTGATCCTAAGTTTCTTAAGTGACATGAGCTGTAAGTGTGTGAGGGTTATGATGTTGAGTTAAAGGATGATGTTAGATAAGTTAGAGACTAAGAAAAGGTGTGTCATTCTACTATAAGTATAGGCCATGAATTGAGTTTTGGTGTTTGTGTTATAATAGATTCTAAAGAGGTTATTGTTTCAATTTCTTTAAGTTGACAAAACCAAGTACATGATACTTGCTTGTTGGTTGTGTAGTCAAGCTAGTAATATAATTGGATTAAATAATTATTGGACGTTAAGAAATTGTGTATTACCTATGCTTGGCTAAGTCGAAAGAACTGGGAGGGCCAGACCTTAGGTTAGCACCCCGATGGTCCTTACATAACGGTGTCTTAATTGAAGTTACGCTTGAAAATGATTTGGATAAATTTAGAATGATACATGGTTACTTGGTCATTATGGTGTTTGGAAGAACCCAACACTAATATTATATGGTAATATATGTGTGTGTGTGTGTGCATACGCGTGGTTAGGGGGGTGGGGTGATGGTGTAGCGGGAGTGGTGGTGTTTAGTTTTCATGAGCACCCTTTTGTTGTTTGGTTTGGCTTAAAAATAAAAATAATAATTGGTGCATGTTGCATAATTTGTTTCTTGTGATGCATGTGGAATTGTGAATGCTTGTTCATGTGCATATGATTGTGTATTTTCGTATTGGGTTTCGGCTTATCCTTTTTAAAATTTTTAGGTACAAATACAAGTCAAGGCAAAGGCAAAGTTAGTACGATGACTTGAACTTTAAGGAGATGTAGCAGATTTTTGTATATGTTGTTGAGATGTTGGTAATGGCTTGATGTAATTGAGTAGGATTGAGGTTTTGAGCTAAATCAATTATTAGACTTTTATTATTGTATCTTGAGTCACGAGAAGTCACCTGTGACTTCTTTAATCAGATTATGTGGTTGAAGTAGAATAATCGAGATTTCTTATATGATTTGTAAATATTTGTTTAGAAGATTTATAAAGTTTTATATTGTAGATATGATGGATTTATTTGAAGTATTCAATTTTATTAAAAAGTTTGGAGAATTAAATTTTGTGAACCCATTTGGAGATTAAAATGTGAATGTTTGAAGATTTTAGTTGAAGATTTATGACTGGTGTACTAGTAAAGGCTAAGAACACGTGGTGAGTGATAGCGTTTCAAGTTTTAGAGCATTACAGTTAAAGTGATATTAGAGTTAGGTTATGGATCATAGAAAAGTTAGGGTTGGTAAATAGTGAAACAACTTAGGTTGATAAATCATAAAAGAGTGTAGGTTATAAATCTTTAGGAAATAATCTGTAAGATGGCGAGATGACTAGAGTGGGTATAATAGAGGGGTTTGTTTAGAGTCAAAATAAACCATTACCTTAGCTATTTTACCTTATATACATGATTTGATTTCTATATCTTCCTTTTGTATTTTACTCGTTTTATTACTATGTTTTGTATATGCATTTGAATATCTATCTATTTACTCGGTTTGATTATACTTTCTTTTGGGTTACTTTTCTTTTGTTTCTTTGTCTTCCTAAGTTGTCAAGTGTTAAATGTATGAAGTTGAAGGAATTTGTAAGCTTATCTCTTATAAGTTCAGTATAATAATTAAAAGTTGAGCGTAGGCCTAAAATAACTTCAAATATAGTAAGTGATAGTAGTCATGGAGAAAATATTAAGAAGCTACCAACAAATTTACGACTAGGTAAATACCTAATACAATTAAATATATGTAGCAATTTACATACCAAAAACTACATATACAATTCATAACCTTTAGTAATGATTAAGACTAAATAGACTCAACAATGGACCAAAACACTCACCAGGTCAATCAAGTACCTTCTTGGTTGACCAAAATATCCATTACAATGATGTTAATAAGTGTATTAGTGTAAAAGACATAAGGTGATGCAAAACGGTAACTAATAATAGACAAGGCTGTTCGCTAAGATGAGTTCAAGCATGCAGAAAGCTTGAAAAAGGTTATGGAAATGCATAAAAAGCAATAGGGAAAGGTAAAATCAAGTAAACCTACAAACAATTTCAAAGGATATGACGCATCAGTGTAACTTTCAAGGACTCATGACACAACTTGATATGATGTATGAGATGGTCTAGTGAGGTTACTTGCTACCTAACCTTACTTAAGGGTTAGAATAAGAGTAAAGTAAGCAAACAAGCTAATAAGCTAACAAGCTAACAAGCAATGCTTATGGAAAAAGGAAGTATATTTAGTATATTGATAATGATGATAAGATCATGTAGCTACATATACAAAGGGTATTTATACTTGCAAAATGGTGGCAATCTATCTAAAATGGAAAAGATAAAAAGGAGTATTATCTTAAAGAAGCAATGTATAAGGAATAATAAAGGGTATAAACAAAAATTCAAGGTAATCAATGATTAGCGCAGGAGAATCCTTTCACGTAAGTCTAAACATGTGGCGACAGCTTATTGGAGACTCTTTTGGTAGAAACTGGCGAATGGTATGATTAGGATGAAGGCTGCCGTGTAAGGGTAGCTCCATCCAGGTAGAGCAGTCATTGGGGATGCGTGCTAGACATCTCGGCCTCTTAGCACATATATTGCTGAGATTGAGGTCGTCTTAGTCATGTCCGAGTAAGCATGTGAGGGGTTGGGCTATCAATAGAACATGTCTAATCGGTACTTGATTACTGAGAAATGTATAGTTACATGGCTTGCCATAAATTGGTCAGCAGCGAAGATTAGTTCCGCCTCGGTAGGATTTAGCTGGAACATGAAAATGAGCCTTGTTAATCCTTCTAGGCCAGGCTCAATTATGGGTTAAAGGTTCAGTAGGTTGATTCCTATCATCCTTTCTTTGTTGATTTAGATTTAGGATCAAATTTGATTGGTCCTCATTCAATCCTCCTTAAAGGTGATAGGGGTTAAGGTCAGCAACATTAAAGGCATTAGAGACTCCATAATCTTTGGGTAGTTCCAGTCTGTAGGCATTATCGTCAATCCTTTAGAGTACTTTAAAGGGGCCTTCGGTGTGGGCGAATAACTTGTTCTTTCTTTTGTTTGGGAACCTCTCCTTGCTTCAGCGCAGCTATACTAAATCAACAGGTTGAAATTATGTTAACTTCCTTCCTTTACTCCTTTCTCGCATTCTCTTAGCAGCTTAGTTAATTTATCAAGTAACTTTCTCATAGATTTGTTGTAGAGACTGTGCTCGGGCTTTTGCATTAGGATCTTCTTGTTTGGACATGAGCACTGGGGTGTAGTCAAGTGATAGCTTTGGGTTGAAGCCATAGACGACTTCAAAGGGTGTTTGCTTGGTGGTATCGTGCATAGTTTAGTTATAAGCGAATTCCACTACAGGCAAACATACATCCTAATCAACTAAGTTCTTCTTTATTGCATTTCGGAGTTGTGATCCCAAAGTATGATCGACTATCTTTGTTTGGCCATCAATTTGGGGGTGATAGGAAGTCTCGAATAACAGTTTAGTTTCCATATGACACCATAGAATCCTCTACAAATGGCTCAAAAACTTTGGATTTCTGTCTAAGACAACACTCTTTGGCATGTCATGTAGTTGAACAATTTCCTACAAAAAGAGAGAAGCATCAAGCGAAGTATCGTTAGTTTTCGAGTAGGGTATAAAGTGTACCATCTTACTAAATCTATCCATAATGACCATCACAAAGTTTTTGCCTTAGGTAGTTCTTGGTAATCCAAGAATAAAGTCCATGCTTAGCTCAGTCTAGGTCAAGTTAGGACAAGTCAAGGCATTACCCTTGTTTAGCTTGACATTTGGCCCTCTTGTAAGTAGCTGTAAGCCTTAAAGTTAAGCTAAGTAACCGTAGGATTGAACTTAGAATACAAAGTTTAGAATGATCGATTAAAGGATCCGATCAAACCCAAATTATAAACTATGGATAAAAAAATTAGTAAAAACGACCCCGTAAACTTGAATTTAAGAAAATAAGTAATAAAATATGAGACTATAAAATTTTCAAATTTCAAGTATAATAATTGTTAATTATCGAAAAGGCGAAAAGTGTAATTTAATAACTAATAAATTACTAAAAATAGATTATATGTATATTAAAAATTATAGAATGACCTAAATAATAATTAGGAATGTTCACATGTACCTCACATATATTTACGTATAGATAAAAATACGCGAAATTTCTTAAATTGTCTAAAAACTTATTAAATAATTAAAGAAAATTATTAATTAATTAAGAAAAAATTAGAGGAATCAGGAATGAGGTGGATGTAGTCGTAGCAAGTCAGAAAGTGAAGAATAAAAATTGCCCAATCAAAATTAAGCAATACAAAAGCCAAAAACTAAGGGATTTGGGTAATGTCTTGTTTAATTTAATGTACATTAATTATCACAAAGCTCTATAAATAAGGAAAAAAATTACAGAGCTCCTTTAGATAGTTAGAAATCAGAGAAAAATAGAGAGCATTGAAAATTCGAGAGAAAAATTGGGGGTTAAAAAAAAAAAGAAAGGAAAACTTTGCAGTTAAGGCTAGTGAGCCAAACCTACACACCACCACCACCTGAGACCGAGCCACCACCACCACCACCCCACTCTAGACCGGTCGACACACCTGAACCGGTGTTGGAAGCCTAAAAGACATCAAACCGGGTAAGTCTTTTATTTGCTCCGATTTTGTATAATTTCTTAAAATTATTTATTTCATTCAGAAAATTATGAAATTTATTATTTTGAGGTTTTATTGTATGTAGATTTAGGAAAAAATAGTGATTAAGTTTAATCACGTCTGAAAATAAGGATTCTTAACAAATTAAGCAAAACCGAGCATGATTAGAACTAGAAATAAATAGGTTTAGGAGTGTAGTTTAGAGCTCAAATTTTTTTTGTAAAATACTTAAGTGATATAGAACAGTGCTATGAAGCCATTTTTTTAAATTTAAATTTCAAAAATTTTAAGTAAATTTTTAGTCCTAAAATGAGGGAAAAATTGGGTAATTTTGAGTTAATTAAGTGATTAATTACTGATTTAGATAGTAATTACATGTTTAGGAATGTTAATCTCTATTGTGGAAACCTAATCCTAGCCTTTAGAGTATTAAGTGTAATTAATTTACGAATTAGGTAGTAATTGTAGGAAATTAGGAATATGTGGAATTGGAAATTTAATAAATATGAAAAATTAGGGTTATTTAGATAATATAATAATAAAAATCAGAATATACTAAATCTGAAACAAAATTTAATTTTAGGTAATTGTATAAAAAATATAAGATTTTCTTACAATGGGAATAAATCTGGCACCTCAATTAGGATTAGCGTGTACCGAACAGTTTAGAATACTAAATTAAAACTTAATAGGATATTAAAATACTCGAGCTTAATGTGATTAATTTCACATTAAAATTCGAGCATATTTAAGATTCCAAAATCAAAATTAGAATCTAATTTAGGAACCGAACCCTAAAATAGGGTAGAATGAATCATTAGTACATAATCGGTATACATGGAAAAATAAAGTAAATTATAACTTAGAATATGAATTCTTAAAGTATAAGTACTAAAAAGACCTATTTGTATTATAGGATACCTAAAGACGAATCGGCTTGCAATTAAGTGATCGGGCGACTGAGAAATTCTAAGTAAGTTAGGTTACTACTTACTATATTAAAGTACTATTTTTATGGTACTTAGAGACTTAGGATTGTATATGGTTGTGATTGTAAGTAGTTTATGCATGTGTTTGATGTTTCTGAATTCATGTTGAAATTTGTAATATGATTGATTTTGTGTTATGATTGAATTGGTGTGAAATTGTTTGAAAACCTCAAATAAAATTTAAATCTTATTCTACTCTAATGATCTAAAATGTCATGCATTGCAACCCATTAGGAGATCATTAGGATTCTCCAACCAAATACCGACCCCTTCGAAAGGGATAGCGTAGGATTGCATAATGGTCCCTTCTTCATCCTTAGTCGAACTAAATGACAGGAGAGGAGGTCGCGGCGAAGTTAAAGTCAATGGTTTGAAGGTAGTCGTAGGAGGAGCGATGTCTCTATTGCACAAGCTTGGGTTTGGTTATGAGCTGCTGTGTAACATGGAAACTCCTCAATCCGGATTAAAGCGGGTGAAATTTCTCTTATTTCACAACGGATCAGATTGCGTTGTGTGATGACACTTGATTGTTGCATTGCATGAAAATAATTGCTTGATAATCTTATTTGTGTTTGTATACATTCATGAGTCTTCAATTCAACTTACTGAGCTGTAGTTACTCATACCTTTATAGATCCTTTTGCAGGTCCCAATTTCTGAATACTCCAAGTATTATGCCGCCTTACAATTATCTAGAGGATAGTTCTTTTGAAGCCAAGGGTGTGAGGATCAATTTGCTTAGCAGTGGATGTATAGCTAGAGTGTCCTTTGTAGTTTAAGAATGAAAGACTATGTAAACTAGTGAACTATTATGTTTATGTAGAGTTTCTTGGGAAGTTATGTAGACTTTACATATAATTATGTATGTTTATTAAAAATTTGTGATAATTACTATAATTGTAGTTAAACACTTAATTGGACTGTTTACTTTAAAGCGAGGAGTCGTCGACGTCTTGCGTAGATCATGTCTATGGTAGGTACTGTGAAGCCAGTTACTATCATAGAATGGTTTACATGGTGGGACTGTTGCGACTCTGTGAGTTCAGGGCGTAACAGTAGCACAACCCTCAATAACTCAATGGACATCTCGTCTCATTCTTGGATAAAAGAACCATCTCCTCAATAACTTACATGTTCTTCTCTCTCCAAAATGATTGGAGAGTCCTCCATTATGGGCTTCTCTCACCAACAACTCTCGAATTGAACAGGTCAGCACACATAATTTTCCTTCGAACAAATAGCCACCTTCCATATGGTGCTCATCTACTATCCTTTCATCAGCACATCATTCAAATATAAGACCAAAGTAAGGGTCTTTAGGATACTGCTCTTTGATGCTTGCAAACCCTAGCAGCTTGGTCTGTGATTCAGTTAAGAGAACATGTCTTCTTGACAGAGTATCGACAATTACATTGTTCTTACCTTGTTTGTATTTTATTACAAAGTTGAATCCCTTTAGGAATTCAACCCATCGCGCTTGCTTCTTTGATAGTTTGGTTTGACTCTTGAAGTGCCTCAAGGATTCACGATCTGTGTAAATAACAAATTCTTTTGACAATAGATAGTGCTGCTACACTTGGATCTCTCGGATAAAGGCTAGGAGTTCTTTATCATACATTAAATAGTTTAGTTGAGGTCCTCTGAGCTTCTTACTACAGTAGGCAATTGGTTAGCCTTCTTTCATTAAGATAACATCTATACCAATGCCTAACGCATCACTTCCAAATCAAATATCTTCTCGAAGTCAAGTAAGGCTAATATAGGCTTCACCAAAACTTCTCTCCTCTTTTTCTCCCTATTTGAATTCAATGTTCTTCTTTGTCAACTTAGTAAGGGGTGCAACAATAGTACTGAAATTTTTAATGAATCTTTGATAAAAAAAATGCCAGTTCATGGAAACTTTTCATCTCGGCACAAGTGGTTGCATTTGACTACTTGACAATAGTTCGGATCTTCTCATCGTTGACTTGTAAGTCGCCTCTACCAACTATATAACCCAAAAATATCACTTCCTCTTGGTAGAAACAACACTCCTTTAAGTGGCCGAATAACCTTTTAACTCTAGTACTGCATAGAGATGCTTACAGTGACTTGATAGGTCGACACTATGTAAGCCCTACAACTAGCCATTCGAGGTTTCGATCAGTTAAAAAACTCGATCGAACCTAAATTATAAAGTAAAGCTAAAAATATTAGTAAAAATGATCCCGTAAACTTGAATTTAAGAAAATAAGTAATAAAATAGGAGACTATAAAATTTTCAAATTTTAAGCATAATAATTGCTAATTACTGAAAAGGTGAAAAATGTAATCTAATAACTAATAAATTATTAGAAATAGATTATATGTATACTAAAAATTTTAGAATGACCAAAATAATAATTAGGAACGTTCACGTGTACCCCACATGTATTTACGTGTAGATAAAAATACGCGAAATTACCTAAATTGGCCAAAAACTAAGTAAATAATTAAAGAAAATTATAAATTAATTATGGAAAAATTAGAAAAAAAATCAGAAGAGGATAAGATGATCCAAATCAGGTCGTGGCATGTGAGGATCTGCAAAATAAAGATCAACCAATTAGAATTAGGCAACACAAAAGCCAAAAATCAAGGAAATTGGGTAAAGTCATGTCTAATTAATGCATAATAATTACCAAAATCGTCTATAAATAAGGAAAAAATTTCCAAAACTCATTTGGGCAGTGAGGAATCTGAGAAAAATTGAGAGACTAAAAAATTTGAGAGAAAATTCAGAAAAAAAAAAAAAGAAAATTATGCAGATTGGGCAAGTGAGCCAAACCCATACCTCACCACCACCTGGGACCAAGCCGTCGCCGCCACCACCACCTTACTCTAGACCCACCGTCTAGGCCGGCCGACAACCTTGGACCGGGTTTGGACGGCCAGAAAGTATCGAACCGGGTAAGTTCCATAATTGTCCCGATTTTGTATAATTTAGTAAAATTAGTTATTTTGCCCAAAAAATTATGAAACTTATTATTCTGAGGTTTTATTGTATGTAGATTTAGGGAAAAATAGCGATATAGTTTAATCATGTCTGAAAATATAGGGTTCTTAACAAATTGAACAAAACCGAGTATGATTAGAATTAGAAATAAATAGGCTTAGGAGTTTAGTTTGGAGCTCAATTTTTTTTTGTAAGATGCTCATGTGATATAAAACAGTGCTATGAAGCCATTTTTTTTTAAATTAATTTTTGAAATTTTTAAGTTAATTTTTAGCCCTAAAATGATGGAAAAATTGGGTAATTTTGGGTTAATTAGGTGATTAAGATACTAATTACTGATTTAGATAGTAATTAGATGTTTAAGGATGCTAATCTCTGATGTGGAAACCTAATCCTAGCCTTTGGAGTATGAAGTATGGTTAATTTAGGAAATGAGGTAGTTAATATAAGAAATTAATAATATGTGAAATTGAAAATTAATAAATATAAAAAAATTAGGGTTATTTAGATAATATTATAATAGAAATCAGAAAAATAATAAATCTGAAATAACATTTAATTTTAGGTAATTGTATAAAAATGTAAGATTTTCTCACATTAGGGATAAATCCGATACCCCAATTAAGAATAGCGTATACTGAATAGTTTAGAATACTAAATTAAGACTCAATAGGATATTTGAATACTCAAGCTTAATGTGATTAATTTCACATTAGGATTCGAGCATATTTAGGACTTAAAAATCAAACTAGAATCTAATTTAGAAATCGATGCGGAACCCGAACCTAACTCCAAACCTAGAATAATTATAAAAGACTTAAGAACTAGATAATTAGGCATATTAAACCCTAAACTAAACATAACAATAAGCGTTATAGGATAAAACGAACCTATAATAGTTATACGAAAAACTGAAATTACGTTTGTATTATAGGGATGATCAGCGATGGCTTGAGCAAGTCGAACCTCGAGTAAGTGAAACCTCGAGTGAGTGAACGAGGAGTCGAGGTAAGATGGGATTTATACGATGTTGTATTTATACGATGTTGTATTTTGGAGGCTTAAGATTATGCTTGGTTGTGCTTGTTAGATAGTTGGGTGTGTGCATGTGCATGTGCTTAATTATGGGTGATGCTATGATTCTGTTTATTGCTTTGGCATGTATTGTATGATTTGTATGAAATGATTGATCACCCTAAATTGGACTTAATCAAATATACGACCAGTAATCATAATCGGACATGCATGGCAACTCATTAGGGAAACTTAGGACTCTCTGGCCAAATACCGACCCCTTCAAAAGGGATAGCGTAGGATAGCGCAGGATTGCATAATGGTCCCTTCTTTATCCTCAGTCGAACTAAGTGACAGAAGAGGAGGTCACAGCGAGGGTGAAGTCAGTGGTTCGAAGGTAATCGCAGGAGGAGCGAGGTCTTTATTGCACAAGCCTGGGTTTGGTCGTGAGCTGTTGCATTAATGGCAACTCCTTAACCCAGATTAGAGCGGGCGTAATTTCTCTAATCTCACGATGGGTCAGACAACGTCGTGCGATGGCATTTGCTTGCACATGCATTGCACCTAATAAGTTGATTAATAACCCTGTTATATGTTTGTGGTATAGTTTTAAGTCTTCCATCCTAACTTACTGAGCTGTGGTTGCTCACATCCCTATAGTCGCCGTGCAGATGTTGGCTAAGAAGCGGCAAACAACTACTTTGAAGCTAGCAACTGTTGGATTCTGGGGAGTGAGGAAAAACATTTGAAGAATGAACACATATTTTTAAAGTTTAAGCTTTTACTTTAGAATTTTTCATTTATGAATAATGTAATAACTAAGAAATATATTACAGAGAAATATTGTAAACTTTACTTGAAATAACCGAATTATAGTGTATATATATATTTCCTCACTTTCTTAAGTAAATGGTTTATTTAAATTACAAACTATTTACTTCAAAGCAGGTTAGTTATAGACGCCTTGTATAGATCAGGTCTAAGATAACGGTTGTTAGGCTAACTTCTATCTTAGGATAGTTTACACGGCGGGGCTGTTATGAATTTACCGCTTCGGGGCGTGACACACTATATACAAAGATATCATCAAAGTACATTATGACACATTTTCCAATCAGATTTCTCAGCAAATGGTTCATTAAATGCATGAAAGTGTTCAGAGCATTTAATAGGCCAAAAGACATAACCATCCACTCGTAAAGTCCATGTCCATGTCGAGTTTTGAAGGTAGTTTTTCATTCATCTCCCAATCTCATTCGGATCTGATGGTAGCCAGACTTTAAATCAATGTTACTAAAAACTTTAGCTCCACTTAGTTCATCTAACATGTCCTTTAGTCTAGGAACAGGGTATTGGTACTTGATCATGATCTTGTTTATAGCTTTTTTATTAACGTACATTCATTAGGTACCATCTTTCTTCGACATAAAGAGTGCTGATAACTCTGATTTTAAACATATTTTATATGGTGATTTTATAGTATTTCCCTCACATTTTTGGTTTTATTTAAAGAAATTGATACTTAATTGAGTAAAATGTTGATTTCAGGGTTTAAACGCGTTCTAGGCTCGAAAACGAAGAAAAGAAATCAAATTTCACTCAATTCCGAGTTCAAACGAAGAAGTTATGAAATTTTGAAGTTATGCAGAAATTTTGCCTTAGTGCAGAAAATTACACGACCTGGGGACACGGCCATGTCCCAGGCCGTATCTGGTGACGAAAATAGAATCCGTGTAATACACATATAAAAGGATATCTTAGGGTTTAAAAGAGAGAGAGACATTACAGAAACAGAAAGACACAAGAGACGAGGGGAGACTTGAAGAGAACATCAATCAAGAAGTGAGAACAACATCGACTTTAAGATTAGAGAGATTGTTTATCAAACAAAAGGGGTTTTTCATGTTTTATTTTATGTTTTTGATGGAACTCGTTTTTAGATTCGTTATGATAGCTTAGAATTCGAGTATTTAGGATTATGGAACCTAGGGTTTTATGTAACCCTTGGATTGAATTATAATTTCAATAAAGTTTCTATCTTTTCTTGATTCAATTATGTTGTTTAATTGTTGATTGATAATTCTAGAGTGTCAATATATGATATTATGCATGATGATTGGGAAATTGCATGTGTAATTAGATCTAAGCATAATAGAAGAGAATTACATGTATACTTAGAGATAAAATATATGATTCTTCCGGAAAGTTGATTGTTTGTATGGGAATTCATTATACATTAATGCAATTCTAAGTTATATTACTAAGTGAAGAGATTCCGGTAAATAATTTAGGATTAGGGTTAATATGCTTGAGAAAGGTATTAGCTTTAATTGTGAATCCCTCCGGTCAAGAATAATAGAAATTGAATTGAATATATTTTAAGCGGTCACATGTGAAACACTAGGGGAAATAATTCCTAAATACGTTATTAATTTCTTGAAGTCGTTCGTAGTTTTATTGCTTTCTAATTTGCGTAATTAAGTTTCATAAGTAGTTTAGTTGTTAATTTTAGTATTTTTAATTCATTCAATTTATCACAATTTTCCGGTTAGATAATAAAGCTAAAGTTAATATTAGTACTCAAAAGCTCTGAGGGATCGACTCGGACTCACATCCGCTATATTAAAATTGATAGGTGCGCTTGCCTCGTATCAAGTTTTTGGCGCCGTTGCCGGGGATTTTTTATATTAAGAACGCTAGTTACTTTATTACTTTAACCATTTTTTTTTCTTTATTTTCTTTTGTTTTCATTGTTTATTTTTATTACTTAGAACTACAATTGATTTTATATTTCTTGCCCTTGTAGTGCATGACCCGCAGCAATCCGGAAGATTTGGTAGAACTCGATCCTGAAATTGAGAGAACTGCCCTTCAAAATTTGAGATCACGACCTAGACAAGTTGTGGTGACCATAGACGACGAATCAATCGTTGAGATCAAGGAAGAAGGTAAAGAGGCCAACACTCAATTCATTGAGCAAGAAGATCCACCACACATGGCTAACAACGGGAATGAAGCAAATCGGACCATGTCCGATTTTTCAAGGCCTACACTTATTGGAGCTGACTCCAGTATTGCAAGGCCAACCGTCGCGGCTAATAACTTCCAAATTGCACCTAACATCATACAAATGGTGCAACAATATGTTCAGTTTGATGGTCTCCAAGATGAAGATCCTAATGCCTACATCTCTAGTTTTCTAGAGATTTGTGATACGTTTAAAATCAATGGGGCCACGGATGATGCCATTCGACTGCAACTATTCCCTTTCTCCTTGAGGGGAAGAGCAAAACAGTGGTTGAACTCCCTACCAAGAAATTCAATTACAACCTGGAATGAATTGGTAGAGAAATTTTTGGAGAAATATTTCCCACCAGCAAAGATAGCGAAACTTCGGAATGATATTTCTTGTTTTGCTCAATTGGAAGCAAAGACGCTTTATGACACTTGGGAGCAGTTCAAGGACTTGCTCAGGAGGTGCCTACATCATGGCCTTCCACTATGGATGCAAATTCAGACCTTTTACAATGGTCTCAATTTATCCACTAGACAGATGATTGATGCATCCGCAGGAGGTACTTTGAACACTAGGACACCTGAGCAAGCCCAAAATTTGATTGAAGGAATAGCAATGAACAACTATCAGTGGGAAACTACTAGAGCCAAGCAAAAGGCCATGGGAATTTATGATGTGGACTTGACCACTGCTCTGGCAGCCAAGGTGGACTTATTAAGTAAGAAGATTGATGCACTCTCAATTGGCCCTCAACAAGTGCAATCGGATGTAAGTGATTTTGGTATGCAGGGGTATGGAGCACAAGAACAATTGGAACAGGTGGATTATCTAGGAAATCTACCTAAGCAACAAAATAACCCCTACAGCAACACTTACAATCCAGGATGGAGAAATCACCCCAATTTCTCATGAGGAAACCAAAACCAAGGCCAGCAGAAGACCAACTTTGGCCCACCTAGATTTCAAAGACCATTCCTACCTCCTCTCCCTCAAGAAAAGAAGCCCAGTGTGGAAGAACTTCTCACAAAATACATTCAAGGCAATGAGGCTCGCTTATTCAACATTGAATCATCGTTGAGAAATCAAGAGGCGTCCAATCGTAACCTTGAGAACCAAATTGGTCAACTTGTGAAGCTAATCTCTGAAAGACCACAGGGAACACTCCCAGGGAATACTGAGGTCAATCCCAGGGAACATGTTAATGCTGTGACCTTGAGAAGTGATAGAAAATTGCAAGTGGAGAAGAAGGATGGTGGGGAAGTAATTGAGAAAGAAGTGGAAGTCAACCGTAAGGAAGATGCAAAGCCACTAAAATCAAAAGAAAGTATGGAACCATCAAAAGTGAAGGAGTACAAGCCTCCCATCCCTTACTCGCAGCGCCTTAAGCAAAGTTACACTGATCCGAATAAGGAATTTGGTAAATTGCTTGATATTTTTAAACAATTGCACATTAACTTACCTCTTGTTGATGTTATCTTGCAGATGCCAAAGTATGCGAAATTTCTAAAGGATCTTCTATCAAACAAGAGGAAGTTGGAAGAGCTTACAACTGTCACATTGAACGAGGAATGCTCGGCACTTCTCCAGAAAAAGCTGCCACAAAAATTAAACGATCCAGGGAGTTTCACTATTCCTTGTATGCTTGGCAATTTGTTAGTAGATAATGCTTTGGCAGACTTAGGAGCCAATATAAATTTGATGCCGTATAAATTATTCAAAAAACTTGGGTTAGGAGAACCTAAACCAACGCGCATGAGTCTTCAATTAGCTGATAGGTCTATCACATACCCTAGAGGCATCATAGAGGATGTTTTAGTGCAAGTAGACAAATTCATCTTTCCCGTGGATTTTGTTATACTTGATATAGATGAAGATATTGAGGTGCCAATCATTTTAGGTCAACCCTTCCTAGCCACTGCTAGGGCCGTTTTTTATGTTGGTGAGCATAAGTTGATATTACGGGTCGGGGATGATGAAATAGTTTTTAAAACTCTAGAGACAACGAACAAATTTCTTGACCCAGAGGACATATGTCACAATGTTAATGCCACTAATGTTGTTATATCTACATGTGTGCAGGAAACACTTGCCAAGGAGTCATCGAGCTATTGCTTGCAAAAGGAAGATGAAAATTTGGTGACTAACCCCAATTGTGCAGAAATGGTAACTCAAATAAAAGTTCATGAATCTATTATGGACAAGAAGGGGGTTGATCAACTCCATAAGTCAAAGGATCCTAGGTTAAAATCTTTTAAAGAGAAGCTACCATCTTTGGAACCAAAACTGTCAAGAAATCATTTGGAACATACCTTTATGGTGAAAAGTTCAAAACTTCCAATGACAAACGCATCTAAGGTAAAAGCGGACAAAATGAAAAAGTTTAGGCTACATGAATTTGACAAGTGGCATGATAAGGAGAGAAACTATGGAAGTTATGAATCAATGAAATGGAATTGGCAAGGTCGATGGCCTAAGGGCAAATTTACGCTCGTATGGAGTGTTTGAAAGCGAGATACAAGAGGAGTCCTATCTCCAACTGAATGAAGAATCATGAGAAGACGTATCCCATCGAGCTATCGACGTTAACTAAAGCGCTTCTTGGGAGGCAACCCATGTCTAACTTTGCTCATATTTTAGTTTTTTTTTTTTTTAGTTTATTTCAATTTATTTATTTATTTTCTCTTTGATCTAGTTTTGCTTTGTTTCTTTTATTTGTTTCAATTTTAGTCATAGGCTTTTCCCTTTTTAGTTTCATTTTTTTTTTCTCTCTTTAGTTTTCTTTGTCTTATTTTTCTAGTTTAAGTATTTTTATTTATTTATTTATTCTTTATTGATTTATTTATTTATTTATTTTAAGTTTCTTGTATTTTTAAATCCATGAATTTAGGTAAAAAAAAAAAAAGACAGAACAGAAAGTTACACGGGCATAGGACACGGTCGTGTCCCAGCCTGTGTCCATCCAAGCCCCTTTCATCTGCCATGCCTATAGAAAGTTACACGGGCATGGGACACGGTCGTGTCCCAGCCCGTGTCCGCCCAGATTTTACTTCTACTGTGTGGGCACAGAAAGTTACACAGGCAAGGGCTGCGGTCATGTCCCCAGCCTGTGTGCGCCCAGAATTTTCCACTCAAGAATAGAAAGTTACACGGGCGTGGGACACGGTCGTGTCCCAGCCTATGTCCGTCCAGTATTCATACACGGGAAGCAAAAGTCACACAGGCAGGGGACACGGTTGTGTCCTAACCCGTGTGCGTCCAGGTTAGACACAATGGCACAGATTGTTACACGGGCAAGGGACACGATCGTGTCCCAGCCCGTGTCGACCCAAACTTACACGATTTTGCACACGCCTGGTTTATTTACACTAAACATACCCTCTCACACACTCACAATCAAGCATATCTCTCTCATATTCTCTCTTATTCTCCCTCTTCTCTCCACAATTCTTGCATTCCTTATGTTCCTGATCCAAGTAAGTTTTCCTCATTGATTTTACTCTCTCTTCCTCATGCTTACGCGGTTTGGTTATTTGCATTTTTACTCTTGTGCGTATTGGTTTTTCCATTTGGCTTGCAGATTTCTATTGATTATTCATAAATGCCATGCCTCATTGCTTTAAGTTTATTGCAATAATGCTGCCACATCTAGTTAGATTTCATTGTGCTCTCTCAATTCCGAATGTTATTGGCTAATTTATCTTTTGTTGATCAAGGCTTATGAACTCCGCTATATATAATGATGCGCTTCTTCATTTTGCACTTCTTTTCGACTGGCAGGGAAGTATTAGTTTCTTTTCATTACATATGTTTCATTTTTCCTGTGCTGCTTTTTTCTTGCTGCTATGATTTTTTTGTGGTACATTGGGGACAATGTACATTATTAAGTGTGGGGAAGGGATATATATAAATTTGTTACTGTTTAGGAAACAAATTATTCATATTTGACCCAATGACTTTTTAAGTTAACTTGCAATAGGTGATTAACTGGTATTGAGCCAAATCAACTATGTCATGTTGATCATTATTGACCTTATGATACTTTACTACAATTGATTAGTCAAATTTTTGGAAAGCAATGTTACGAGTTATTTAGCTTAGGAATTTAAGACTTGAGATTGGAGCAACATCACTAGTTGAGAGTTAGTCATGGTTATTTTTAAATTTACTTTTTTGTATACCTTTCTCTTAGAAATTTTTAAGAGCTCTATAATTTTTAGCAAACAAACAAATGAAATTCTTCTTTTGAGAAACCCTTGAAAAACCATAATGATTGGAGGTCAAAAGTAATAACAAGTGTATGAATAGAAAAATTGGTAAGGATTTGTCTTGGTCCGTCAGAAGAGCGAGATTGAGTCCCAATGCCAATTCTAATGAAAAAATTGATATGGATCGGCCTTGGTCCGTCAGAAGAGCAAGGTTCTTTCCCGCTATCAATATAAGGAATAAGTTGGTATGAATCGGTCTTGGTCCGTCAGAAGAGCGAGATTCTTTCCCGCTACCAACACAATTGTGCTTAAATAAGGTAAATTCAAAAGACCTCTCAACAAAAGCATGAACTAGGGGGATGATCAGAGGAAGAGTGGATGTAAAATGTGTTTGTTTTAGATTATGGTACTTGGTGAGATGAAAGAGAGAATTGTATACATTTTAGTCAAATGGACAAAATTTTTATGACTCTTTTTCGATTGGCGAGATGTTAAATCTAATTTTTAGTTTAAGAATCCTTAGTTAAATGGCTCGGGTAAACTTTGATTTTCATAAATTAACTAGTGAATTCTAGTATTAAGTATGGTTGGAGCATTTGAATATGGTCAGATGAAATTGGTTGACTTTATTATTGTAAGTTAGTTGAGAATGATTTTCTTACCTTTCTTCAAGTCAAATGTATTTGTTGACAGGTTTCCTAAATAGTGATAAATTTTGATTAGCGTTTCTTGTCCTGAAAGTTTTGTTTTGATTTATTTGCTTGAGGACAAGTAAATGCTCAAGTGTGGAGAAATTTGATAACTCTGATTTTAAACATATTTTATATGGTGATTTTATAGTATTTCCCTCACATTTTTTGTTTTCTTTAAAGAAATTGATACTTAATTGAGTAAAATGTTGATTTCAGAGTTTAAACGCGTTCTAGGCTTGAAAACGAAGAAAAGGAATCAAGTTTCACTCAATTCCGAGTTCAAATGAAGAAGTTATGAAATTTTGAAGTTATGCAGAAATTTTGCCTTAGTGCAGAAAGTTACACAACCTGGGGACACGGCCATGTCCCAGGCCGTATCTGGTGACGAAAATAGAATCCGTGTAATACACATATAAAAGGATACCTTAGGGTTTTAAAGTGGGAGAGACATTACAGAAACGGAAAGACACAAGAGATAAGAGGAGACTTAAAGAGAACATCAATCAAGAAGCGAGAACAACATCGACTTTAAGATTAGAGAGATTGTTCATCAAACAAAAGGGGTTTTTCATGTTTTATTTTATGTTTTTGATGGAACTCGTTTTTAGATTCGTTATGATAGCTTAGAATTCGAGTATTTAGGATTATGGAACCTAGGGTTTTATGTAACCCTTGGATTGAATTATAATTTCAATAAAGTTTCTATCTTTTCTTGATTCAATTATGTTGTTTAATTGTTGATTGATAATTCTAGAGTGTCAATATATGATATTATGCATGATGATTGAGAAATTGCATGTATAATTAGATCTAAGCATAATTGAAGAGAATTACATGTATACTTAGAGATAAGATATATGATTCTTTCAGAAAGTTGATTGTTTGTATGGGAATTCATTATACATTAATGCAATTCTAAGTTATATTACTAAGTGAAGAGATTCCGGTAAATAATTTAGAATTAGGGTTAATATGCTTGAGAAAGGTATTAGCTTTAATTGTGAATCCCTCCGGTCAAGAATAATAGAAATTGAATTGAATATATTTTAAGCGGTCACATGTTAAACACTAGGGGAAATAATTCCTAAATACGTTATTAATTTCTTGAAGTCGTTCGTAGTTTTATTGCTTTCTAATTTGCGTAATTAAGTTTCATAAGTAGTTTAGTTGTTAATTTTAGTATTTTTAATTCATTCAATTTATCACAATTTTCCGGTTAGATAATAAAGCTAAAGTTAATATTAGTACTCAAAAGCTCTGAGGGATTGACTCGGACTCACATCCGCTATATTAAAATTGATAGGTGCACTTGCCTCATATCAAGTGCCGGCACAACATAGGGGCTAAGAGACTCCTTCACATATCCTTTTTTAAGTAACACATTAACTTGTCTCTAAAGTTCAGCAGCTTATTTGGGGTTCTTCCGATAAGCTGGTTTGTTCGATAGGGTAACATCAAGTATCAAGTCAATACAGTGTTCAATGCCTCTAAGAGGGGATAATCTCTTAGGCAATTGCTGGGAAATAGGTTAGCATATTTATCAAATAGCTCCCTAGCCTCTTGAAGCAGCTCCTTTAACTTTAATATCCTCCCAACCAATATAAAAGTTGGTGTATTGGCCTTTATAGCTTCTCAAAGGTCGACTCTACTCAAAATTAAGGTCTTCTTAGATCCTCAAGTAAGTTTAGTTTGTAGCCTGCTAACTTGACTTGACGTCATAGGATTCAAAGTAATCTTCTCCTATCTTTTTCAAACACGTAGGTGCTCCTAAATCCATCATGTATAACTTTTCAGTCAAAAAACCAAGATTGGCCTAGCAAAATATGAGATGCATACATAGGTAACACATTATAGAGAATTTTATCAAAATATTTCCTAATAGAGATCAACAGCAATACTTACTGGGTGACATATAGTGCTCCCCTCTCATTTAGCTAATGCAACTTGTACGGTTTTAGATGTGAGATAATTGGTAACTTGAGTTTCTTAATGATGTCGATAAATGCCATATTTGATGGGAATTGGCCTCTGACTACATCCATGCTGAGGCCGACCCATCTAAAGCCAACGTCGACCCTTCAAAAGAAGATGCCAACTTATTTTAACCCAAGGTCAAACAGTTCAGGGTCGAGGCCGAACAGCTTTCGGCAAGGCCTAGCAAATGACAGAAGGCCAAAAGGAAGAAAAGGAGCCACTCAGCAATAAGCCTATCGTCTGTCAAGAAGACAAGAGATTACACAACTAAGGACTCAGGACCAAAGAACCACTTGGCACATCCTTGAGAGACTAGTGTCGACTAATTCTAGCACTGGACAATTATGGGCCGACCTCTCTAGTATCTCGGCTAAGCTATGCGAGAAGTCAAGGACCCTTTCCCCGAACTCGTACATCTAATTGCTAACCCCATCCAGTTCGAATGCTACTCTTCCCAAGTCATGCCAAGTGACCGTATGCTGAGTTTTGTAAAACGCACAGTTTTGTATTCTTATACATGTTTTCCTTCATTTTATTTATGGGCCTAATTTTTTAGGGTTTAAGCCCTTGTACGTTATTTACAGTTTTGCCACTAGAGTTTAGGACTTGCTATAAATAACAACATTTGTACTATAAGAGATAGAATTAGACAAAGACAGAGAGATATATACAGACAGAAAGTATATTCCTAGACAGAGTGAATCTTTCCTCTTTCGAGTAAGGCTATACTTGAGTTAGCATTTGCTGGATTATCGAGTGTTGATTAGACTCTTTAATTATCCTTGCATTCTTATCAATATTGTTCTCAAATTGTCATGAACCCCTTCATTTGAACCAATTAGTGAGTTGCATTTAACCTTCATTTGAAACCCCGAGTAACATTTGGTGTTCGTGAGTCGTATCGAACTTTATTTCAAGCTCAAATCCTCTTATTGAGTTTGTGTCTTGGTGAGTTGTATCCATCCATATTTACTATTAAAACCCTTCCTGTTCTTCGTACCCACTTTTCTTTTGAATACCTATTCCTGCATGTTCATTCCAGATTCACTGCCGTTTCTTTTCTTATTTTGATCCTTATCATATTGGTATCAGAGATTTGATCCTTATCATATTGGTATCAGAGATTTGATCTTTATCATATTGGTATAAGAGCTTTTGGGGAGACATGTGTACTAGTGTTCTTCAAAGTAGATTTGTGGCTCTAACATTTCCGTTAATCATTATTCTGTATTGTAGTGTGCTGTTCATAGTAGCTATTTGTTAGTAGTAGTAGTTGCAGAAGCCAAGTAGTGGTTGTTTTTAGGTTACCGTTATTGTGTTTTGTTGTTTGTTCAATTCTCTAGTCAATTGTTGTACGAACAAAAATGTTGGAGGATAGTGTCAACAACACTAGTGATAATCCTTGTAGAAGCTTGAGGCAACGTGTTGATAACTTAGAATATCAGATTCAAAATTTCACTAATTCTATCCAAGAACTCACTGGATTATTTAAAGGCCATAGATGAGATGGTCGAGAGGAAAGAAAGGAGAGAACACTTATAAGTGGAAGTGGTTCTAATGAACTTGATCATGATGAACGAAAGCTGAGAGAGCTGCCGAGCCGAGAAGAAAAGAAAACCATTTAGTACCGAGAAGGAGAAATGATAGAAACAAATCAAGAAGCCTAAAGAAGAGAGCCAAGGCCAAGACGGAACATGGCTGAGTAGAGCTCTAATAGAAGTGGCCGAACCGAGGTAAATCGACTAGCTCAAAATGCAAGGGATGAACCTTGAACACCTGGCTGAGGACTTGACAATGTCAAGCTGAAACTGCCAACCTTTTGTAGAAGTAGTCGACCTAAAGAGTTCCTTAAATGGGTTTCCCGAGTCATGAAGTTATTTGAGTGCCATAAGTATGATGATTGAGGAAAGGTTAAGTTGGCTTCATTATCCCTTGTTGAATATGCAAGCCTTTAGTGGGATAAGTTGGTTATGAAGCGAGATGCTGAAGGAGAGGAGTTGATCAAAATTTAGAGGCTTATGAAATAATTGTTGAATCAGCATTTTGTGCCGACCTACTTCAAGCAAGAGATGCTCCATGCTTTCCAACATTCGAGACAAGGTCGAAATACTATTGAAGAGTATTCACAAGAGTTTGAGACCTTGATGACGAGATACGAGATTGCTAAGCCACAGGATCGTACCATTACTAGATTCTTGAGTAGACTCCAAGACGATACTGCCGATATAGTTGAATTACAGCTGTTCAACTCTCTGGATGAGCTAATTAATTTGGTATTAAGAGTAGAGAGGCAAAGAAGAAGAAGGAATCAGAAGCCGAGTAGTCGACCTCAATAAGGCAACCCTGAGTTTGAGAGGTTTGTCGAGAGAAGGCAAGAAAAGAAGATAGAGAAAGGAGAGCCTAGTCGACCAACCCATACCAAGAAAAAGATTGTTGAGAAAGAGAAGGCATTCGACAACAAGGCTCGAGAAGTGAAGTACTTTAAATGCTTAGGCTGCAGATACATTGTATCCCAATGCTTGAATAAAAGGGTCATGGTCTTGAAAGGTAAGGGGCCCGAAGCTCAAATCGAGAGTCAGAGTGACAAGAGCTCGGATAACCAGTTGATAAAAGAAGATGTCTATCTCAAGGATCTTAATAAACTCTTGGTTATGGTGACACAAGCTGACCTAAAGGTAGATACCGGACAAAGAGAAAATTTATTTCACATGCAGTGCTTTGTGAATGGGAAGACCTGTTCCCTGGTTAACAATGGAGGTAGCTGCACCAACATCATCTCTACCAAGCTAGTGGAAAAGATGAAATTGCCAACCTACCCCGTACTCTCGACCCTATGGATTGAAGTGATTTAATGACAAGGGTATAGTCCATGTATATAAATGCGCTTGGATTGCATTCAAGGCGGGACAGTACGGAGACAAGATTGAATTCGATGTGGTCACTATGAATGTTGTAAATTTGCTTCTTGGCCAACCTTGAAAGTATGACCGGAAAGTGATCCATGACGGCTTCCTTAACACTTATACTATTCGGAAGGATGGGAAGAGCTATTACTTGAACCCCATGAGTGTTGAGGAAATCTAAAGATACTTGATACCTATGATGAAGAGAAAAGGGAAAAGAAGCTTATTCGGCATCTCGGCCCGTGCTCAACACTTAACATCGAGGATAACTTCCTTTCAGACCTACAGTAATGATGGGAATCAGCTTCCGACTACATCCATACTGAGGCCAACCCGTCTGAAGCTGAAGCCGACGCTAACCCTTTAAAAGAAGATGTCGACCTGTTCTAACCCGAGGCTGAACAATTCAAGGCTGAGGCCTAGCAAATGACAAAAGGCCAAAGGGAAGAAAAGGAGCTACAACAACAAGCCTATCATTTGCCGAAAAGACGAGAGATTACACAGCCAAGGACTCAAGGCCAAAGAACCACTTGGCATGTCCCCGAAAGACTAATGCTGACTAATTATAGCACTTGGCAATTATGAGCCGACCTCTCTGATATCTTGGCCAAGCTACGTGAGAAGTCAAGGACCTTTTCCCGAACCCGTACATTTAATTGCCGACCCTGTCCGGTTTGGATACTGCTCCTCCCAAGTCATGTCGAGTTTTGTAAAACGTACAGTTTTGTATTCTTGTACATGTTTTCCTTCATTTTATTTATGGGCCCGATTCTTTAAGGTTTAAGGCCTTATGCATTATTTACAGTTTTGCCACTAGGGTTTAAGACTTGTTATAAATAGCAACATTTATACTGTAAGAGATAAAATTAGATAGAGATAGAGAGATATATACAGACAGAAAGTATATTTCCAAACAGAGTGAATTTTTCCTTTTTCGAGTAAGGCTATACTTGAGTTAGCATTTGCCGGATTATCCAGTGTTGATTAGACTCTTTAATCGTCTTCGCATTCTTATCAATATTGTTCTCAGATTGTCGTGAACCCCTTCATTTGAACCAGTTAGTAAGTCGCATTTAACCTTCATTTGAAACCCTAAGCAATATTTGGTGTTCGTGAGTCGTATCAAACTCTATTTCAAGCTCAAACTCCTTGATTGTGTTTATGTCTTGGTAAGTTGTATCCATCTACATTCACTATCAAAACCTTTCCTGTTCATCGTACCCATTTTTCTTTTGAATACCCATTCCTGCTCATTCGTTCCAGATTTGCTGCTGTTTCTTTTCTTATTTTGATCCTTATCATATTGCTATCTGAGATTTGATCCTTATCAATATTAGTGCAACTCCCATTATCTATTATGAGTGCACAAACCTAATCATTCACCTTGCATGTAATATGAAACAAATTCTCTCTCTACTCTTCTTTGATAGAGGGTTTTATACTCATTGCACGTCAGACAACTAAGGTCAGCTTATCCAAGTCCTTGGCAAACACATTCTCTTCTACCAATTCATCCTCCTGAGTAGTCTCCTTCTTAGGAACAACCCCGTCTTCAGGCTCCTTATCAATACTATCTACTTTAATCTTCAAGACATCTCCATTGATGATCATGGACCTTCGGTTCGGATACGAAGCAGTCATGTACCTAAACCATTGATATTTGAAGCACTTGATCTGGCTCGTCTTCCTTCTAGACCCTTATCCCTTCTCATATGTTCTTATCAACACGTTACCATCAAGTTAGCCCTTCTGTTTGGCTCGAACATCTACCCTTCTGCTTAACTTGGTATTTAATTAAGCTCAGTAACTTCCCTAACTAAGTCGACATGACTGACTAGGTAGGCTTATTAAAGGTCAGGTCGGCATTCTGCTTCTCTTCTATCTCTTTGCTTGTTGGGTTATTTGTATAGCCTCATCCAACATAGTGAACAATTGAAGCTCCACAACATATCGGATATCGCCTCTCAATCCAGTAAGAAATTTGGATACTGTTTGAGCCAATGGTTCGTCCACTTCACAGTAAATCATGAGTATCTAGAATTTTTGAACATATTCATCAATAGTTTGGCCTCCTCACTTTAACTCTTGAAGCCGAGCAAAAGTATCTTGTAAATAAGTATTTAGAATAAACATGTTCATGAGTATCATCTTCATCTCAGGCCAAGTATTTACCTCTTTGTATCAGTCCTCACCTTCTCCCGGTCCTCATAATAGTAATAATCAAAGATGCATTCAACTTTCTCTTCCCAATCTAGATAGTTATCTGTACTCCCAAAACCATTAAAGCTCGGAATCTAAAGCTTCACATGGTCGGTAGCTTGGGATGCTCTAACTCGTTCTTCTTCTTCTTCTTCGTGCTATTCTTCTTCATCATTATCCTTATCACCTAAATCAATCCTTTGTCACACTTATCCTCTTACTCCTTCATCTCGGACTTGTTGAGTTAGGCTTTGTCTTCTAGCAAGTTGAGCAGCTTGTAGGGTGTTTTGTACAACCTTAGCAGGTTGATAGGCTAGTGCATGAACAACTTTAGTTAAATCAACTAAGAGATTGGCCACCTCATCAAGTCTTGCATCTGTATTGTAATCTTGGAGATGCCCTGAGGTTGTTGGCCATGATGGACAACACCACTATTGTCATCCCAAGTACCAGTATTAATACTTAAGTTTGTCGTTTTCTTTGAAAAATTTAGTTTCAGACTTCGAACTTAAGATACAATTGATGCTATTCCTCCAAACTAAACAACACGCATACTCTCTACACAAATGTCTAGTGGACTCACAAACATAGTAACTATATCGATGAACAATAAATTCAACTGAAACTTGCTTTGTTTTCGTATTCTCAAAACAAGGCAAAACAGAGTATGCACGAAAATAAACTATTACACTCTATTACTTACTTACACATTGCAGTGAATCTCTACACAACTTCGATATACTACAATAGCGAATACTACTTCACAAATATCCAAGTACAACTTACCCAAATGAAACGTCCGCTCTAATACTAAGATGATGTGAAACCATAACCGATAATAGACAAGGCCAGTCGCCGAGATGGATCTGAGCTTGCAAAAAACTCAAAAAAGGTGATGGAAATGCGCTAAAAGCAACAAGGAAAGGTAAAATCAAGCAAACCTACGAATAGCTCCAACTAATATGATGCACCAATGAAACTTCCGATAACTCACAACACAACTCGATATGATGCACGAGATGATCCGATGAGGTTACTTACCATATAACCTTACTTGAGGGTTAAGATAAGAGTAAAGTAAGCTAACAAGCTAACAAGCAATATTCACATAAAAAAGGAAATATATTTAGTATATTGATGATGATGATAAGATCATGCAGCTATATGTATAAAGAGTATTTATACTTGCAAAACTAGGGCAACCTATCTAAAATGGAAAAGACAAAAAGGGGTCTTATCTTAAAGAAGTAATGTATAAGGAATAATAAATGGTATAAACGACAATGGAAAGCAATCAATGATTAGTGCAGCAAAATCCTTTCATATGGGTTTGGACATGTGGCGACAGCTAATTAGAGACACTTCTAGTGGAAATTGGTGAATGGTATGGGTAGGATGAAGGCTACCAAGTAGAGGTGGGTTCGTTTGGGCAGAGGAGTCACAGCAAATGTGTGCTGGATATCTCAGCTTCTCAATACATATATTTCCTAGATTAAGGTCAACTCGGTCATATCCAAGCGAACGTGTGAGGGGTTCAACTGTTAGTAGAACATACGTTTAGTTGACACTCAATTACTGAGAGATGTATAGTTATACGGCTTGGCATAAGGAATTGGTTGGTAATGAAGATTAGCTCAACTTCGGTAGAATTTGGCTGGAACATGAGAATGCACCTTATTAGTCTTTTTAGGCCTTGGGGTCAACTGTGGGTTAAAGATCCAATAGGTCGATTCCTATCATAAGAGGGTGGAAATCTAAAATGAACAAGACAAGACATTGAATTAAGAAGTAAACAAATAGGATATGAAAATCTTTGCAGCCGCAAAGACCTCACTAAAAGAACAAACAAATAAATAGTAATAATAAATAGCGAAACTCTAATGAATATACAAATAATAATAATAAATAACAAATATGAGAATCAATCAAGCAGGACATCCAAGTTTCTATCCTATGCAGGCCGCCTTCAATTGATAAAGCCGGTTCTCTTCTCAATGCAAGTATATTCGGCCTCTATCTTTCTCCTCCCCAAAGCAGTCACCAACCAAGTTGAGCAAAAAATGAGGAATTTCCTTTGGAATGGAAGACCAAATGTATCAAATAAAGCAAAGGTTAGATGGAAAAGTAGTTTGCAGTGTACGTGATAAAGAAGGCTATGGAGAGTAATATGGGCATAACGTATCTAAAGGGCGGAAGTTTCTGGTCAACTAAGATGCTAGCGGTATGTTCTTGGACTAGAAAGAAACTTTTTAAACTTCGTCTGCTGGCTTGTGATGCCTTCTGTTGGCAAGTTAGGGACGAATTATCCATCTCTCTATGGTTTGATTATTAGCTTCTGATAGGTCCCCTTGACATGGTATATAGTGTACGGGAAATTGCACAATCTGGCCTTCCTCTTCACGCGCGCCTTTGCTCATTAATTTAAGGCCAATCCCGGTCTCTACCCCAAGGAAACTTTAGGGCCAATCCCTAATCCCTACTACTATCACCGGTCCCATCTAGATGTATTCAAATGGATGCATTCGCGTTGGGGAGTACTCGATTAAGTCTGGCTATTATTTTGTTGCCCCCAACCCCACCACGTGTTCCATGGTTCTTTGTAGTTTGGAACAAATCAATCATTCCTAGACATGCATTTTGCCTTTTGGCTTGCCTGGCAACAGAAATTACAAACTTTTGACAGGGCCATAGCATAGTCTCATCTTATGTAATTAAATACTAAGGACCACGTCACGTCCACTTGCTCTTCTCTTGCCCTTACTCTATTGAAACCTGGTCTGGAGTTGTACTTGTGATAAGTTAAAACTGCCCATCTTCCTTTAGATCATGGAGTGCAGCTACAACGCGCTTCCTATCATGCACTCCCCGATCTAGGATCTCAACTTGGTGTTCGACGTTAGCAACAACGGTCTTCTGCTTGTGGAGAGTTCGCAAATCAGCTTCCTTGGGAAATGCTTTCCAAAGCCCACACTCTCTTGCCAACCAAATTCTTGCTGATGCTAGGCTTTAGTTGACTTATTAGTCTAATTTACCTTCGTTTGCCATAGTTCTTTGTACTCTTTATCTGGTTTTAAGCTGGTTCTAAAATTGGCCATTTTGGAAACTCCAACTTACAGTTCTCGAGTCATTCTTCAAGTTTTATTTGTTCTCTTTATTTTTATTTTATAGGGCATGAAGTTTATTCCAGGCCAGTTTCAAGCTGGGACCAACCCTTTGACCAAGTTTATAAATTAGAGAAAATTATAAAATTTTACCTTTAATATTTACCTATTATTCTATTTGAATCATCAACCATTTTTTCCCTCTAAATGAGCTTCAATGTTTTTAATCGTTACAAAATAGGATTTCCATCAGCTTTTCACCTATCGGCTTTTGATTGATTTATAATGGTTAATTCGGTAAAATAATATAATTAATGGGAGTATTACGTACCAAGGATAAACGTTTAGTTAAATGTTTGATCAATTAACCAGTAGAAGATGCCATTACACTACAGTTATAACAATGTTAATTTACGCTGACGTGATAAATAACAACACAATATTAGATGTTGACATGAAATATTAGATACATGTTTTCTAATATGTCATTTTGGAATTAAAAATAAAAAATAAAAAAGGGTCAACCACGTGTTATCTAACATGGAATTTTAACATTTTTTTTCCTCCATCTAATACAAAAAATATAAATCGAGTACTCTATATTGCACTTATCAAAAAATTTCCCCTCCATTTTCTAAGGAAATGGCTAAAATTAAAAAATAAAATAAAAATTGAGTGGAGCCTCGCAAGGGTCAAAATGCAAAGACTTGTTTTTATTCTAGTATTTCCATATTGTAAATAAAAGCTACTCATTTATAGTAATTAGTACAGCTTCAATAACTACATGACGATTAGTTAAAATTAATACTGATTGTTTACAACAAGCGGTGAAGTCTTGCATCGAGAAGCTCCTCACTTATCAAATTCTTCTAGTATGCAATTCCTCCATTTACACTGAATTTGCAAATCTTTTCACAAAAATAAAGAATACTGCAAAAGATTACACAAATTTACAAGAGAAAATTAATCAAATAAAGTTCTGCATAACATCTTCAAATAAAAAAAAAAAAAGAAAGAAAATATCTTTTGAATAATCACACAACCTCTTTTTCGTTGGGATAGCTAGTGGTAGCTCTTGCTAATTAAAAAAATACCCATTTTTCTTGCCATTAGAAGCCTTGTTAAAAATTTTTCATAGCAAGAGAGAAATTTAGGAATCTAATTAACCAAGTAGAACCAATATTCCTTCAAATTAATAGACCAAAAATATTTGAGCAATATATTATTGAAGAATTTCGTTGAACATTTTTATAGCACCACAAAGACGATTGTTAACAATTCCTAGAAAAACAAAATAAAAAAAAAAAGAAAAGAAAACCATTAACATAACTACAAAAAACAATATCATAGAAAAATCAACATTTGATTTTTAATTGTCATCGATGCATACATGTGGGGGAAAAATTGGATAGATAATGATCAAATAAGACTCGATTCTTGACATGGAGAAATATTAAATAACTTAGCAAGAAATGAAATGTTTTCGATGTTGTGATTCCTTACAATTTCAAGGAAAGTTTGATTCATCTTTCAAATTGTTTCTCCATGGATTAAGGTTGCCCTAGCATACGTTGTTTGTATTTCTCTCCCTTCGATGTTTGTATTTAACGTACAATATGTGTTTTAGGTTTTCCTTTTCTATTATTTTGGTTGGCCCTATTTTATTTTTTATTTTTTAAAGTCTAAAAAGACATATCAAATAACACGTGTATCTAATATTCCATGTTAGCATCCAATATTGTGCCATTATCCACATTAGCATGAATTAACGTTGTTATAACTGTAGCATAACAGCATCCTCTACTTGATTCACTGATAAAATATTTATCCTCTATTTTAATTTCTTAATAGTTTGATCTCTTGAATGAACTTACTCCTAAACGTTTATTCTCTCATGTATAATTCTCCCTCTAATTAATATACTTGATTACAGAATATAATAAAAATACTAGTAAATATATTTATTACTTAACATGATAAAATTAATAAAAATATATAGAAAAGGTTGCAAAAATTATCTGAAACTCATCCACCTTGATGGATCATTCCTAGGCCAACAAGAAACTGACACTCGTAAAATTCAACTGGAGATCACCACTACTACTTCGTTACTATCCCGCTTTTCACTCGGTTCACCACGTTTATTTTTGTCTTCAAAATTAGGGTCTAGTTTATTTTGTTTTAATTTTTTTAGTAGTCTTCTACTTTTGTGCAGTTATTTTCTGTGGTCGCTATTTATTCTCTTCGTAGATTTTCTTCGTTCAAAAGTTATTGAAACCCATTTCTAATTTAAGAAATGTAACATTTGACTTAAAACTGTCGCCATATATCTTTATATATATATATATTTCTAGAATGTTGCCTGAGTTTTTATTTCTATAATCAAATGAATGATTGTTCTATGGGGAAAAAAGGAAAAAAAAAAAAGGAGTAATTTAGAGAACTTCGGGAAAGCCATTTTAAAAAAAGGTCCATTTGAAACAAAATTTTAACGGGAAACTTAAAAATACTGCTACAACTTTTCTTTTATAAATAATGAGAAGTGTATTTTATCATTGTTGATACTCCATTCTCGTTTGGACAAAGGCCCAATGAGTGAAGCCTATCATAAGATACACCTAATGGGCACCCAAGCAAGTAGCGACCACATGTGGCGTGTTGCAACTCTCTTTTGAGTGTGTGAGCTTGCACCATTGAAAAATGCCAACCAAAGGCAAGCCAATTTCCAGTATCATGACGTGCTTGGTAAGACAAATAATAAACGCTTGAATAGATTAGTTCTCGACCAACAAGCCGACGATTGCTGACCATCCAGGGTAAGCCTAAGGCTCAACTCCTTCCATTAAGCATCAATTAACCCCTCGATGAGGGCTTTGACCCTATTTTTCTCTTTAGCGGCTACAGCTTAATGTAACCCATTAATGGAAGTCTGACATCTATAATACGGCTAATACACTAAATGCTTCCGCCCTTACCAGATCACTGAATTGCAGATTTGATGGCTCGGTCGGCTACGACGTGTCATCTACAGTGAAGCTCTATCACCTACTGTAGAGTAGGTTGTCTGTTAGTAATCAGTATAAACGAATCCTCAATTGCCATATGTCTAAGTAAATCACATAAAAGGTGTTAGATGTCAACAAGTAAGACAATATAATCTTTCTCCCTGGAATCCTATTCTTGCTCTCTTATTCTCACCTTCTTAGACTTCTTCTACTCTCTCTCCCAAGAGAAGAGAGGTTGAAGACATACACATACGCTAGGTGAGTACAATTTACTAGGTCTTCAATGCTCGCCTCTCCCTTTCTTGGTCCTCTTTGCTAACTAAAGCGTGGAGAGCCTTTGTGGCCTCACCTACTGGGGGGTTTTTTGTAGGTGTTGAGGAGCATGAGGCAAAGCCCAATCAAATCTAACCTGACATATCTTAGTTGGTCTTCGTGCCATCAACAATCATAGATATCACACCTTTGTTTCTTAGTAATTAATCATTTTTCTATTCAAATCCTTATTCTTTCCCATGTTTGGGTCCTCAATTTTTTATAATGCATATTAATTAAGGCTTTTATTAATGCCATTAAGTTTAACATTCACAATCAACATGTGGTGATGCCTAATTCATGAAAAATATAGGCTTTAAAAATTATATAATTAAGTAAAATAGTAAAAGTAATAAAAAATTGAAAAATCCTTTTTTTCCTTAGAAACCAAACACGATGACCCCAAGGCCAGGGTTTTGTCTTTTCATATTTTTTGAATTTTTTTATTACATTTAATATTTATTTAAGATATATTTAATTATTTTATTTGTTTTAATTATGTATATTACTGCATCTAACACTGTCACAGTCTTAAACATGGATGGAAAACTTAACAACATTAATGGGGATCCTAATTTGTAAATATTAGAAAACATTGAGAATTTGAATAGGAAAAGACAATGAGGAAAAGTGATAAATATTGATGGTTAAACGTCTACTTTTCCGGTATTGCATGTTACATCCATTAAATAAATGTAATTGTCTAATAATGACACATTATAAGATGTATTGTTATTAAACGTGAGATTCTACAATATATGCTAAATGTTATATTTCATTCATACAAATAGATAAATTTATATAAATAATCATATAAGAAATAATCTACTTGCCGTATTTATATAACTTCATGTATGTGTATTAAGATTATATATAATGTTATGAATATCAATTATGAATGAGAAAAAAATGCATTTTTGGTATTCAAAATTTATAAATTTTCTATTGAGTCCGTAACCTTATTTTTCTCCACTTAAGCCCTTAACTTTTTCAACATTTTCAAAAGAGAAATTATATCAAGTTTATCAAAATCTTATTTTGCTTTTGTTATATGTATTAACTTTTGATTGGCCCATGATAATTAATTTAATAAAACAATATTGTTTAATATATGTAAATAAATAATGTAATGTTAGAATCAAATCAATCTATTTGTTGGAATTTCACCTATTCCAAGTAAACATAAGGATAAAGGTCCAAAACCCTAGGCTTTTAGAAACCTAAAATAAAGTTTTGATTACTAATCTCATAACCCTAAATGACACCAAGATATAGGAATTGACCTAAAATACTGAACAATTAGTAAAATTAGGCTTACCAAGCTAATTAGACTATAAAATGAATAATTTAATTACAAAACTAGTAAAGAAATGAACAAAAATCTATCAAACAGAACATTATATCAATAAATAAAGGCAAATATATTTTAATTAACTTCATAAATGGATTATAAGAAACAAAGATAGTTATAAGTAAAAGAAGTATTTACTATAAGATAAAGAGAAAGTCAAATTTGAGCCTTTAACTATAGGTCCTTTGTAAGTACAACTCTATGGTATTTTTCTTATATTTAATTTTACATGCTTAGTATTTTTTATATTTATGGGAAATTTTTACTAATTATGTCGAAAAAACACCTATCTTGAACAAAAGTCACAAAACCCTATCCGTTAACCTCCTAAATTCTCCAAACTTTTTACTAAAGTTTCTTATCTCCAATATGATTTTTAGAAACTATAGTTGCCATTTATTGAAGTCCTTTCTAATTTTCTTATTTATTTGGTCTTATTTCTTAATAAAATATCAATTTTCCATTCAATATTATATTTCCAAAATGAAAGCTAATACTAAACTCTATATATTATCATTACTTCCCTATTAATACTAAGAGTTTTGCATGATATAAAATTTAATTACTCATTATTTTAACCCATCCATATATATAAGCTCAACTATAATCAATTACGTATCGAACCCTTATTTTTCATGAACTTTATAATAACAATTTTACATAACTTTGAAAAGGTAATCATTTCTCACCTTTCTCTATAAATAATGACTATCTTTTGTCACTTCTTTTAAAAACTCAACTCCTTTTATTTAAAAATCTATAACTAACAATAGTAAAAAATACAAACCAAAAGATTACCAATTAACTAGCTTGTCAATTTCACATTAACTAAATCATGTTTTTCTTTATTGTCAAGTACATATACATTTCAAGACCTCTTTTCCCATCCTAACCATATAGGCTTTCTCAAGGAAATATGAAGTCACTAACTATTTTGTTTTCATACCAATGAACCAATGTATCAACCATTATGAAACCAATTATGTTTGACGTTACTCAATTGCATTGCTTTCAATAATATAATAAACCCCATAAATGATATTAAGGATACCATAAGGTTTAATTGTTGAGTTGAAAATTTGGTTGCTCTCAATTAGATTAAGAAAAAGTTTGAATTTTGAAAAAAAAAATTTTTTAAGAAAATGGAGTCCCCATTTGACTAGGTTGGGAAAAGAGTAAAATTAAAGTCCATGGGTGGATAGATCTTAATTTCAACTACTGTTCCATAGGGGTTTTTTTCTAAAAAGGTTTTAGAAAAAAGGAAATCGAAAAGTATGAATTTTGGAGCTAACCTATTAAAATCTTTATGGTTACCATAAAATAAATCCATAAACTAAAGAATTGAGCTTTTAATTTTTCATGAGCTTTTTCAAAATAAAAAAGAGGTTTTCTATTAAGGATGTGGGAAAATTAGCCCTTTTACATTTTTTAGGGTCACTTGAAATGCCTATATATCTGCCAGCTAAGATCAAGCTCACATAGTTCTAAAAGATATTTTATGAAAAATTTAATCGGTAAGTCAATTTTATTTACAAAATATTCCACTTTAAGTTATTAAATTTTAATCAAGTTGTTAAAAAGAAACAATTTTTGTCCATCTTTAAAAAAAGATCCGCAGAATTCTTAACTTTGAAAACAGTCCAATTATAATTTTTATTTACAAAAATCACTTTTCTAAGTGTGAGAAAACAATATTATAAAGAAAAACTCTTTTTGATTTTGAAAACATTCCCTTGGACAATATGAATACACCATCATATATTACAAGTATAATAAATATTAGCCATCACATAAAATCATGTATTACATATATACAGTCACATGTTATCAATATATTACAAACGTACTAATGATTAACAATTTATGTACACATTCATATATTTTATTGTAATTCAATTACAAGTGTTATGTACATTATCAATATTACATACCATCATGTAAATACATCATATTATCACTTTATTAGATTTTACAAGATTATAAATCATGAGCATACTTTATAGTTGTATCATTGTGTCATATTATACAATTATCCACCTCAATTAATTAAATAAAACTACAATATGCCATAACATATCAACATTATATATTTTATAGTATACATACGAATTCCATTCAATAATTAAGATTTACAAATTATCCATTTTGTTACAAAACTATTATTCTCATTTTTCACATTACATTATTAATTTACAAATAAAAAACTATATTACACTAGTAATTATAAAGTTCATGAAAACGTTGACTTCATATAAGTTGTCACATTCATTATTCACATATCATATGTCACATAATTATTTAATATACATGTTATATGTTACATATTGTAAAAATACATATTTTTATCATATTAAAATTCTATATTACAAATTATAAATTACAATATATTACAAAACTAAAAAACTAAGTATGTCAAATTTCACAACATATTGCTATATTATATATTATCTTGTAGATTACATAAATTATGCTTAATTTAATAAATTAATTTTACAACATAAAAATCACACAAATAATTTATTTCATGAATCATGGATAAAATTTGCATCAAACAAACAATTTAAATAATAACAAACAAGGAAAAAAAAACTTATCCCGCACGCTAGTAAACCAATAGCTGGTTTGGTTGCTTTTAGATCGGTCTTGGTGAGGTGGCAATGGTTCCCAACTCCTAATGCATTGATCTTCAAAAGCCCTCAATCAAATTCTATAAATCTTAGGCACAAGATCTCCAGTTTTCCTTAAAAACCAAGAATTTTATGAGCAAACCTTGGAATTGGATAGTCTTGATGCAAATTAAAATTAAGTTTTTGAAGAGCATAACTAAACGAAATTGACTGATGGGTTTTAATCTTTAGAGAGTAAAGAATATTTTCATGTTTTTGGTTTACTTCAATTTGCCCTCTGGAGTGGGAGAATTGAAGAGAGAGGGGGGTGTGTGCAGTAGAGCTTATAGAGAGAGAAAGAGATGATTTCTTGAATATGGGAGTTTGTTAATCGTATGTGTGTGTGTATGTGTGTTAGAATGAATATTATGAGGCCCTATTTATAGCGTGAAGTCTTGATTAAGGCTAAAGAAATATCCTTATTTGATAAAAAATGAATCTTTTTTTAATTTTATTCATGGAAGCACAAATAGGTATTTTTCCTTTTTTGATATGATTTTTTCACCTTTTTATTGATTTCTTGGAAATTAAAGATGAAAAAATATCCTACAATGTCTTATTTCATATTCCATGATCTTATTTTGTGATGGGTTTGTATAAAAAAGATCTAATTTACCAAATTCAACAATGGTGCATATATATATTACATGTACAAGTTACCCAATTTTATTATTTTTTTCTTGTGTGCTTTCCTTCAATAAAAGTTCAAAAATTAAACACGTCCAAATTGTATTCTTTGTGCCCTTTCCATTCCATTTTTTTTTTTTATGATTTTAGATGCAAAAAAAATAGATAAAATCGAATAGAAAAATCTTAGTATAATATGGCAAAAATTTGCCATTTCAATTGTAAACTTACTGCTTCGACAACTAAAGTGGGGGAAGATAATATTCATGGGTCAAAGTTTGACCCAAGGTGCCATGTGGAACTAAAAAAGCGCCACATGGTGTCTCCTTAATGGTGACACATGGTGACCAAAAATTGGTGCCATGTAGCATATCGCAAGTGGTGACAAGTGTCACCACAAACAATGCCCTTTTCTTCTTTTTAGTTTTTTTTTTTTCCTTTTTTCTTTTTGTTGTTTTTCTTTTTATTTTCTATTCTTCTCTTTTCTCCTCTTTTTCTTTACTGATTAATGTGATTCATTATTTTCTTTTTTTAAAAGCTTCCTAAAAATGATTAATTAATTACCTAAATCTTAGAAAATTGCACTTCCTTATTGAAGTTAATATGAAATGCAATAAAAATATGTTAAAAATATTTTTAAAATTTTTCCAATTTAACTAAATTAGGATATATCGTTTCTACATAAGTTCGACTTTTATTAAAAACTTTAAATGGTCATAAAATGCTCATTTTAATTCTAATTGAGGCATGGTTTAAAGCTATAATCTCCTAAAAATATGTGTTTTTAAAAGACTTCAAAATGAGTAAGTTAAACAAGGGCAAGTGATAACTCTTATTTTAAACATATTTCACATGGTGATTTTATAGTATTTCCCTTATATCTTTGGTTTTCTTTAAATAAATTGATACTTAATTGAGTAAAATTTTGATTTTAAGGTTTGAATGCGTTCTTGGATTGAAAACGAAGAAAAGGAATCAAGTTTCACTCAATTTGGAGTTCAAATGAATGAGTTATGAAGTTTTGAAATTACACAGTCTGGGACACAGTCGTGTCCCCAGGCTGTGTCCATCTAGAAAAATTTGTCAAGGTCAGAAAGTTACACGACCTGGGGACACGACCGTATCCCAGGCCGTGTCTGGTGACGAAAACAAAAACTTTACAATACATTATAAAAGGATATACTAGGGTTTTGCACACAAGACGGGACATTCGAAAGTGAAGAGACTTGAAGAGAAGGAGAAGAAAAAGAAAAAAGGCGAAAGCAACACCCAACTTTAAGATTGAAGAGATTTATTATCAACAAAAGGGGTTTTTCATGTTTTATTTATTGGTTTTGTTGGAATTCGTTTTTAGTTTCATTATGATAGCTTAAGATTCTTGTATTTAGGATTATGAAACCTAGGGTTTCATGTGACTATTAAATAGATTGATAATTTTCAATAAAGTTTCTATCTTTTTTTTATTCAATTATGTTATTTAATTGTTAATTGATATTTCTAGAGTATCAATCTATAATATTATGCATGATGATTGAGAAATTACATGTATAATGAGATCTTGACATAATTGGAGAGAATTACATGTGTACTTAGAGATAAGATACATGTTTCTTTCGGAAAGTTGTTCGTTTGTGTGGGAATTCATTATACATTAATGCGATTCTAAATTATATTACTAAGTGAAGAGATTCCGGTAAATAATTTAGGATTAGGGTTAATATGCTTGAGAAAGTTGTTAACTTTAATTGTGAATCCCTCCGGTTGAGAATAATAGAGATTGAATTGGATACATTTTAAGCGGTCACATGTTAAATATTAGGGGAAATAATTCCTAAATACGTTATTTGCTTTCTTGAAATTGTTCTTAATTTTATTGCTTTCTAAATTGCTTAATCAAGTCTTATAATTAGGTTAGTTTGTTAACTTTAGTATTTTTAATTCATTCAACCCAACACAATTTTTCGGTTAGATAATAGAGCTAAGGTTAATATTAGTACTCGAAGTCTCTAAGGGATCGACTCGAACTCACATCCACTATATTAAAACTGATAGGTGCACTTGCTTGATATCAGTAAGAAAAATTGATTTTCAATAAATGCCCATTTTTTATTTAGAGTTTCAAATTTGGTCAAATTGTATATGCTTATTTTTACTCCAAAAACTGTTTTACATCACAGAAAATTATTTTAACCTCAAATTGACCAACACACGACACTTTTTGTGATTTTTTTGAATATTTTGGGTTTTTTATTTTGGATTTTCTCATTAATTTTTTCGAGTTTTTTTTCTAATTTTTCATTTTTTAGGTTTTGCTTGATTTTTTTTTTTAAATTCATATATTAGCCTTTTTTTTCTAAAATCAAAGATGAAGTTGGGGTGAGCAAAAATGAGATGTCTATACTAATTTAAGTAATTATTTTAAAACCTTACCCAAAACCTATTTGAGAACCTTATTCAAAACCTTCTAAAGAAAGTCTTTTAGAAATATCTCCATTTATATACAATCAACTTGAAGCTTATTTTATAGGGCTTTTATGATTACCTGCTGTCACGCCTCAAAGTGATGGAATCAGAGCAGTCTCACTGTATGAACTATAATAAAATAAAAGTTAACCTTACAACTGCTATCATATACCTAGTCTATACTAACCGTACCTAACTTAATCACTTTGAAGCATCTAATTTGATACTTATCTAGTATAAACCAATGGTATAATCTTTTTAAAATAACTATCAAAACAAATTTGTAGTGAGATTTTATGAAAGAATAATTACAAAATCCACTTTCATGTTACTCAGTATACAGACCAGATATCGAGAACTATTGGGACATTTGAGGAGACTTGAATAGTTTTTTTGAAGGTTAGCAAAATTAATAAACAAAATAAGAGTTCAGCCAACTCTTCTTGATCCTCACTCTTTGATACCATTCTCTAATTGTGCTTGTAAATCTAATTTGAACCTACAAAACAAACTATAAGGGAGTGAGCAGCAACTTGCTTAGTAAGTAGGGTGGAGATAGAGGTATGCATTCGGCACAAAACAACTAGGGTTTTTAATCAAATTAGTTAGATGTAATGCATATACAAACAAGTACCATTGTACGATGTTATCCTGTCCATTGTGAGATTAAAGAAATTGTGCTCGCCTTAATCTAGGTTGAGGAGTTTGATGTCTCACACACGAATCAAAACTAAATTGGGGCTTATGTAACGGAGAACACCCTCTATTGGATACTATCTTCAAGCCACAATTCTCAACCTTACCACGACCTCCTCTTTTATCATTTAGTTCGACTAAGAGTTGGAAAATGACTATTTTAGCTATCCTCATCAAACGGTCTATGTTAGCTTGAGAATCTTAGTCGTCTCGAGAATCCTAGTCGTTTTGTCAATGGTTTATGATACATGTCATGTTAAAGATTAGGTCGAGTTTAAGTTATATTATTTTCGGGACAGTCAATCAATTTTAAATTATCCAATCTAAGCAGTATCATTAAACAAACAATACACAAAGCTTAGCTCATACGGTAGTAAAACAACATTCAACCATAGGTGTTGTAAACCTTACAAATTTCCTAAATAAGGGATTGGAAGTTAATAAGATTTCCTAAAAGATACCCTTAGTGTTGGTAGGATAACTAAGCTTAGACCTAAAAGACTACTCTAAAAAATTCAAACTCAAACTCCTAAAACCCTCAATGGCAATTCAAGCCCTAGTTTGACCCTTATACTCAAAAGTCCTCAAATCCTATAAACAAATGCTAATAACTAATGTTAACTCCTAAGGTCAACTTAATCTAATGAAACTAACCCTAAAGCCTAATGGAAAAGAGATTGATAGTCAAATTCCATGAGCGTTCCCTGAAACCAATAAAAGGTAAGTTAAACCCAAAATGAATATTGGTATAGATAACCTTAGAAACGAATTCAAAACCTTCAAATGAATACTATATTCCTTAAATGAACCTTCAAATACTAAAATTTTAATTGAAACCTTAATATGTACGAGCCTTTAATTATAAAACCTTAATCTATAGTTGAAAACCTTAATCCGATTAGTGTACTCTAATTAAATAGTAAAACTATTCATTAATCAGAGACTAGTCGCTTAATTGCCCTAAAACCCTAATCTACTCTTTAAAATGTACTCGAATAGTAATAATTGTCTCAATTCCTTAGAATAATTAAACAAGATAACCCAATGGGCTTAAACAACTTAATTTGACACATTAAGCCATAAAATACCTCTAATTTTGTCAAGTGTACAAGTAATTAAGATTAAGAAACTTAATTACACCATAATTCACTAATCGGGTTTTACATCATAATTAACTATAATTCAAGAGTGATTAATCATATAAAGCTAAAGGAATTATATGAAAATATTTCCTTGATAATACCAACTTTATACTTAGGAAGACAATATGAACCCCATAAACTTTTGGATCCAAACTCAGAGTCAAATACATGAGTTAATAAGTAATCCCTAGAACCACTCAATATATAATAATAAAATCCATAAATAAAACGATTCAATCCTAAATAATAAGTCACAAGCCCTAGGTTATAAGCCAAAAAACCCTAAAGAGAGTAAAACCCTAAAATCTCTAATACGTAAGAAACCTTAAAATGATGAGAAAATATCAATAGATTAAGTAAAATCTTAATTGCAAATAATTTCTCCAATTGCTAAGAAACCTTAAATCACCAACCTCATATGCAATCTGAAAACACTAATCAGTCCTATATAATAAAGGACCATAACAAACAAAGTAATATAGGTTAATGAACTTAATTAAAAAGATAAAATATGGTAAAACCTTAGTTACACTCTAATTAGGCCTAAATTACTTAATTAAGTATAATTGCAATTAATTAGCTAAATTACCCTTTAATCCATCTACTAACTGTCATTACATGTTAATTAGTAGCAAGTTAAACTCAATTAAGAACAAAAGAAAAAGGATTAATTGGGAACCCTAAAACCCCTAATGCGTTGGAAACCTTAAAACAACGAAAAAATATCAATAGAATGAGTAAAATCTTAATTGCAAATAATTTCTCCAATTACTAGAAAACCTTAAATCACCAACCTCATACGCGATCCGAAAACACTAATCAATCCTGTATAATAAAGGACCATAACAAACGAAGTAATATAGGTTAATGAACTTAATTAAAAAGATAAAATATGGTAACACCCTAGTTACACTCTAATTAGGCCTAAATTATTTAATTAAGTACAATCGCAATTAATTAGCTAAATTACCCTTTAATCCATCTACCAACTCTCATTACATTTTAATTAGTAGCCAGTTAAACTCAATTAAAAACAAAAGACAAAGGATTAATTGGGAATTAAAGGACACTTGTCCTTAAAGAGGTAGAATCTTCCCTCATTTAGCAAAAAGTAAACAAGGTACAATAGTACCAAGAGGGGACTATATACCTGTATCCCAAAATAGCTACCTCTTTTTCCTTTAATTAACCTTCAATATCTATCATTTTACCCATTCAAAACCCTCACTTAACCTTATTCTTCACTCTTAGAAAACCTTAGGAAACACTCTCAAGAAGCCCAAACAAAAACCAAAGGAAAAAAGGGAAGAAAACAAAAGGAACTGTCGGAGGTCCCTGCACACATCAACGCCTTTTGGCACTACCACCATCACATGCCACCAAATCACAAACCACTGCCACCAAAATGCCACACATACATTTTAGTTTCCTGCCGACAAACTTGTGCATCCAAAGAAGCACATTTTGATTTCGTTTTTTAGTGGAAAAGTTGGAGCTCGTATAGACCAGTTTAAGGTAAAACTCACCTAACTTAAGTTTTCTATTTACACTGGTTTTATCTATGATATTTGAGAGTTTAAGATTATAAATACTACATAAATATGTTATAATCATGTACGTATCATTTTAGAGCCTTATAATTACACATTCATCCATGTACTTAACTAGTTTGCTGTTTACATTTTAGAGACATAAGAGATAGTTCTATGTAGATAATTTGAAAAGATGTTGATAAAACTCCATAAAACCCTAAGTGCCATCCATGCTGCCCCCTCCTTGATATGTATCCATCTTTTTTTCTCCATGTTAGATGATTATATTAGCTTAAAACAAGTAGAAATGTGATTAACAACAAGGAAAGTATATTACAATAAGTATTGGATGGGAAAAGTTGAAAGAAAGCCTAGAAGAACCCTACTTGGCTGCCACTTTCACGAAAGTTTTAAATCTATAAATTTTGATCTATTAGCTTAATAACATGATTATTTAGTGTTAAGTATGGTTTATGACTTAATTAATCAAGTTAAGTAGGGTAATGATGAGTTAATAGCCTAAATTAGTTAAGTTGGTGATTAAGGCCTTAGGGATAGTGTTAGAAACCTCACTAATAAAATGAACTAGATCTGGCAGACCCATTAGGATATTTAGCCTAGGGTTCTAGGATGCAAATTAAACCTAAACTAGCTTAGTTAGTTATTAAAGCCTTAGAAATATGATTAGGAGCCCAATAAATGAAAAAAAAACCATATATGAATCCTAATAGAAAATAGACTTATCTTAAGGCCTTTAGTAGACTTAAGGATCTAAAATGCAAAATAAGCCAAAAAGCTCTTAAAAGAACTAGAAATAGAGCTCAATAACTTAGTGACGAGATTTGAACCCTAAATTAAAAGCCTTAGAAAATGATTTATAAAAAAGTCTATTAAGTTCAAAAGCCCATTACAGCCATCTCCTATAAGCCCCTTAATAGGTTAAGGCCTTAAACAAGTAAAAAGGGTCCATTTAGGCCCATAAGAGTAATATTGAGGCCCAAATTAAAAGTTATAGAATTTAATCAAAAACTTAAATTTAAAATACCTGAATAAAGGCCCAAAAGGTCAAGTGTAAGGCCCAACACCCAAAATTAATCACAAAGCCCAAAACTATGCCTAAATCCTAAAGTACTCAAATAAACATCATTAACTAATGAACTTGTTTGACTCAGACAGAATTATTACAAGTCTAAACACCCAAAAAGGACCTCACCAAATGAAAGAACACTCAAAAACGATGAAAATCAACTATAATAATACGAAATTCCGACTTAAAATTAGAAAGTTTTGATCAAGATATGAAATAAGCGGAAATAGAGAAATTATAGCAAGACTAGTGAATATAATACGTTTAAGATGAGTCTTATTTACTTTAATTACCTTACTTAGGTGATTTGCGATACCAAGTTTGAGACTACCAAGGACTACTGGGAATATTAGACTTCAAGCTGAGTAAGTATACTATCCCTTATTTTACTCTGTTATGTGCTTGTACCTAGTGCACCATCTAATTATATTTGATAATTGAACTTATTGCATGTTGGGGTATATGAAAACTTATATATGCTTACTTTGGTTGACTCTTGCTTGCAATATATCGTAAGATATTTTGAACACCCTTGTTTGTTGCATTAGAACTCAAGGTATTGGAGTATCTAGAATATATTTACTTAGTCATCCTATGAACCCGAATTAATAAATATTCGGCCTTTAATTAAACCGGACATACATTGTATCCTATTGCATAAGTTAAAGGGTCTTAACACTATGTAGTAAAGCGGGAGATCACGCATAGATGGATCCCTATTGATATTATATGTTGTGATTGTTTATCATACGATGTATTTACGCAATATGTTCTTGCCTTGACCTTTGAGATCTACTTAGCTTCAGGGAGTACCGCCATTTGCTTAAGGCCGAGCCGTATCTACTGCTAAGGGTGCTTATATTGCTAAGAGAGCTTATATTGGACGTGGATACTTGGGTCCTAACAAGTCTAAATATTTCATAACCTAAGCAATGGTGGGCGTAAAACTGTACTGTATGCAATTACCGACTGACTGTATATACTGTTTGCATTACATATGGTTGTACATGCATTCATATGTTTGTAAAAAACTTGCTTGTTATCATCTTGATGGTAAGGTAGGAACGTTACTCACTAAGCTGGATGTAATTTACCCCTCAATAGTTTCTTTTATAGATCTTACAAACTTAGGGCTAGGCTAAGATTCGCTTGCAAAGTGCTTCATCGAGCTGAGAAAGTAGAATATAAGTTTAGAAAATCAAGCAATATAGTCGAATTATAGTCGAATTAACTTTTGAGGTATTTAGTAGCTTTATGACTATTCGGATATAGATACACTTTCTTATTGTTTGGTAGGTGATTCCGACTCTCTATGGTTCTGGTGGTTGTAGATTGTTGGATTACTTATAGATTTATATACATACATATACATATATATATATATATATATAGTTAAGCAAATGTATGTAGAATGAATAAGCACCCTTGGAAACTCTTCAATTAGAGCCTGCAACCTTTGACTTGCAAGGCAGTTTTTATATCATAGGTGTACACGTAATATGAAGATTTTAAGTAAAACTACCAGGCCTCCTAATGGGAGCTATAAGAGCTACATATGTATAGTCAACTAAACTACAACCATAAATAACACATACTAAAACCTCTAAGTATTCTAAGATAGTACTTTGAAAAGTAGTAAGCATTTGTCCAACTTACCTTGACATATGACACTCATTTGTCTTACATATCAATGTCATCTACTTCAACTCATTCCCTAAATGTTCAATACAATTACGTTAGTTTTTGTTAAATATAAATTATATAAGCTCATTTTAGTAGTTTAAATGTGGTTGTGAAAGGACTTAAGGAAGTGTGTTAGGTTATTTATTAAGTACTTAACTTATTATTGAAGCCTCTAACTAAGATTCTGAAAATGTATGTAATACTAAGTTTTACTCCAGGAATCCTCTAACAAAGTCTTTGACACGAGTTTCCTTATATTGGTAACCTTTTGACCAAGCCTCTACGATTGTTATAATTATGTCTCTTGCACCAATCAACCTTCTGATCAAGTTTCTAACATTATTTCAACTAGGCTTCCTTCACCAAACAACCTTCCAGATAAGTCTTTGACACTTTTATAATTGATTAACCAACCTTCTGGATAAGTTTCTGATGTTATTTCAGCTAGGCTTTTCTCACCAACTAAGCTTTTGGACAAGCCTCTAACCCTAAGATTAAGTCCCTATTTTTCCAGATCAACCTTCTGACAAACCATCATACGAACCTTCCATCAAAGTCTTTGACCAAGTCCCAATTACATACTTTCACTAAGTGACTCATTCTAGCATCTTACTTCCAATTCTACCAATATCTATTCAACCTTTTCACCAAACTTATTAATACATTATCACTTAAACGTTTAAACTCCCATACTTTCCCTTTGTTAAGACGTATCCAAAATTACACCCATGGTACATCTGTACTTTTATTCACATCTACTTAACTCTATACCATTCACTACAGTAAGATACAACTTAAACTAGCTCCAAAATAGGAACAAATAATTTTTCTCAATAATTGCACAAAAACTTTGAAAATAGCATTTTTTTTTAAAAAAGGCTAAAAAAATTAGAAAAATTATAGAAAATATTTTTATACAAAATATTTTCATAGCATTCTTTTATATATGTTGAGTTCTCTCATAAATATTTTGATGATAACAAAAAGAGTAAAGATATTTAATAAGTTTATTGAGTATGCAAGTAAATGAGCAAGAGATAAGAATTTTGTCTTAGTATTGATTTTGAAAATCAGAACCAAATTTAGAGATAAATTCAGAACCTTAAGTACAATATTGGGAATTACAAAGCTGAATATTTCGAGAAGTATTATGGGCTTATAAGTGTTTAAAGGCTTGATTCTGCTTGTTGGATATATTTGGGTAATGTATCTAACATGTTCCACAAAGTTAGCTAATTAAATCCACGAGGATTAAGTTGGAATCAAAATGTTTATTTTAAGGATAAAGCTTGATTAGATATGATATCTCATAACAGTGGGCATACTTTATTAGAGGCATTTTTGTCAGAGTTTTGACGAGATTTTTGAAGAATTATAATCAAGATATATGGAGAATCTTAAGGAGTTCAATTTAGATTTTATTTGAATTCAAAACAAGAAAGGATAAGTACATATGCAAGAAGATATATTAGGATGAGGATGAATTTTATTTTGTTGATGCAAATTTTTATTAGATTCAAAGGAGCTATTATACAAACATTTTCAAAACATATTTACTCAATTATACTAGACTTGCTAGAATACTTACAAACAATATAATAGCAAGATTATTCTAAAAGCTTCAAGGTTCAAAATTTTGAATGTATCAAGTATCAAGATTTACTCTTAAATCTTTGGAGATATTTATTTTAAAAAAGGATTCAATTTTCGAGTATTATATTGAAGAAACATGAGAAGAAACCAGTGTAATTGTTTAAGAATACTTGCATATTTCTTCAAATAGAAGAGCAGCAATATAACGTTTAAATTAAATTCAACTTCGAGTGTGATTTGGCTTCTACATTTTAAGGGATCCCATCTATCAATAGATAAATCAAGATTCTTTTAAAGCTATCAAGAATTATCCAAGATTCAAGAAAGACACATTGTATTAGAAGATATAAAAGGAGATAAGTTCAAATTTTTCAAGATAGAGATCATCAAATCAAAGTTGCATATGTTTTTTGAAAGCTTCATGCTCCAGAAAATTTAGAGCCATATTTTGAACCTAATTTAAAGACAATCTATCTATTCTAGTTTTATATTACGATTTTATCTTGTACTTTAATTGAGAGGATCATTGTATTCAGTTCTCATTATTATTGTAAACACAATTATTTGTATGATAGGTTTTGTGTTAGAGTAGAGAATCAAATTTCTGTAGATTTGTGTGTAAGTAAGAGCAGCCTAGTAAGATAGAGTAAAAAGGTTTATAATTGTTTTTTCTTATTAAAAATAACAAAACTTAAATAGTAGAATGACACTGGTGTGGATAACTGGGTCCCCAACAGTGGAGCTGGAAGAGTACAGTAGACATAAGGCCAAAGCATTATAAATCTCTTGCTTAAAATTCTCATCCCTATTCTATATTTACTTTGTTTTTTTTATTTTTAATCATATATTGTTTCACGCCTAATTTTGCTTAAGTAATCAAAGGGGACATTTTTAAATCTAGTTTTACGAAAAAGTTTCAAACTTTTAACTAACTGCCCCCCTACCCCCTGATTACTTTTGGGACCTACAACTACAATAGTAAGGTCATTTAAAATAACTTCAAAATCAACCTGGGTTTAGGTGATTTGTTAATGATGGTATATACCTACATAAAATTTTCACAATTTGATATTTTTCTCAAATTGTACATGTAAAAATAATTAGGAGTAAATTTTTTTACTTAAATTAATATTTTAGAAAATATACAAAAATTGGAAAAAAATTTTATTCATTGGAAACTTGGCCATCTGACCACCTCCTTGTTGGCCCACCTAACCACTCCCTTTATTATTGGGTGGTAGTAGTGGTTTGCACCTAGAAGCTCTACTAACCTACGCTCTAAGAATTCGCTTGGTTTACACAATTATTGAACTTTTCCATAATTTTTTCTATAATCCTAAGATACTAAAAGGACCTTTACAGAGAGCATTTTGAAGTTTTCTAGATTAGCATGGAGAAGAAATAATTTTCTCTCTCCTCAAACCCCCTTTAGTATCCCCCTCTAACTTAAGTTACTAGGTATCTATACTTAGTTTCTTCTACTAACACCTGTTTAAGGATAATCAACACCTTAAGCCTTTTAATTCCAATGTTTTAATCATTTTTATTATTTTTCTTATTAATTTTTAGCTAATTAAATGTATTTTTTGGTGCATATTTTTATTTAGTAATTATACCCAAAGTGAATATACCACTTTCACATATCGATTTATAATTTTATAGTCCAAATAATTTATCTTTGCAATTTAGTTAATTTTTGTTACTTAAATCGCATATTTCCATTACATATAATATAATATATTATAGTAAAATTATCTATATTTAGCTATAATATTATTATTTTATTATACTTTTATATTCCGAGCCCACGAAGTGTCTTCGACTAATTTCTATGACCTAACCATGAAATATTGACTTAATCGAGTTACCTTCACTAATGCCATAAATTGACCGCTTGGAATTGAACCATAAAAATACAAGTCTCACACTTGAGAGATATTAAGCACTCCGTGACCTAAATAAGCGATTCGCTTCACAACAGTTTTAGCTATGTTATTGAGGGTTTATAAGTCGTTATATTGTTTGTGATTATAATTAGCTGCTTGTGTGTATATAGTTGTCATGCTTGTGGTAATTAAGTATACCTGCTTGGTGTGAATTACTCGTGTTTATTATTATAATGCTTTGGAATGATTATATTACTCGATCGCCCTTTTAAGCTTAACTTAATCCTTACTTAACCTTAATAATGGGCACATGCATTGCTCATACATTGTGCCTTGTGTATTATTGTATGACTCCTATTGAAAACCACCCACGTGATGAGGAAACACAACCGTTTCCTTCTTTTCAACCTTGTAGAGCTAGTAATAAGAGAGTAGATAGCCATCCAGGTTGAGAAGTTATCACGGCAGATAGCCCGAAATTGTTATAAAAGGGGAAAACGGGAAGCCATTACATAATCTTTGAGTAGGAGGAGGATTTGATGGCAAATAGGTGAAAACTCCTCAAAACCCAAGCTAGAGTAAGGTTAATTTATCTAGTCCCACGACATACCGATTAAAGTTGTGCAAATGACACTTTGATTGTTATATTATACTTTAAAAGGACTTGATTTGTCTTGCTCGCTCATGTATGATGCTTATCACTTATCACTTATGGAACTTATGTTTTCACTTACACTCCTATAGATTTCTTTCATATGTTAACATTTCAAAAGCTTAGATTAGGGAAGTAGTAGTGAGGTTATATCAACTAAGTTAGCTATTAAATATATCATATAGTTTGATAAGCACTAGACAAAGGCATAATTCACTTTATTAAACAACTCTTCAAGATCAATTATGCATTGTTTTTATGGGGTTATTCATGAGTATACTTCACTTCTACTAATTTTCAACTGTAATGTGAAGTCTTGTATATATCAATGGTGTAATTATAATTATAGACCATATGCTATTAAAGACCTTTAGTATGCATGGTAGGACTATTATGATAAAAGCACTTAGGGTGTAACATCAAACATATCATCCATAGATGTCATGTTAAAGTACTTGAAAGTAAAGCTGGAAATATTTCAAATCATATAATGTTACATTTGGCATGCAAGAACTAATCGACAACAAATCACATTTTTGGATTTCGTTCCTTTCCCTCATGTTTGGAAGCTCATTTAGAAAGTGAAATTGCGATTAGGCTTTAAGGAGGAATTCTATTATATATTTAAGAAGGTGAAATCGTGATTCTACTCTTCTTTTATTAATTATTATTAATTAAAATTACTTAATCAATCTTCAACCTAATTATGAAATTAAATAATTAAGAACATTTTTTATAATTATTACTATATATGCATTTAATTTAATTCCATCTCATTCAATTCCATGGACATTACCAAATACAGCAAAATATTTATCTTTTTTATCTTCATTCCATTCCATTCAAAACCATTCTTGTATACCAAATATGATATAAGAGTTTTTATTTCTACTTTAATGTTTGACCTTCTATAGTTAAGGTTGAGCAGGTATAACATGAGTAAGTTATGGCATCTTACTCGTATCTTAGCCTATAGGTATAAGTTCAACAATTTTTGTTTCTAGCATATGATATCTTGGAACTACCTCATACCCTATACCATATAAATTCTACAGGATATATAGTATCTTATGGAACCTGTATTTTCTTTTTTAACTTTATCTTCCTTTGAAGTATTGTGCATACGCATAATCGATATTAGACCTGAACTACATTAATGGACCGAATAATACTAATTTGAAAGATCCTTATACTTGCAATATATTTAGTTGTAATGATATGAAAATTTAGTAAGTTGAATAGGAAATACTTCTATAATTGGAAACGTTTAACCCTTAATTAGGTCACGCTAAATTATTCTTTTAATATTTTCTTTTCAAATCAGTAAAATAAAATTCTTATCAAATCATAAAATTGTTATACACTAAATATAAAAGTCATGTGTTAAGTAATTATAATAAAATATATTGGAAGATAAATTAAGAATCAAGATATGATGCTAGGAAAAATTAAATGTCACCAATCGCACTCAATGAAGAAGGAACATCAAATTATACACAATACATAAGAAACATTCACGCACGATAATGGGGGAAATATTTTTGTTGTTTTCTTTTCTATGAAGGAATTAGTATTATATACAGTATCTTTTGATCCCGCAAATAGTATTGCCACATCACCTACTACTATCTATTTTATTTTTATATATTTTTTATTTTCCGTCTTTTTTATTTTTTCTAGTCTATTACATAACACACAATGTAGTCCTATTGTAATGAAGATGTTAAACCATTACTCTAAGGCCTATGCATAAGCCCATGTATAAGCCTGTTTGTCATGCCCTAAAGCGGTAGAGTTGTAATAGTTCTGCCATACAAACCATTCTATAATAGAAGCCAACCTTTCAACCATTATCCTAGACTTGATTTATATAAGGCGTCAACGATTAACCTATTTTGAAATAAACAGTTCATAAATAAACTTGTTATTTACTTATGAAATTATAAAAAAAATACATATTTTCATTAAAATAATTTGAGTATATTTACAAGATTTAGTAGCTTAATCATAATCTACTTAAGAAATATATAAATTATTACTAAAAGCTTTAAAAATAGAATCCAAACTTGAAAGTATAATTGATCCTTAAATTTTTATCCTCATTCCCTTAGATCCAGCAGTTGCTAGCTTTAGGGTAGTTATATGGTCGCTTCTTAGTTAGCACCTACAATAACATTTATAGGGATGTGAACAACCAACCACTCAATAAGTTGGGATGGAAACTTAAAATTATACATCGAAGAAAAATAGGTTTATCAACTAAATTAGTTAAATGCAATGCTTATACAAGCAAATGCCATCATACGACGTTATCCAACCCATCGTGAGATTAGAGAAATTACTCCCGCTCTAATCCAAGTTGAGGAGTTTCCATTTAATGCAACAACTTATGACTAAATCCAACCTTGTGCAATGGAGACACCGCTTCTCCTACGACTACCTTTAAACCACTTATTTCACTCTTGCCACAACTTCCTTACCTATCACTTAGTTCAATTAAGGATGAAGAAGAGACCGATTATACTATCCAACGCTATCCCTTTCAAAGAGGTTGGTATTTAGTCAAAGAACCTTAACGTTTCTCCTAATAGGTTGCTATGTACGTCCAATTTAGAATTTCAAGTCACATATTTAATTAGATCTGATTTAAGGTGTTTAATCATTTCAAACAAATCACACAAATATAAGCTAAAGCAGCAAATTAAAATTATATCATCAAACTTAAAAATAAGCACATATAAGCATGTGCACTATCAACTATCTAGTAAACATAATTAAGTACAATTTTAAGCTTCCAAGTACTATAAATTAGTACTTCGAAATACAAAAATGTATTAATCCCAACTTACCTAGACTCTTCACTTGCTTAATCAAGATGTGACTTACACAGGCCATCGCTGATAATCCATATAATACAAGGTTGTTTTAGTTCTCATATAACTACTATAGATATGTTTTATTTTATAGTATAGATTATGATTATTTTTAGTTCAGGGTCTTACTATATTTAGTAATTTTGGTTTAGGTTTATCGAGATTACTTCTCTTGTTCTGTTAAATTTTGAATTTTCTTCTTATTCCGATTTCAATTTAGCTTCTAAATCAGGTTCTAATTTACCTTTTTATTACCCTTTGTTTATAAGCCTTTTAAATGCCTTTTAATATTTCCTTATGGTTTATTTGATGAATATAATCTAATCTTTGATTTAAGTTTTTGACTTACTATTTAATATATTTATATTAACTCTAATTTTGTTTCTACTTCTGAATTCAGTTTTGTTTTAACTTCAGATTATTATTTTTATTTGTGAACCCTAAGAATTCTTTGAGTAAAATGTAAAATTCATCTAACTATGCTTAAGTATCCTAAATCTAGGTTTTAGCTCCTAATCATTATTTCGATCAATACGATATACTACGTTCCTAATTTAACTACTGAATCAGCTCCTGATGTAAGGATAACCTATATTTTCACATAATTTCTCAAATTTACTTTTCAAACTAGATTTGTAATATTATCCTATTATTGTAATATTATCGATTTAACTTAATATTCTTCACTTATTTAATCTTCCTATTTCACATATTACTTATTACTACTTAATCTATACATAAAGCATACATCTAACCTCTCTAATACCATAATTTACATCTCTCATCATCAACTAACATTCCAAGACATCTAAATTCATCCTAAATCAGAATATAAACCAAACTAATCCTAAATTATAAAATTAACCTAAAATATACGATTTACTCACATATTTGGTACATATTATGCATAATACATACAACTAATGCCTCAAACTCTACTAAAGCCACGGAAAATATACTATACTCAGTAAATTATGGTTGTTATATTATGATCATGAAAAGTACTAAGATAGTTTAATATATATTATTTTTTGTTATATTGATTTTTATGTCTAATTGTGCTAAAAATTAGCTTAAATTAGGTAAATGACCAAATAAATTATAAGATTCAAACTGAATATTTCCAAAATCATAACTAAGTTTTAGAAGTCATTACAAATCATATTCATTAAGGAATTTAATTAAAAACCTATATATTTCTTTCATATGAAAAACATGGTAGATTCAATAAAATAATTTTAATAAATACTAAACGTATATTTTATCAAAAATTATTTTTATGTAAATCAAATATATCATACAAGGAATATGTACACGAAAAATTAGCTCAAAATAACATTGTTTACTATTTTTGAAAATTTCTACAATATTCGTTGGAATTAGGCCTATTCTTAAGGACCCTATATAATCACTTATAATTTTTAAAAAATGATTTGATATTCTAATTTTACATGCAAAAATACCTAAGGAAACCAAATTTCATAATTTTCCATCCATATTTGATATTTTTACTAAATTAAACAAATTTGGAAGGGAAATCAAAACTCACCAATCGACAAGCTTTCAGCCACCAGCGGTGGCTCCACCATTTTCTAAAGCTCTAGACGTAGGGTCCACTATCTATTGGTGGTGGCCATTCCACTCTAGGTGGTCGTTGGATGTGAGTTCCCTTTATAAGCCCTAAACACACACCATTTTGTCTAATTTTGCTAAAATTGGTTTTTCCTCTCTTCTCTCCTCTCCTTAATATTTTTTTTTATGCTAAACTGACCAAATGAGGTTTTGGAAGTGGTTTGCTGAATTTATAGTTAGGTTTGGGATTTTTCTTCCAATTTTTCCTTGTCAAGTGTCCCTTATCTCTTATTTTTTCATTTTCTATTTGGCTTAATTTTATTGGTTTACTTTTTCTTATTCAATTCAAACTTGCCACGCCTCATTTCTGGAATTATATTTATTTTTCCAAATTTTTCTTGATTTTTTAAAAATTATTTATGAATTTTCTTTAATTATTTAGTATTATTTTAGCATATTTAAGGTATTTTAAGTAATTTCATGCATTTTTGCCTATATATAAATACATATATGGTACAAATAAATATTATTTAAGTTATTTTATGATTTTTAATGTGCGTATAATTTATCTCTGTCTAATCGTTAGTTATCGAAACTTATTTTACACATTTCTAATAAATAACGAGAAATTTACATATAGTTCAATATTAGATCATTTAATTATTTTGTTGCTTATTTTACTAAATCCAAACTCACGGGATCACTTTTACTACTATTCCTAATTTCATTGTAAAATTTAAGCTAAACGGGATAATTTGCTCGATCGTCTTAAATTTTACAAATCGAATCCCAAGTAACTGATTGCGAGACTTACATTGCCCATTTCCTAACTTAACTTAGGGGCACAACTAACTTTTGAACCTAACAACTCATAACACTTATAGCATCCACTTATCTTTGTCTTGTCTTCATCCTTTGTAATTTCTTTTGAAACCCTAGCTACACTCTATTGCAATTTAGACGTATCAATACCCCTATTTTCAAGAACCCTTGACCACAAGGGTGAATTTGGATAACAACGATGAAGATCCGATAGGTATTCCCACATAGCCTCTGACTTATTGAAGATATCCCATTGAACTAACACTTTTGTATTTGTAGCACACCCTCGTTTGACCATCTAACGATCCAAGATTGCATGTAGCTCGAGGTTAGAATAGAAAGCACCTTGTAGTAAAGGGACATATACGACAGCTAAAGGAAAGAGATAAGGCTTCAGTTGAGAGACATGAAAAGTGGGGTGAATCAGCACATCAGCAAGTAGATATGAGGTATAGCGACTTTTCCAACCTTGTGAATTATTTTAAAGGGAAGAAAGTATTTAGCCTTAAGTTTAGACAACTTCTAAGCCCTAACATTCTATTGTTAGTATGGTTGAAGTTTTAGCCATACCTAGTCACCAACAAGAAACTGTCATTCAGTCCTGTGTTTGTTTGTAAACTTCCTCATACAATCTTCGACCCTCTTTAGATGAAAATGTAAGGTAGAAATCATACTTTCCCTATCTGTAATAATGACATCTATTGTTGTATTAAAATAGTGCCCCATTACATAGGGCAAAAGAATTGGTATTGGAAAGCCATATACGGCTTCAAATGGGTTCATACCTAAGGAAGAGTGGAAGCTAATATTATACCACCACTCAGCAAAGGAAAGATTGTGAAACCATTGTTTGGGCTGATCTCCTATCATATAGTGTAAATAAGTTTCGAGATATTGATTTACCACCTCCATTTGAAGATGGTAAGTTGTTAACATCTTAATTTCTACCCCCTACAACCTAAAAAAATCTTTCCATAAATCACTCATGAAGGTAGTGTCCCTATCACTAATAATCAAATTAGGGAAGCCATGAAGTTTGTAGACATGGTCCAAGTAATGTTGGGTAACCATAGCAGTAGTATAGAGATGAGCCAAGCCAATAAATTGTGCATATTTGCTAAATCAATCAACAATTATCATAATGACATCCTTCCCCAATGATTTAGGGATCCCATCTATAAAATCTAAACTAACATACATCTAAACCCCTTTAAGCATTGGCAATGGTTGTAACAAACCAGGATTGACTATGTTTTCATATTTAAAGTGTTGACACACTTCGCACTTGCGAAATTATCGAACATCCTTTTGCATCCCCTTCCAATATAACATAACAACAAGCCTCTTATAGGTAATAGTGGTGCTTGAATGTCTTCTTACAGGACTATCATGATAGTATTCAAAATTTATTGCTTAAGAGTAAGATTCTTTGCACTACTAGCTTGCCTTTTCTTTGTAGGTTACCTTTATCCAAGTAGAACACACCAATCTATTCACCCTACATCAATTAATGTTTAGCTTGAACAAGATGAGGATCATGCTCCCAACTTGAACGGATAAGATCTTTGGATAAAGATAAGGTAATTAAGTGTATAAGTGTAACTTCCTATTTGTGTAACAATGCATCAATTGTAACATTAGTGCTGCCCTGTTTATATTAAATCCCATAATCTAGGCCCATTAGTTTAATGAGCCACTTATGTTGATAGTGATTGGAAACTCATTGTTCCAATTAAAATTTAAGACTCTGATGGTCTATTTTTATAATAAAGTGCCTCCTTATAAGATAGTGTTTCTTCTTTTCAACAGCAAAATATCAAAGCTAACAATTCTTTTTCATAAACAGAAAGTGATTAATGCCTCAAAGAAAGGGTCTTACTCATATAAGCCATAGGATGCTGATCTTGCAGAAGGATAGCACCCATTGCTTTGTTACTCGCATCAGTTTCTATAATAAAAAGCCAAGTGAAGTCAGGTAAACTCAAGACCAGAGAGTAGGTAAGTGTTGCTTTTACTTTCTGAAATGCTTCATTGGCAACTACACTCCATTTGAACCAGTCCTTTTTTAACAACTTAGTTAAGGGTTTGCTCAACTCTTCATAATCTTTGGTAAATCTTCGATAATATCTAACCAATCTAAAAAAACCTCATAATTGTTTTAGTGTCTTAGGAGTTAGCCAAGAAGCAATAGCTTTAATCTTTTTGGGATCTATAGCTATTCCCTCTTTTGAAATTATATGACCAAAGTACTCTACATAAGAATTGCAAAAAACACATTTACTCCTTTTCAAATACAACTTGTGATTCATAAGCACCTAAAAAACTTGGTGCAAGTGTTGAACTTGTAACACCATATCTCTACTATAAATAAGGATGTCATAAAAAAAGATTAAAACAAATTTTCATAAGAATTCCCTAAATATATCATTCATTAAGCTCTAAAAAGTCGATAGAGCATTAGTTAGCCCAAAGGGCATAATTAAAAACTCGTAATGTCTATCTGTGTTCTAAAAGCCATTTTGAAAACATCATCTTTATGCTTTTGGATTTGGCGATAACTAAATCATAAGTCTAACTTGCTAAACACAGCCACCCCTTGTTGCTCATCCGACTAGGAAATTTGTATGGTTAGTAAAACATATGGACTCTTACTTGGTCGTATTATACCTTGTTGTAACATCTCTTTAATAGTTTCCTCAAGCATAGTAATATCAGGCAAGTGCACCTATCAATTTTAATATAGCGAATGTGAGTCCGAGTCGATCCTTCAGAGACTTCGAGTACTAATATTAACCTTAGCTCTATTATCTAACCGGAAAATTATGATGAGTTGAATGAATTAAAAAAATACTAAAATTAACAAACTTAACTAATTATGAGACTTGATTAAGTAATTTAGAAAGCGATAAAACTAAGAACGACTTCAAGAAGGTAATAATGTATTTAGGAATTATTTCCCCTAGTGTTTAACATGTGACCGCTTAAAATGTATCCAATTAATTTCTATTATTCTTGACCGGAGGGATTCACAATTAAAGTTAAGACCTTTCTCAAGGATATTAACCTTAATCCTAAATTATTTACTGGAATCTCTTCACTTAGTAATATAATTTAGAATCACATTAATGTATAATGAATTCCCACACAAACGAACAACTTTCCAAAAGACACATGTATCTTATCTCTAAGTACACATGTATCTTATCTCTAAGTACACATGTAATTCTCTCCAATTATGTCAAGATCTCATTATACATGTAATTTCTCAATCATCATGCATAATATTATAGATTGATACTCTAGAAATATCAATTAACAATTAAATAACATAATTGAATAAAAAAAAGATAGAAACTTTATTGAAAATTATCAATCTATCTAATAGTCACATGAAACCCTAGGTTTCATAATCCTAAATACAAGAATCTTAAGCTATCATAATGAAACTAAAAACGAATTCCAACAAAACCAATAAATAAAACATGAAAAATCCCTTTTGTTGATGATAAATCTCTTCAATCTCGAAGTTAGGTGTTGCTTTCGCCTTTTTTCTTCTCTTTCTCTTCAAGTCTCTTCACTTTAGAATGTCCCGTCTTGTGTACAAAACCCTAGTATGTCCTTTTATAATGTATTGTAAGGTTTCTATTTTCGTCACCAGACACGGCCTGGGATACGGTCGTGATCCCCAGGTCGTGTAACTTTCTAACATTGGCAAATTTTTTTGGATGGACATAGCTTAGGGACACGACTGTGTCTTAGACTGTGTAACTTCAAAACTTCATAACTCATTCATTTGAACTCCAAATTGAGTGAAACTTGATTCCTTTTCTTTGTTTTCATTCTAAGAACGCGTTCAAACCTTGAAATCAAAATTTTACTCAATTAAGTAACAATTTCTTTAAAGAAAACAAAAAATGTAAGGGAAATACTATAAAATCACCATACGAAATATGTTTAGAATAAGAGTTATCAAATTTCCCTACACTTGAGCATTTGCTTGTCCTCAAGCAAATAAATCAAAACAAAACTTTTGGGACAAGAAACACTAAACAAAATTTATCACTATTTAAGAAACTAATGAATGAATATACTTGACCCGTAGAAAAGTAAGGAAATCATTCTCAACTAACTTGCAATAATAAAGTCAACCAATTTCATCCTTAACAATGTCGTAATTTCATCTGACCATATTCGAATGCTCCAACAATACTTAATATTAGAGTTCATTAGTTAATTTATGAAAGTCGAAGTTCACCCGAGTCATTTAACCAAGGATTCTTAAACTAAAAATTGGATTTAACATCTCGCCAACCGAGAAAGAGTCATAAAAATTTTGTCCATTTGACTAAAGTTTATACAATTCTCTCTTCCATCTCACTAAGCACCATAGTCTTAAAACAAACACATTTTACATCTACTCATCCTCTGATCATCCCCCTAGTTCATGCTTTTGTTGAGAGGTCTTTTAAATTTACCTTATTTAAGCATAATTGTGTTGGTAGAGGGAAAGAATCTCGCTCTTCTGACAGACTAAAACCGATCCATACCAACTTATTTCTTATATTGATAGCGGGAAAGAACCTTGCTCTTCTAACGGACCAAGGCCGATCCATATCAATTTTTTCATTAGAATTAGCATTGGGACTCAATCTCGCTCTTCTGACGGACCAAGACGAATCCTTACCAATTTTTTCTATTCATACACTTGTTATTAGTTTTGACCTCCAATCATTGAGATTTTTTAAGGGTTTCTTAAAAGAAGAATTTCATTTGTTTGTTTGCTAAAAATTATAGGGCTCTAAAAATTTCTAAGAGAAAGGTATACATAAAAGTAAATTTTAAAAATAACCATGACTAACTCTCAACTAGTGATGTTGCTCCAATCTCAAGTTTTAGAATCCCAAGCTAAATAACTCGTAACTTTGCCCTCCAAAAATTTGACTAATCAATTCTAGTAAAGTATAATAAGATCAATAATGATCAAGATGACACAGTTGATTTAGCTCAATACTTGTTAATCACCTATTGCAAGTTAACTTAAAAAAATTAATTGGGTCAAATGTGAATAATTGATCTCCTAAACAGTAACAAATTCATATATATTTTTTCCCCATACTTAATAACGTACATTGTCCCCAATGTACGACTAAAAAAAATAGAGCAGCAAGAAATGAAACAAAAAAATCAGCATAGGGAAAAAAGAAATATATGTACTAAAAAAGAAACTAATACTTCCCTGCCAGTTGAAAATAAGGTGAAGAAGTTCAAAACGAGGAAGCATCATCATTACATGTCCGATTTCACATGCCTTGGCCAACGAAAAACAACAAAAAAAAAATAGGAACTAAGAAGAGGGATCGGAATCCGTCTCTTCGTCCTCCTCATCAAATGGTGCCACCGCCATGGTAACATCGTCGTCGTTGTCACTGCCCTCAACTTCCTCTTCACTACCTCCAGCCGCCTCTTCCTCACTACCCTCATCATCCTCTTCTTCACTCTCACTATCCTCATCACGTGTATCCGACTCTTTCATCTGGAGAAATTTTTCCATTTTGTCTTGGCAGATATGAAGTTTATCCACACTTTCTCTGATATAACGAACCTTAGACAAAGCTTGCTGAAGACGTCTGGCCTCGAGATGTGCTACATGAGTGTCGACCTTGACATCTTGTTAGTAATAGGTTCATGAGTCGGAATGAATTAAGTCACATAGGAGTAACTTGATTGACTAAGGTAAGTGAGGGCCAAACGACAACCTTAGTCTGCATAGCCTGCACGAGTAAGGTGATGTAGGTGCCATAACAAATATGCCCTTTCTTCCATGTAATGGTGGCTGAAAAGTTCAGCGAGTTCGATGGCGAGATTGATGGGATGTTTATGAATGACACTGTACAAATAGAGGCAATCCTTATTGGAAACCACACTGGTGCTGAGGCCTCTGCCAGTCAATGTATGTGCAAAGAGCTAATGAAGAACCCGATATTCAGGCTTGACCAATTGAGAAGCCTTGCTCTTTGCTGGATCATACGCATCACTAACAGTAATTTTGTTCCAAAACGTCCCTGGTGTTACTCCACGGGGAAAACGGCATGAGAGACGTTGAAACTCTTCTGTCTGTGTATATTTATCTTCATAGAGACCGAGATATTTGCCCAATTGAGCTATGGTCATGTGGAAAGGGTGGCCACTTAAAGTGAAATGTAGTTTGCATTTGGGGCCCATGCCAGTAATACTCTCTTTATCGAGTTTGTAAGTACATAAAAACTCCAAGGTCAACTCTTTATAAACTGAAGCTTCAAGAGATAAAAAGCGCTCCCAAATGGTTCCGTCCAAGAGCTCCTTCATTTCTGTTGTGAGCTCCAATTGAGCGAGAACATCCCAATCCAGACGAAGGGTGTCGCTGAAAGGCTTATTCTTAAGTAAAGTATAGTGTTGCGACTGGTAGTCTTCCTTAAATTAAAGCATTGGGTGCTTCATTAGGGGGAGAGTGGCTAATGGTTCAACAATTGCACCTTCTTGCGATGAAGAGGATGCTGCAAATTTGGATTTCTGTCGAACGGTAAGCTTTGCGCGATTCGCCATTGAATACCTAAAAAGAAACAACAAACCAAATAAAAAACGCGCATCCTTGCCACACGTAGTTCAACGAAGACAAATGGAGAGAAGATTAACAATGAAGAATATTAACAGAATTCTCATTGAGACATTTAAACAAACATGTAGAGTGCAGCTGGAAAACTAGTTGGTGGAAAAGAAATACCTTGCAAATGCATCCAACTAATTCTACAATAGACCCATTACACTACAATTAGCTTGAAACGCAGGCGTCCCAACACATAAAAGACGCTAAATGACCCAAAAAATTTTTCTCATACTGCTAACCCTAACTGGCGTAATTGAATAATAATTAGCAAATAAGTAAACAAAATTTGGAATTGAGAGAGCATACATGAATATCTAACCGGATGAGGCATCATAAAGGCATTAAAAGCAAGCAACATAAGGCAATGATGTACGTCGAACATGAAAGAACAAAATAAATTCGCAAATCAAATACAAGTACTAATTCTTACAAGACTGAAATGTCTAGTAGCTAAACCTGCTTAAACCATAAGGAAGATAAAGCAAAAGTAATGAGGAGAACTTACTTGGATCAGGAATCGTGATGTCAGGAATCGTAATATGAAGATGGAGAGAAGAGAGAATAAGAAATGGATATGTGTTGGTTTGTGAGTGTTTAACAAAGTGTGTGTATGTTTTAAATAAATCGGGCATGTGCAGAATCGTGTGGGGTTGGGCAGACACGGGCTGGGACATGACTGTGTCCCACACCCATATAACTTCCTATGTTCGATCATGAATTTGGGGCCCACACAGGCTGGGACACAACCGTGTCCCACGCCCATGTAACATTTTGTTTACGCACGTTAAGACTGGACGGACACGGGCTGGGACACAACCGTATCCCACGTCTGTGTAACTTTCTGTTGGCGGTTGGGAATACTGGGCGCACATGGGTTGGGACATAATCGTGTCCCACGCCGGTATAACTTTTTGTTGGCGCTCGAGAATATTAGGTGCACATGGGCTGGGACACAACCGTGTCCCACGCCTGTGTAACTTTCTGTAGTGACGGATTAAAGGGGCTTGGATGGACACTGGCTGGGACACAACCGTGTCCTATGCCCGTGTAACTTTCTGTTCTGTTTTTTTTTTTTTTATAGCCTAAATTCATGAATTTAATTTAAAAATAAAGGAAACTTAAAGAAATAAAAGTACTTAAACTAGAAAAATAAGACAAAGAAAACTAAAGAGAAGAAAAAAATGAAACTAAAAGGGAAAAGCCTATGACTAAAATTGAAACAAATAAAAGAAGCAAGGCAAAGTTAGATAAAAGAAAAATAAAATGGAATAAACTTAAAGAACTAAAGTATGAGCAAAGTTAGACATAGGTTGCCTCCCAAGAAGCGCTATAGTTAACGTCAATAGCTCGACGGGATATGTCTTCTTATTCATGATTCTTCATCCAGGTGGAGATAGGACTCCTCCTATATCTCGCTTTCGAACCCTCCATACGAGTGTAAATTTACCCTTAGTACATCGACCTTGCCAATTCCATTTCATTGGTGCATAACTTCCATAGTTTCTCTTCTTATCATGCCACTTATCAAATTCATGTAGCCTAAACTTCTTCATTTTGTCTGCTTTTAGCTTAGATGCGGTTGTCATTGGAAGTTTTAAACTTTTCACCACAAAGATATGTTCCAAATGATTTCTTGACGGTTTTAGTTCCAAAATTGGTGGCTTCTCTTTAAAAGATTTTAACCTAAGATCCTTTGGCTTGTGGAGTGGATCAATCCCCTTTTTGTCCGCAATAGATTCATGAACTTCTATTTGAGTTACCACTTCTGCACAATTGGGGTTAGTCATTGGATTTTCATCTCCCTTTTGCAAGTAATAGCTTGAGAAATCTTTGGCAAGCGTTTCCTGCACACATGTAGATATAATAACATTAGTGGCATTAACATTGTGACATGTGTCCTCTGAGTTAAGAAATTTGTTCGTTACCTCTGGAGTTTTAAAAACTATTTCATCATCCCCGACCCGTAATATCAACTTATGTTCACTAACATAAAAAACAACCCTAGTGGTGGCTAAGAAGGATCGACCTAAAATGATTGGCACCTCAATATCCTCATCTATATCAAGTATGACAAAATCCACAGGAAAAAAGAATTTGTCTACTTGCACTAAAACATCCTCTATGATACCTCTAAGGTATGTGATAGACCTATCAGCTAATTAAAGACTCATGTACGTTAGTTTAGGTTCTCCTAACCCTAGCTTTTTGAACAATTTATACGGCATCAAATTTATACTAGCTCCTAAGTCTGCCAAAGTATTATCTACTAACAATTGCCAAGCATACAAAGAATAGTGAAACTCCTTGGATCGTTTAATTTTTGTGGTAGCTTTTTCTGGAGAAGTGCCGAGCATTCCTCGTTCAATGTAACAGTTGTAAGCTCCTCCAACTTCCTCTTGTTCAATATAAGATCCTTTAGAAATTTCGCATACTTTGGCATCTGCAAGATGACATCAACAAGAGGTAAGTTAATGTATAATTGTTTAAAAACATTAAGCAATTTACCGAATTCCTTATTCTGATCAATGTAACTTTGCTTAAGGCGTTATGGGTAAGGGATGGGAGGCTTGTACTCCTTCACTTTCGGTGGTTCCATACTTTCTTTTGATTTTAGTAGCTTTGCATCTTCCTTACGGTTGACTTCCACTTTTTTCTCAACTACTTCCCCACTATCCTTCTTCTCCCTTTACAGTTTTCTATCACTTCTCAAGGTCACAGCATTAACATGTTCCCTAGGATTGACCTTGGTATTCCCTAGGAGTGTTCCCTGTGGTCTTTCAGAGATTAGCTTCGCAAGTTGACCAATTTGGTTCTCAAGGTTCCGATTGGACGCCTCTTGATTTCTCAATGATGATTCAATGTTGGATAAGCAAGCCTTATTGCCTTGAATATATTTTGTGAGAAGTTCTTCCACACTGGACTTCTTTTCTTGAGGAAGAGGAGGTGGGAATGGTCTTTGAAATCTAGGTGGGCCAAAGTTAGTCTTCTGCTGGCCTTGGTTTTGATTTCCCCATGAGAAATTGGGGTGATTCCTCCATTCAGGATTATAAGTATTGCTGTAGGGGTTATTTTGTTGCATGGGTAGATTTCTTAGATAATTTACCTATTCTAGTTGTTCTTATGCTCCATAACCCTGCGTGCCAAAGTCACTTACATCTGGTTGTACTTGTTGAGGGCCAATAAAGAGTGCATCAATCTTCTTCCTTAATAGGTCCACCTTGGTTGCCAGAGTGGTGGTTAAGTCCACATCATAAATTTCCATAACCTTTTGCTTGGCTCTAATGTTTTCCCACTGATAATTGTTCATCGCTATTTCTTCAATTAGGTTTTGTGCTTACTCAGGTGTCTTTGTGTTCAAAGTACCTCTTGTGGATGCATCAATCATCTGTCTCGTAGATAAATTGAGACCATTATAGAAGGTTTGAATCTGCATCCATAATGGGAGGCCATGATGTGGGCACCTCCTGAGCAAGTCCTTGAACCGCTCCCAAGTGTCATATAGAGTCTGCACTTCCAATTGAGCAAAACAAGAAATATCATTTCGAAGTTTAGCGGTCTTTGCAGGTAGGAAATACTTCTCCAAAAATTTCTCTACCAATTTATTCTAAGTTGTGATTGAATTTCGTGGTAGGGAGTTCAACCACTGCTTTACTCTACCCTTCAAGGAAAAAGGAAATAGTCGCAATCAGATGGCATCATCCGTGGCTCCATTGATTTTAAATGTATCACAAATCTCTAGAAAGCTAGAGATGTGGGCATTAGGATCTTCATCTTGGAGACTGTCAAACTGAACATATTGTTGCACCATTTGTATGATGTTAGGTGCAATTTGGAAGTTATTAGCCACAACGGTTGGTCTTGCGATACTAGAGTCAGCTCCAATAAGTGTAGGCCTTGAATAGTCGGACATGGTCTGATTTGCTTCATTACCATTGTTAGCCATGTGTAGTGGATCTTCTTGCTCGATGAATTGAGTGTTGGCCTCTTCACCCTCTTCCTTAATCTCAACGATTGACTCGTCTTCTATGGTAGCCACAATTTGTCTAGGTTGCAATCTAAAATTTTGAAGGACAGTTCTTTCAATTTTAGGATCAAGTTCTACCAAATCTTTCGGGTTACTTCGGGTCATGCACTACAACGGCAAGAAATATAAAATCAATTGCAGCTCTAGGTAATAAAAATAAACAATGAAAACAAAAGAAAAAAAATGGTCAAAGTAATAAAGCAACTAGTGTTTTTAATATCGAAAGTCCTCGGTAACGGCGCCAAAAACTTGATATCAGGCAAATGCACCTATCAATTTTAATATAGCGAATGTGAGTCCGAGTCGATCCCTCAGAGACTTCGAGTACTAATATTAACCTTAGCTCTATTATCTAACCGGAAAATTGTGATGAGTTGAATGAATTAAAAAAAATACTAAAATTAACAAACTAAACTAATTATGAGACTTGATTAAGCAATTTAGAAAGCGATAAAACTAAGAACGACTTCAAGAAGGTAATAATGTATTTAGGAATTATTTCCCCTAGTATTTAACATGTGACCGCTTAAAATGTATCCAATTAAATCTCTATTATTCTTGACTGGAGGGATTTACAATTAAAGTTAACAACTTTCTCAAGCATATTAACTTTAATCCTAAATTATTTACCGGAATCTCTTCACTTAGTAATATAATTTAGAATTGCATTAATGTATAATGAATTCCCATACAAACGAACAACTTTCCGGAAGAAACATGTATCTTATCTCTAAGTACACATGTAATTCTCTCCAATTATGTCAAGATCTCATTATACATGTAATTCTCAATCATCATGCATAATATCATAGATTGATACTCTAGAAATATCAATTAACAATTAAATAACATAATTGAATAAAAAAAAGATAGAAACTTTATTGAAAATTATCAATCTATCTAATAGTCACATGAAACCCTAGGTTTCATAATCCTAAATACAAGAATCTTAAGCTATCATAATGAAACTAAAAACGAATTCCAACAAAACCAATAAATAAAACATGAAAAACCCCTTTTGTTGATGATAAATCTCTTCAATCTCGAAGTTAGGTGTTGCTTTCGCCTTTTTTCTTCTCTTTCTCTTCAAGTCTCTTCACTTTTGAATGTCCCGTCTTGTGTGCAAAACTCTAGTATGTCCTTTTATAATGTATTGTAAGGTTTCTGTTTTCATCACCAGACACGGCCTGGGACACGGTCATGTCCCCAGGTCGTGTAACTTTCTGACCTTGGCAAATTTTTCTGGATGGACATAGCTTGGGAACACGACTATGTCTTAGACTGTGTAACTTCAAAACTTCATAACTCATTCATTTGAACTCCAAATTGAGTGAAACTTGATTCCTTTTCTTTGTTTTCAATCTAAAAATGCGTTCAAACCTTGAAATCAAAATTTTACTCAATTAAGTATCAATTTCTTTAAAGAAAACAAAAAATGTAAGGGAAATATTATAAAATCACCATATGAAATATGTTTAGAATAAGGGTTATCACATAGTTTTTTGTTGGGTGAAATAATGATAGGGTTTCAAATTTACTGGCCTTGCACCCGGTTATAAAGAAATCTGATTGTCATGTCCTCTATTAAGAGGCATTTCAACAAGTTCTTCTAATAAGTCAACCAATTATGGATGTAAAAGTCATTGTTCATCACTTACAACATCCTGCATTAATTGGCACTAACCATCCAGCACTATATGGTATTTGCAGTATGCTCATTTCTAAGTGTCTTAGTAAAATACTTCTCATCTATGCACTCTAATTTATTCAACCCCAAACTACCCTGCAGCAAACATGGCGGTCCATTCCTTACATGTGTCTTAAAGTTCCAATGAATGGTCCCCAGATTACTTAGTTAAGGTAGTCTAAGTATGATCTCATCATTCCCAAAGGTAAGATATACATATCAACCTTATATTCCACTCTTTGCATAACCCACATAAAGTTAAGAATCAATAATGTAGTCTCTAGCTAGGAGCCATTAGCCATAGCCACTTTAAGTGGTTTGATAGGTGTAGTCTCACAATGCAAACCTTTAGCCAACTTAGAATCAATAAAGTTTAGTGGATTGCCCGAATTAACCAATATTCCAATTTTCCTTTTCTTATAGAATCTAAATATTCACATATACAATCCTTCATTATCATAATAGTCTCCATGAAGGGTGTACAATGTCAAGTCATCTGACTCAACCTTTTAATTCAACATCTATTTCCCTATCCACAACATCGAAAGTTATCATTATCATTGGGAGTTAACACAATGGCATTGAGTTTCTTTTATTGATATCTATGGCTAAGGGTATAAGCTTCATCACACCAAAAACATAAACGTTTGCTTCTTTTCTCATCAAGTTCAGCTGGTGTCATTCTTTTGACTTCTTTTTGTAGTAAATTTTAGGACTTTATAGGTGGATTAGGCTTAGTAATAGGCGTTGGTAATAAAGGTCGGTTAGGTGTAGAGTTGTAAGTGTTTCGGTTAGATGGGAAAGAATAACAGTTGCTGTTTGCGGTGCTAGGTAAATATGATCAGTTAAAGGGTGAAAAAAGGTTGTTTGAAGAGCTGGGCTCATAGTTAGTGAGAGAAAGTTTCAAGGCTAAATTGGTTGCTTCCTAGAGTTGAGCAATAGTATAAGCTTCATGTAAGGTATTCAGTTAGAACATGCAAATAGGTTACTAGATTTCAGGGTTGAGGCCACACAAGAAGAAGCTAATTTGGTAAGTGTCTGGTAATTGAACTTGTGTAATCATCAACTCAAATGTTTCCATACACTGTTGTAGTAGACCAATCTATTGCAACTCAATTAATTTTGCTAGTGGGTTAGAGTAACCCTTATCTCCAAATCTGTCATTTAGGTTAGCTATTAACTCTTCCTAACTTAGTGGAGTTTAGGAATTCCTAGGATTTATATAAGCTTGATACTATTGTAGAGCCTTGTACCTTAAGTTGTGAAGGAGTATCTTTAATAAGGAAATATAAGGTTGCTTTATAAACCCAAGATTTGAAATCTTCTTCTATGAATATTGGAAAATCTAACTTGTTATTTCTTGCAAGCACCACAGCTTCCCCTCCTAACATCGATAGGCATTCTAGTAGTTGGCACTCCAGATGTTGTTCCACATTACCCACACTTGAAGGAGATTGAAGCTTAGATTTAAGACCCATAATCAGCTACCCAAAGTTTAACTCATAAAATTTAGGACGATCTGTTAAGGGATCCGATCAAGCCTAAATCATCAAATAAAGTTAGAAATATTAGTAAAAGTGATTCCGTAAATTTGAACTTAAGAAAATAAGCAATAAAATAAAAAAATATATAATTTTAAAATTTTAAGTATATAACTTGTTGTTTATCGAAAATGCATAAAAATGTATTCCGATAATTAACGAATCGCTAGAAATAAATTATGTGTATACTAAAAATCATAGAATGACCTAAATAATATTTAAGAATATTTATTTGTGCTATATATAAATTTACATATAGGTAGAAATATGTGTAATTACTTAAAATACGCGAAATGTGCTAAAATAATATTGAATAATTAAATAAAATTCATAATTAATTAAGGAAAAAAAAAGGAACGATCTAGATTTGGGTCATGGCAGTTGAGGAAAATAAGAAAAAAATTAGCTAATTAAATTAGAACAACACAAAAGGTAAATTGAAAGAAGATAAGACAATTGTCTAATCAAATTAATACACAATAATTCCCCAAGATCTCTATAAATACCCCAAATTTTTTAGAAGCTTATTTTAGATGTCAGGAAGCTTAGAAAATTAGAGAGAGGCAATATTGAGAGTAAATTAGGGTTTTACAAAAATTTAGCAAAAATTTGTATAGTTGGGGTTTCTAAGGAGAACTTAAACCCGATGAGCAGATGGGAGTGGACGACCACCATCACCACATGATGGTAGTAGCACCCATATGGGCCAACATACCCATGGCCATTGAAGGTGGCCGGAACCACCCAAACTAGTGAGTTCGATTTCTAGCTCCATTTTGTATAATTTTATAAAAATAGTAAATATTTTTAGAAAATTATGAATTTTGTTATTCTGGAATATTTTAGTATATAGTTTTTAGGAAAAATATTATTTTGATAAAAATATATCCCATGATATATGATCCTTAAAAAATCATGCAAAATTGAGCACGTTTCGATTTAGAAATTGTAAGCCCCAAAACTAAGCCAATTGACCGTAGCATTGAATTTAGAACCCAAGGTTTAGGGCGATCGGTTAAAAGATCCGATCAAACCCAAATTATAAACTATTGAGAGAAATATTAATAAAAATGACCCCGTAAACTTAAATTTAAGAAAATAAGTAGTAAAATAAGAGACTATAAAATTTTCAAATTTTAAGCATAATAATTGCTAATTACTAAAAAGGCGAAAAGTGTAATTTAATAACTAATAAATTATTAGAGATAGATTATATGTATACTAAAAATTTTAGAATGACCAAAATAATAATTAGGAATGTTCACGTGTACCTCACATGTATTTACGTGTAGATAAAAATACGCGAAATTATCTAAATTAGCCAAAAACTAAGTAAATAATTAAAGAAAATTATAAAATAATTATGGAAAAATCAGAAAAAATCAGAAGAGGATAAGATTAATCAAGATCAGGTCGTGGCAGGTCCAAAGCTACAAAATAAAAATTAGCCAATAAAAATTAGACAACCTAAAAGCCAAAAATTAAGGAAATTGGGCAAAGTCTTGTCAAATTAATGCATAATAATTACAAAAATCGTCTATAAATAGCAAGAAAAATTCAGAAGCTCATTTGGACAGATACAAATTAGAGAAAATTATAGAGAGCTGAAAATTGAGAGAAAAATTCAGTTTAGAAAAAAAATAAGAAAAACTGTGCAGTTAGGGAGTTTAAAGGGAACCCCCACCAGACGAGCAGCTGGAAGTTGACGGCCACCACCATCATACGGTGGTGTCAGCGCCCAGGCCGGCCGACAAGGCCACGGCGGCCCGCAGTGGCCGGAGCCACCCAAACCGGTGAGTCCAATTTCTAGCCTGATTCTTGTGTAATTTTGTAAAAATAGTAAATATTATTGGAAAATTATGAATCTTGTTATTATAGGATATTTTTATATGTATTTTGTAGGAAAAATATTATTTTAATGAAATTATGTCCCGTAATATATGGTCCTTAAGAAATCATGCAAAACCGAGCACATTTCAGTCTAGAAATAATGACCTTAAGAGTGTATTTTGGAGCTCAAATTTTTTTTGTAGGATGCTCATGTGATATAGAACAATGCTATGAAGCCATTTTTTTAAAAATTAATTTTCGAAATTTTTAAGTTAATTTTTAGCCTTAAAATGATGGAAAAATTGGGTAATTTGGAGTTAATTAGGTGATTAGGATATTAATTACTGATTTAGATAGTAATTAGATGTTTAGAGATGTTAATTTCTGATATGGAAACCCAATCTTAGTCTATGGAGTGTTAAGTGTAAGTAAAGAAGGTGTTATGTGGTAAATGTAGAAAATCAGGAATATGTAGAATTGAAAATTAATAAATATGGAAAAATTAGGGTTATTTAGATAATATTAGAGTAAAAATCAGAATAATATTAAATCTGAATTAAGATTGAATTTTAGGTAATTATATAAAAAAGTAAGATTTTCTTACATCGGGGATAAATCCGATACCCTAATTAGGACTAGCGTGTACCGAATAGCTTAGAATACTAAATTAAGACCTAATAGGATATTTGGATACTCGAGCTTAATGTGATTAATTTCACATTAGGATTCGAGCATGTTTAGGATTTAGAAATCGAACTAAAACCTAATTTAGAAATCGATGCGAAAACCGAACCTGAACCTAACCCTAAACCTAGAATAATTGTAAAAGACTTAATACCTAGATAATTAGGCATATTAAACCTTAAACAAAACCTAACAATAAGCGTTATATGATAAAATGAACTTAGAATATTTATATGAAAAGCTGAAACCACGTTCGTGTTATAGGGATGATCGGCGATGGCCTGAGCAAATCGGATCTCGAGTGAGTGAACGAGAAGTCGAGGTAAGTTGGGATTAATACGATGCTATATTTTGGAGGCTTAAGATTATGCTTGGTTGTGCTTGTTAAATAGTTGAATGTATGCATATGCTTAATTATGGGTGATGCTATGATTCTGTTTGTTGCTCTGGCACATATTGTATGATGCTATGATTCTGTTTGTTGCTCTAGCACATATTGTATGAATTGTATGTAATGATTGATCACCCTAAACTGGACTTAATCAAATATACGACTAGTAATCATAATCGAACATGCATAGCAACCCGTTAGGGGATTTAGGACTCTCCGGCCAAATACCGACCCCTTCGGAAGGGATAGCGCAGGATTGCAAAATGGTCCCTTCTTCATCCTCAGTCGAACTAAGTGATAGGAGAGGAGGTCACGTCAAGGGTGAAGGCAGTGGTTCGAAGGTAGTCGCGGGAGGAGCAAGGTCTCCATTACACAAGCCTGGGTTTGATCGTGAGCTGTTGCATTAACGGCAACTCCTCAACCTGGATTAGAGCGGGCGCAATTTCTCTAATCTCACGACGAGCCAGACAACGTCGTGCGATGGCATTTGCTTGCACATGCATTGCATCTAATAAGTGATTGAAAACCTTGTTGTGTTTCTAGTATAGTTTTAAGTTCTCCGTCCCTACTTACTGAGCTGTGGTTGCTTACATCCCTATAGACGTCGTGCAGGTGCTAGCTAAGAACGACAAACAACTACTCTGAAGCTAGCAACTGCTGGATCCTAGGAAGTGAGGAAAAACATTGAAGAATCAATACATATTTTACTTTTCATTTCTGATTAATGTAATAACTGAAATATAGTGATTATATATAACTTTTCTCACTTTCTTAGGTAAATGATTTGTTTAAATTACAAATTGTCTACTTCAAAGCGGATTAGTCGTGGACGCCTTGTATAGATCAGGTCTAAGATAGCAGTTGTAAGGCCAACTTCTATCCTAGGATGGTTTACACGGCGGGGGCTGTTACGACTTTGCCGCTTCGAGGCGTGACAGAAATAAATAATCTTAGGAGTGTAGTTTTGAGCCCAAAATTTTTCTATAGACTACTTAGGTGATATAGAGCAATTTCATGAAACCTTCTTTCAAAAATGAATTTTAAAAAATTTTAGGTAATTTTTAGGCCTTAAAATGAGGCATAAAATGGGTAATTTAAGGTTAATTAAGTAATTAAATGAGTAATTACTGATTTGATGTACAATTATATGTTTTAGGATGTTGAAATTTGATGAAGTATGATAGTTGTAGCATTTAAGGTGTTAGATGTAATTATTAGGATAATTATGTAGTAAATAAATAATAGGGAAAATAATACATTTTAAAGTTAATTTGGTAATTTAAGGTAATTAGTTTCAAAATCTGATTTGGGATGAATTTAGATATTTGGAATGTTTTTTTATGTTGGGAGATGATATTTAAAGTGATGGGAATATTAGATATGTACATTTTGTACACATTAGGTGATAATGTATAATATGTAATTATGAGAAATTAATAATTAGGAAAATATTGGTTAGAATTGATATTATGATAATAATAGGAACATACAATAAATCTGATAAGAAACTTAAATTAGGGTAATTATATGAAAAATGTAAGATTTTCTCATAACGGGGATGAATTCGGTAATTAAATTAAAATTTGGGTATACCGTATAAACTAGAATACTACTTAGAGACTAAAAATGATATTTAGGATATCCAAAGATAATGTGATTAATTTCACATTATGAGTCAAAATGATTTCTTAGGGTGTACATATATATCTCTAATAAAAAATTGAGTTAAAAACTTAATTTAGAAATCGATGTGAAAACTGAAACAAACTTAACATGATTTAAGAAGAATTCTAAAAGATTTAAGACCTAGATAATTATGTATATTAAACCCTAAACAAAAGAGAACAATAAGCGTTATAGGATAAAACCAACTTATAATAGTTATATGAAAAACTGAAATCATGTTTGTGTTATAGGGATGATCGGCGATGGCCTGAACGAGTCGAACCTCGAGTGAGTGAGCGAAGAGTCGAGGTAAGTTGGGATTAATATAATGTTGTATTTTAGAGGCTTCAAATTATACTTGATTGTGCTTGTTCTGAGCTGATGATATAATTTTTTATTTGCTGCTTAGCTTGTATTGTATGAAATGATTAATCACCCTAAATTGGACCTAATCAAATATACAACCTGTAATCATAATTGGACCTACATAGCAACTCATTAGGAGAAACTTAAGATTCTCTAGCCAAATACCAACCCCTTCGAAAGGAATAGCGCTAGATAGTATAATAGGTCCCTTCTTCGTCCTTAGTCGAACTAAGTAATAGGTGAGGAGGTCACAGCAAGGGTGAAGTCAATAGTTTGAAGGTAGTTGTAGGAGGAGCGGTGTCTCCAATGCACAAGCTTGGGTTTAGTTGTGAGCTGTTACATTAATGACAATTCCTCAACCCGGATTAAAGTGAGTACAATTTCTCTAATCTCATGATAAGCCGAACAACGTTGTGCAATGGCATTTGCTCGAACATGCATTACACATAATAAGTTAGTTGATAACTTTGTCTGTGTTTGTGGTATAGTTTTGAGTCTTCCATCCTAACTTACTAAGTTGTGGTTGCTCACATTCCTATAGATGTCGTTGTAAGTGCTGGCCAAGAAGCGGCATACAACTACTTTGAAGTTAGCAATTGGTAGATCCTGGGGAGTGAGGAAAAACATTTGAAGAATAGATATATATATTTTTAAGGTCTAAGCTCTTATCTTATAATTTTTCATTTCCGAATAATGTATTAACTAGGAAATAAATTACGGTGAAACGTTGTAAATATTAATTATAATAACTAAATTATAGTATATATATATATATATATATATATTCTTACTTTCTTAGATAAATGATTTATTTAAATTATGAACTGTTTACTTCAAAGCGGGTTAATCGTGGACACTTTGTATAAATCAGATTTAGGATAGTGGTTGTAAGGCTAATTTCTATCTTAGAATGGTTTACACAGTAGGGCTGTTACGACTCTACCGCTTCAAGGTGTAACACTAGATTTCCTCAATACTTCACTTATCTGATGTTACATCTCTAACGTGGTAATAATATGCATATCAATTGTGTCTTGCTACTTCTGTAAGGTATCTTTGAAGGTGGAAATCCACCCATCAATTTGTTCCTTCATGATGTTATCTAGGGTGTCTTCTATACTCTTGAAGTCTCGAGTGCCGTCAATCATCTTTGTGAACACAACAACTTTAATATCAAATGATGCAGGGAAAAATTAAATGTCATCGATCGCACTCAATGAAGAAGGAACATCAAATTACATACATCACATAAAAAACGTTCACATGCGATAATGGGGGGAATATTTTTGTTGTTTTCTTTTTTATAAAGGAATTACTATTATATACATAATCATCCCCCACACCTAAGGTTATAACATTGTAAAATATTCCAAATAGTATTGCTACATCACCTACCATCTATTGTATTTTTGTATTTTGTGTATTTTTATATATATTTTTTATTTTCTGTCTTTTCTATTTTTTCTGGTCAATTACATAACACATAATATAGTCTTACTATAATAAGGACAATAACCCATTACTTTAAAGCCCATGCGTAAGCCTGCCCATTTTCTAACTTAACTCGGACACACCACTAGCTTTTGAACTCGATAGCTCATAACACTAGTGACATCCACTTATCTTTGTCTTGTATCTGTCATTTGTAATTTTTTTTTAAACCTTAACTTTGGAAACCCTAGCCACTCTCTACTATAATTTAGATGTATCAAGATATTTTTATTAACTTACTAGGTAGGTGTCAGTAGAGGAGGAAGCAAGCAGCATAAAAATGGGATAGTAAAAAAAAAAATGTTTTACCAAAAAAAACAAAGAAGAAGAGAGAAAGAGAGAGATAGAGAAGAAAATAGATGCAAGAGTGTTTACTGTTTATTATAAGTTAGGTTTTTGTTGTTGTTTTATTTAAGATTAAGAAAATGTAATAATATTAAATTTTTATTTACTAGTATTATTTAATTGTTATTACAAGATAGGTATATAGTACCATAAAATCTATATTCTATATATTTTAGAGTACAGGTTCTAGGTTAGATATAGGGTACCCTAACATTATACTCATTCTTTACATTGTGAAAGCAGATTCTGTGAAATTATCATCTAAAACCTACCTTATGATCTTTTTTGCCTACTTAGAACCTAACTGATGAAGTAAGGTCTGAGTGGATACTTTATACAATGGGATTACCTGCTCATCCTTATTTATAAGGTGAACGAAGCAATAGAAAGTATAAAAATTTCAATAGATTCTCCAAGATTCTAGTTAATTATATTATGGATAATCATGTAAATTTGGGGGAGATAAATCCCCGTACTTTAAAACAGATAAAGGATGATGGGGCTTTATTCGCTAGTATAACAAAACCAACAGGAAAGAATAAGATTCATACTTTGTCTTGGGCTTATCTTAAGGATAATGTTGTCAAACTAAATGTTGATGGTATCTTAATCTTAGTTAAGGGAATAGGTGTTTTGGATTTACTTCAAGTTATAAATCTATCAATCCATTAAACTAAAAGCTCTTGTTAGAGAACTTGAATTATGTAGGCAATATAATTTTATAAGAGTCTTTATTGAAACAGATTCTCTAATGATTTCAAGGCAGTTATCTATAGTTGTTGTCAAGTGGAACATTTGAAATGATATAATCATGGACAAAGATACTAACATAAGAGATTAAGGGTTATGTTAGTCATATTTGGAGGGAAAGAAATGTAACAATTAACTAGCTAACTAAATATGCTCGTGATATACAACATGACTTTTTCTTCACAAATGTGTCACAACTGATGTGGCATTTAAAAGAATCTTATTGCATGATACTGTGAGATTAGGTGCCTTTTGTTTCATGTCTTGTTATTTATTATTTTCCAGTTGTATGTGTTTCTTTTTCAGTGATAGTTGTTCATGTCATTATTAGCAAATTCCTATGTATGTCAAAGAGAATAAGTTTAAGCATGCCTAAAAACTCATAAAAGAGAATTCTCTTAACTTGCTTTTAAGGAGAATCAAACTTTTATTACTTAAGCCTAACATCTTAACTATTAAGTTGGATCTTCCCAGGTCGTTAGAAATGAAAAGTTTTTGGAAAAATAAGGTTTGTATCTATATTATTAAAGCCGATTGATATTTAAGTAATTGCTTTCATTTTTTTTTAATAAAATTTCGTAAAATATTCTTAAAAGTTTATGTTATTTAATACCATAAAAATAATTTCATGATAATTTCCTTTAACCCCACCATTCATCTTTATCTTCTGTTTCACTCTCCTATGTTCTTAATGCTCTAGTCTCCTCTCTCTCTCCTCTATACGCTAGGAATATTGATTGAAGTAAACAAATGATAACGATAATATAAAAAAAACATGAGACTTATTGAAAGCAATAGAATAATAATTAATAAGAAATATTCAAAAAATTTCGAATACAAGGTATTAAAAAGTTTAAATAGCTTTACTTAGTATAAAAACCAATGCATGGGTTTTCAAAATAATCCAATTCATATAGTAAAAAAAAATAGATAAATAATAATAAATTTATAATATATCACTAAATAACTATATATATTAAAATTTAAAATTATCAATAAAACCAATATTAACAAAAACAATTATAATTTTTTACAGAATAAATAATAATAACTTTTTAAATATATAAACTTAATATTGTTTAATCTATACACGTATCGTGGATGTATCATCTATTAGTATGTATATATATATATGTATATATAGATATATAAATGATAAACGATGAGAAATTTTCTTAAAAATTGTGTATTTAATAAAAAATAAATGACTTGTCCTTATACTATTTGGATGATAAAATCAAAAAAAATATTATTAGTTTATTTTAAATTTTGAAGAAAATTTCTCAATAAAGTTTCTTACAGTTTATCATTACTATATTATATATATATATATATAACCTTGCGGTTTTTCTTTCTCTCTCTCTTTTTTTTTTTTTTAATTCTTGTGGGTTTTGGAAAATATCGAAACGAAAATCGATGCTTAAGCCCAGCCCGTCTTCAATGCAAAGTCCCCTCTTTCACTGTGACAATCCGGTCCAGTCCAGTCCAGTCCAGCTCCTCCGCCCGGTTCTGTCTTGAGATTCAAGAAATGCAAAGGAAAAAGAAGAGCTCTTTTCCTTCTTATTTCTTGTTATTCTTCTTCTTCACTTCCCAGACCAACACCCCCTCACTGAATAAGCACCAACACCACAAGAAGAGCAACTTTATATAGAGAGAGAGAAAAATGAGCAGCATAGGAACAGGTTATGACCTCTCGGTCACCACTTTCTCTCCCGATGGCCGTGTCTTCCAGATCGAATACGCTGCTAAAGCCGTCGATAACAGCGGGTCCTCACTCTCTCCCCCTATCTTTCTTTCTCTGTCTCTATCCTCTGTTATGAAGTTTTCAGTTCAGTACAAAACCCTAGGGTTTTTTTGTAATATTAATTTGAAATTGTTGTATTGAGATTTTTTTTCCCTGTGTTGTTCTGCAGTACCGTTATTGGAATCAAGTGCAAAGACGGTATCGTATTGGTGGGTTTTAAGTAATAGGTCGTGTTGTTCTTCATTTTGATATTAGCGTGTGATATTGTTTGGTTTCGTGGTGCCTTTTAAATGTTAAATTAGGGCGTGGAGAAGTTGATTACATCGAAGATGATGTTGCCTGGTTCTAATCGGAGAATTCATTCTGTTCACCGGCATTCTGGCATGGTAAAATTTTCACCCTCTTTGTTGTTCTTATTGCTAGGCTGTCAATTGGTTGTAGAGCTGAAAAATGATAAATTTGCTTTCTCGGATCGTCTGATTAAGATGCATTTGTGAATGTCGTCGCGATAATATTTAACTTGGCAAGATGATAAATTTGCTTTTTTAATCCTCCATAAAGTTGCTATCTTTGAGCAATTCCAGGATCAGCTTTAATAACGAAATGGTTAGTTTAGACTAGATAGTAGTGTGAATGCTGTATGTTGTGGCATGGGGAGATATGGTTTCACCTTGTTTTTGCTTGGAGCTAACAGGGAAGAAGCCTCTGAAAGGTCATAAAGTTTATTGAGTGCAAAGGGAGAAAGGGGAGGAACAGTTTCTTAGAAGAGAGGTTTTCTTTCTACTCTTTCATGAGAAGCTCAAGTGCCTTAGTGTGTTCTGTCAGGAAGCTCAAATTGGTTTTTTGGGCTATCTATTGAAGACTAGTGTCATTGTGCTCAGTTACTGTAGATACTTTAAGACTCTTATCTTTGCAGGATAAACATAGTTATCATGTTGGCTTTGATTTTCGATAGTCTTCTCCAGATTACTGCATTTGTGTTATGAAAGTAATTGCCAAAATGGTCCATTTTTGCATGTATGAAATAATTGGTGCATTTGAATAACCATTCTGTTTTCATTACAAATTAGGCTGTTGCTGGATTGGCAGCAGATGGGAGACAAATTGTTGCACGTGCAAAGTCTGAAGCAACTAATTATGAAAGGTTTGTCGAAAAGCCAAACCTTCTAGCAACAGTGGTTTATGTCCAACTTATCTACTCCTACTTAACAAAAAAGAGGAAAAAGAAAAACCATGCTTACTCCTAGTTGCAACCTCTGGCTCCTGTTTGGTCTTGCAATTGGCACTTTCAGGACTAGATAGATATTTTTAAGTAATTTTCAGGACTAGTTTTTTATGTTAAGTAAGGGTTAACTGCAAATCTCTTAACCTTGAGTATTTAAGTGGATCTTGGCATTGAATGAATCTTGGACCTGCTGTATCAGTATGCTGCAGTAATTTTCAACCATGTTCTAATAGTAAACCATTTTCCATTGGTCCTGTTTTCAACGTATGCATTATGATTATATATTCTTAACTCAGTATTCATGCATAATTAGTACAATGACATTATTCAATCCTATATATGACACTTGTCAGGTGCTCAGGTACGAAGTATGGGAGTTAATACATACCCCAAAAAAAAAAAAAAAGTTTGTCCATTGCTATATCTTTAATTTGTGATTGTTGTCTCTTCTCTTGCAGTATATATGGGGAAGCCATTCCTGTTAAGGAACTTGCTGAACGTGTTGCTAGCTATGTGCATTTGTGCACTCTCTATTGGTGGCTCAGGTTAAGATAACATTACCTAAAATATTGCTGCCTGGTTTCCATCCCAGTGATCATTGATGTACTTTCAACTGAATGCACTATGGAACAATTGATTGCGCAGGCCATTTGGTTGTGGGGTGATTCTTGGAGGTTATGACAGAGATGGACCTCAACTTTACATGGTTGAACCCTCTGGCATCTCATATGTAAGTTGACTGTTCTAATTTGTTTCACTATTAGCTCTAATACTGATGGTGTTTATTTTTCTGTGAATTGAAATTATGGGAAACTACGGGATACTCTCCTCATTTACTATGTATTCTGGTTGACCAAGTTCACCACTGCATTGACTGCAGAGATATTTCGGTGCTGCAATCGGTAAAGGAAAGCAAGCTGCTAAAACGTAAGGCGATGTTTTTGGTATCTATCAGTTATCAGAATTGATATATATCATTATCATCTTCTTCGATTGCCAGGATTCATTTAGTTTTGATGTTAAAGCTCAAAATGGCAAGATGAATATATCATATAAAATTACCAATGGCACTGCTTATTGCATGACTTGGTCAGAACCTTTGATTTTCACATTATATTGTGCTTCCTTGGTTTATTTCCTTGTAGTTGGTCCAAGAGAAAGAAAGGCACCTTCTTGGATTAGTTTAAAACTTTCTAACGAGTCTTTTTCTCTGTCAAATTGCTTCTGGGATGCGCTATTGACAAATAAGTGTTGTAATTAAGGATATAATTGTCTTAAGAAGAGGTGATAACAATGCATATCTCGAGCTCCAAGCTAACCAAGCTTTTCTTCAGCTTGAGCTTAGTTCTAAACCATAGTTGACAAAGCTCAAATCAGTGGAATTTTTCTCATAGAGCTGAAATTTGAGTTGTGTTTCACTAGGTCCTATAATGAGCAAGGGCTGCTACAAGATCCAAAATATGCAATGGACCTGTGAACTTACTTATACCTCCATGATCTGTGAGTGTCTTAAGTCTATGTAGAAGGGCATGAATTAGTCAAACCAGCAAGCAAACTACTTTGGCCCACTCATAATTACTCAAGTTGAACTCAAGCTTCTAATAATTAGTTTAGAAGGCTCTTAATTGAACCCAAGTCAAGCTTAAGTTTAAACAAAGCTTAATTTTGTGATATAGATTGAAATACTAGAAATATAATTTTTGTGAAGATTGAACCTAATTAATTCAAGCTTCAAGCCGATCAGGTGCAACTTTGTGCTGAATTTGCACTTTAAGATTTGGAGCTCATGCTCAATTTTACGTGACCTTGACTTAGCCGCATTTATGCTTGTGTGTGTAAGAGAGAGGCAGAGATTTGTCAAATAGGTTTGCAAAAAGAAAGTTGTGCTGAAGACTCAGGATTTTGGATAGTGGAAAATATGTGAAGGGTCAATATGTTTTGACATTTTTCTAAAAAGGTACTCATACTCATGCATAATTAAGTTCAATGACTCAGATATTTTAAACTTCAAGCTTGACTAGAGAAATTACTTGTAGTTTGAGCATTGTCAATTTCAATTGCATAAACATGATGAAAAAAGTTGTTCTTATGGAAGTGTTGATAACAAGAAAGGTTCAAGAACATCTTATATAACATAATAAGAGCTTGCACATTATGGGGAGAAATGATTTGGAGGGAAAAGTTTTAGAGAAGTATACAAATATGTGTTGGAAAAAGGAGAAAATCTTATAAAACACAACAAGAGATTATATATTTTGGGGGAAGTTTTAAGTAGGAAAAGTTTTAGAGAAATATATAAGGGACTGTTGAAGAAAGAAAGGAATAAATTATTAAGGTTCTTTTTAGATTGTCCCTTTCTTTTTTTTTTGGGTTTGTATCAAATATGTATTTGATCTGTACTAGTTTGAAATTTAGCTTTTAGAAAGTTATTTTATCTATATATTATCTAAAACTATTTCATAATTTTGATATAGGTAATTAAAGTATGAGAATTGAGAAGTGAAAATTCAGTTACTTTTAAAAGACATTAAAATATATATTTTTTACATTGGAAAAGGATATTTGTGTAAAAGGAATAAAGTAAATGATGAAAGAATTAAAATGTATAGAGATATGTTGGGTATTTGATTCTTAAAATAAGGGCATATATTTAATTATATTTTCATTTTCTTGGTGTCTTTTTCTTGGTAGATGTAACATTCAAATAGTTGTTAAAAAGATACTACAAAGATGAGAAAAAGATAAACCAATCAAATCCTAAAAGCTCACAATCTTGAAAGCCAGTGGATGAGTGACAAATTCCGAGTCAATTCAAGCTTAGTAAATGTTTGTGTTTTAAAATTTCCACTTGAAAGGATCATAATGATAGCTTTTTACCTAAAGAAAGAAAAGAAGAGAGAAATCAAGGAGAAAAGAGGAAGTGGTGTTTTATTTAGTTTCTGTAATTATGAAATGTAATTAGTGATTTATCCAAAAAAATTGTAATTAGTGAGATATTATTCTGTGGACATTATCTTGGAGGAATAATTGGTTGGCTGGGGTAGCAATAGAAGGCTTTGTTTCTTCTAGCTTATCCAGTTTTCTGTCTTTTATTGAGGGGCCTATATGTCAAGACCTGAAAAAGCTTTACAGAGAGGCCATGGCTATCCATTGAATGGACTTGCTGTGTGCGCTTAACTTGGTGTGCCATGTGTGTTTTTATGTATTAAATAGAGATAACCTATGCTGAAGTGGTTCAAGAATTTATGAGATTGTTACTGGGGATCCAATATTATTGTGAGTGATATGATGAGCTATCGCAGAATTTCGTCGATTTAAATATAATTCTTAAACTATGGTGCCCACATGGATTTCTACCTGTACATTTTTAGACGTAATTGGTAACGGTAACCAGGACTGTTATTTTAACAATTTTATTGGTTTGTTGTGACAGAGAAATAGAAAAGTTAAAGCTTTCGGAGATGACCTGCAGAGAAGGGGTAATTGAAGTAGCTAAAATGTAAGTATCGTGCTGAAAACTTTATTTTCTTTATTTATTATTATTATTATTATTTTTTTTTGTGTAGCAACGAGTATCTTCTCAGCTTTGAACTAATTAAATGACAGTGGGATTGGAAGCAATGATACGATGAAATTGAACTGATGTTATGTGTATATGCAGCATTTACAAAGTACATGATGAGGCCAAGGACAAAGCCTTTGAATTAGAAATGAGCTGGGTCTGTGATGAATCAAAGCGACAGCATGAGAAGGTATATTGTTCTCTGCTACCATGCCATTTTTCTTGAAATGTCCACAATTTTCTGTTTGTATCCTTATTAGATCCCTTTCCTTCAGCTTATTGGTCAAATAAAATAGTGTGTTCCCACTTACTTCGGTCCTTTGAATGTGGTTAGAGGACATAAGGGTGGAAGTTGTATGGTTCACTGATTGTTGCAGTGAAATACCAGGTACCTGAAGATCTGTTGGAGGAAGCAAAAGCTGCAGCTAAGTTGGCATTGGAGGAGATGGATGCTGATTGATTATATGTGGATGTACACTGAACTGGTCAAAATTTCTTTACGGTTTGCCCCTAAAGTTACTGAGATCTCCATTCCAGGAATCCATTGTGGCTGTATACTGGGGGCATTTTGACATGGACAGACCTATATCAGTTTGGAATTCTATATCATGATGTCTGTCTTCCATTTCCTATGATTTATGGATTCCCTTGTGCTCTATTTGTTTAATCTTTATTACCCTCCCTGCAGAACAATGTTACTGGACAAACTTTGGCTGAAATATTAGTTGCTACATACAGACCTATCATTCTAAACATACTTTGTTGTCTCGTCGCCGTCTAGTTTTTGCTGGTTTTAAAAGTGTTGAAGCTCCGGTTTCATTCACTTGCGGTCTGCCTGCAGCTACAATTTGATGGTTCTCTTAACTAATGGGGCATGCGCAGGAGAGTGGATTCTGGTATTCGCATATCTGGAGCCTAGTCTAGTATCTGGAATAGCGTAGCATGTCGGATCTTCCTAAGAGCTCTGGCATGTTATGTTCCCCCCAGTAAAAGCTTTTGTCAGTAGGACTAGGCGGATTATTCTCATGCGATTTTTATAGGATGGCAATGTTCGATTTTCGATTTCTTTAGATTTTTATCAACGCATGAGCTGGAGGAACTAAAATTATAAAAATTAAGATTTATAAAATTTGTTTATATTATATGTATTATATGGAAAAGTATAACGGATTTCTAGATAAATTTGTTAAGATATTGAAATAAGTAACATTTTACTGATTTATGCGTTTGTTTGCGTTATTAAATGTGGTAGCGGCCATAGAAAATATGGAAAGTTTCCTTCTGTTAGTTGCCCGAAAAATGGGGACAAGTTCTTGCTAGTTGCTGAGCAATATGACAGGGTACGATGGAAGCCCGATTTGAAATGGTACGAAGGAAGCACAATTTGAAATGACTGTGCGAATGGCCCAGAGGATATTCAAACAAAATTACCTCATTCAAATGCTTCCTTGAGCTTGGAAAAAAAAAGATAAAGAAAAAATAAAAAAACTTCCTTGAGGTTGATTTTCGATTTGTGAAGAAGGGAAAGGGGTGGGTTGGGGATCCTCATGGGCTTGGTCTAGTGCATTAAAAGAAAGAGATGTTCTATTTAGGGAAGTTGTTTGGAGAATAGAAATAGGAGACAATCTCGATGTGGAAAGATAGGTGGTTTCTAAACTTTTGAATTATTGCTTAGTAAATGTTGACAAAACTCTTTAAACATGAATTTCTCAAGCTTGACTTGATATGATATGTTTTGTCGCCTAGGGTTCGTCTTTATTAGCTTAAGCCTTAGGCTTGGATTGATTAAGCCTAGTAAGCTTTACAACAATTAGAATATACAAGATAAGGATCAAATAGAGTTAAGAGTCACATCCGGAGTAAGTGGGGCACGTCGAACATCACGATCTCTCTCTTTCGTATTTATGGGAGAAGATCTTCCTTTATTAATTGACCTCTAACTGCCGGTGCTACTTCACTATAAATATCAATTCACAACCTAACGGTAAATTCCTCTATACCCTGCACGATAAGCTTACCTATTACTTAAAGCACCATCTATTCTTTAAAGTATTTATCGTTGATTTAAGTATCGGAGTAGTTATACCGGATAATACCTCGATATCTCCTTACAGTGTTTTGTTTTGCATACTTATTACGTGCAGAGCCTAATAACTATAGGAAAATCCTCGAAAACAAAATTTGGCGCCATCTGTGGGAAATTGAATTCTTACACTTAAAACCTTAAAAACACTACAAACAATTCCTTTAACATTATATCTTACCACAACGAGCAAGAGAATCATCAATTGGTAAATAACCAACCTATGGGCAACCAGCCTTTCCCAAGGATTGTGCTGAAGGAGCGCCTGAAGTGCATGGAACGTTTGACTGAGGAATATGCTGCGCCTAACAAACTACTCCTTGCTCACTTAGAAGAAGCAGAGTGACATAGCACATAAACCCACCCCCTTGAAGTTCGGATGCCTATACTAGGCAAAACAACCTCTGGTAACAACAGTAGAATGATAGGGATCAGCAACTTGATCCACCCTTATAGCAACAGCCAGCAAGGTTCGTGGTTACCTGCAATCGACCTTTAGCTGGGAACAGGCAAGAAGTTGACTTGTAGGGAGTTCAAGCTCATTCAAGTACATGTTGAGCTCCCTTAGTGGATAATGCCGACTTAAATGAGCTTTGCGTCATGGTAAAGCAGCTTTTTGAGCAGTAGGAGAGCAATGTAGTAGACGAAGTCAGGCTGGTTTCTAGCAATAAGACCCCCTTCACTAAGGGTATCTAGGATGAAGTATTGCCTCCTAACGGCAAACTTCCGTCCTTAGACCGGTATGATGGTACGAGTGACCTTAATGATCACCTTCTCCACTTTTGCATCCTCATGAACCTCCATAGTCATGGGGATGCTATAATGTACAAGGCTTTCCCAAGTACCTTGAGGAAGGCAGCTTGGATGTAGTTTAATCATCTCTTTGACAATTCCATTAGTTCCTTTGATGAGTTGGCATGAAGATTCGGTCTTTACTTCAGGGCTAGCAAGCCCTCGTCCAAGGACACATCTTCCTTGTACCTCGTAAGGCAAGGCGAAGGTGAATCCCTATGTGACTACATGGACCGGTTCAACAACGTTGTGATCAAGATCCCGCAGCTGGACAAGGGGGTTGTTGTCCATGCTACTCAGCTTAGCATCCGACCTTTAGGAAACTTCTTTCAATCGCTTGCGAAGAGCAAGCCGAAGACCCTGGTTAACTTTTGGAACAAAGCCTAGAAGTACATCGACTAGGAAGGAAACATTTACGCCAGGCGCAATGCCGATCGAGAAGGGTTGGGTGAAAAGCAAGATAAGAAAAAATTGTCCGTGAATGATCACTTTGGCGATAAGTTGCTGAGTAGATTGGAGGGGGAGAAATCCAGAAAGAAGAAGTGGCGAGCCGAGCGCGACCCGCTCCCTCCTCCTATTTACACACATCACATACCCCTGAATAGACCCATTGCTTAGGTCTACTTTGAGGTAAAGCATTGAAATTTGCTCCAAAGACTGTAGAAAATACGGAGAAACGTCAGTTGTCGGAACTCCGATAAGTATTGTCAGTTCCACGATAACCACGGCTACAACACTAAAGAATGCTTCGAGTTGAAGAATGCCATTGAATACGCTATTCAGCGCGACTTCTTCAATGAATATGTTGGCCCATCCGAGGAACGACAACTGTTATGACGATGATGGAGATAGGATACCTCGGAAGCGATGGACCGATAATGCCCCTACCGAACAGAACAATGATTGCAGCAATGACTGTGTCCCTAATGATACTATTAACGTAATTATGGGGGGGTGGGGGTGCGCACCCCGGGAGTTGGCTGAGCACTTGCAACTTAGTTAATGCCCCATTAAAGGCGTTGGCTGTAAGAAAGAAGAGATAGAAGTTGAACACTTCCATCTCCTTCTCGGATGAAAACTTTGAAGGGGTTGATACACCCCATCAAGATGCCTTAGTAATAGGGGCAAGGATTTCAAATTTTGAGGTCTTAAAGATTATAGTGGATACTGGTAGTTCCATCGATATACTTTTCCTCCATACTTACAAGAGGATGCAAAAGAAGCCGCCAGTGAAAATGAAGCAATACCACCATAATCTGATAAGCTTCAACAGAAGTATGGTCTAAGCTAAGGGGATCATTACATTAGACATGGAGCTTAGTAATGACGACCACGCAGTGTGATGACTTGTAAAATTTGTCATGATTAATTGCCCTTCCCCCTATAACGCGCTCTTGGGAAGATTGAACCCAAATGTGTTCGGGGTGATCGCATCCTCCCTTCATCTAAAGGCCAGATTTCCAACCCGATTGGGGTGGGAGTATGCAGGTGTGATTAAAGGCTCTTGCAAGAGTTGTATGTTAGGGCTACTAGAGGAGATGTCATGGTTACTTTAGAGACCAGCTTACAGGTGAAGTTAGTTGAGAGGGGTAAGCCAGGGGAAAAAACGGAAGAAGTCTAGATCAGGCTCTCACCCAAGCAAACCATGAAAGTCGGGATTGAGACCCACCCGAAGTGAATGATGAAATTATTGCTCTCTTATGGGCAAATTCAGATAGGTTCACTTGGTCAGCGTTAGACATATCTAAAATCTTGCCCAACCTAGCAACCCATAGCCTCAATATCAACATCACGGAACAACCTGTCAAGTAGAAAAAGAGGCATTTCGCTCCAGAGAGGCAGTTTGATATCAAGGAAGAAGTACAAAAGCTGCTTAAGGCTGGCTTCATAAGGAAGGAAAAGTATCCCACCTAGCTAGCAAACGTGGCGCTAGTCGAGAAGTAGAATAAGAAGTGGTGAATGTGCGTCGATTACATTGACCTCGATTAAGCTTACCCTAAAGACTGTTTCCCCCTCTCGAGGATTAATTAGCTTATCAATTCCACTTTAGGACACGCTCTACTAAGCTTTATGGATGCCTTTTCGGGGTATAACCAGATCAAAATAGATTCAAAGGACAAAGTCCATACCTCCTTCATCACCGACTATGGCATATATTGCTACATCGTGATGCTATTCGGCCTAAAAAACCCTAAGGCTACATACCAATGAATGATGATGAAATTGTTTAAGCCCCAAATTGGGCGAAATATGGAGATGTACATCGACGACATGATTGTCAAGAGCCAGAAGCCGCATGACCATGTCATGGATCTCCAATGTAATATCCCATAAATCAACAATTAAGGCATGAATATCTAAGTATTAGGGTAAAGCTCTGTCCTTGTATGATTAAGGCCTTGGAAAGTAAACCGATTATACTAGAAACTTATAAGAAACATGATAATCCTAATAGAAAAACTTCTGTATGTTTGGAAATTCATAATATAATAAGAATATCAAGAATAGAATCAAAATAATGAGAATTTACTTTACATGAGACTCTAAAGTCAAATTTAGGGCAATCATATCCAATTGAGCCCAAATTTTACAACTAAGATAAAAAACTTAGTTGAAATGACTCGGTAAAATTAGATTTTGAAAATAATTACCCAAAACCCCAATTTTGCTAATAGAAGTATGATTATTTAATATAGTACAAAATTAGTTGGAACCCCTAAAATTGAGTTCGGAATGCGATGAAAACTTAAAGATAAATTAATTAAGCTATAAAATGAGATAATATAGTATAATTTACTATATGAATATATATGTATTTTTATGAGTGTACTTGATATTTATAATAATTATACTTGTATATTAACATGAAATTATATAATTACATATAATGTGTGTTAAATTCATAAAAAAAAATAAATAAGAAATATACCTTAAAAATAAAAGATGTTTTAGAAACATAGTTATACAAGTATAGTTATATGGTACGTGTGATATATATACATAAGATATATATACTTATACTAAGAATTATACTAAATACTAATGTAATTTATATAAAATATCAATAAATTCATTAAAAATCAACCTAAACTTATCTAAATTTTAACCAACTGACTTGGAATTTGTTGGAAAACTGCATGGCATCCTCATGTCGACTAAAGTGATGAATTAAAAGGGCAAAAGATTACAATTGGACACCTTATGCTATACAACATAATAGGATAATTATGGAAATAAAAAAAAAAATCTAGAAGTTGCCTAAACTAGTATAAAAGCAATACCAGGACATACATTAGAAACTTTAGAACCTAAAACACCTAAAGAAAATTAGAGAGAAAAATTTAGGAAATCAAAACATTTTAGAAAAAAATTCCCCAAAAACAGAGCAAGAACTGAGCTAGGACAATTCCTCGACCATTCAATGACCTAACGTAGAGCCCTGCCGCCACCTAGCAGAGCCACTACTGACTGGGCTAGCCCATAACTCCTCTCCGACCAATGATGGCCGAAGCTTTAATGAACTCAGATTCCAAGTTTTTGTCATGTTTTTCTCTATTTTTGAAAAATTATTAAATTAATTAGGAAAAATATAAAAAAATTAATTCCTAGATTATTTTAGATGTACTTTCATTTCGTAAATTTATTTTTACAAAATTAAGAATATTTAATATACTTGCTTAACAAATATACTATTTATCCAAATTTTGAAATTCAAAATAAATACATTAAATGATGTAATTTCTAGCTCAAAATTTTTTGCATAAGATACATATGATATATAGATAATTCCTATGTAGCTCGATTTATTATTTGAGTATTTTTAATGTTTATTGTATTTTTAGCCCCAAAAATAGCTATAATTAAGGTGAAAATGTGAAATAAATAAGTTTTGTGAAAGTAATTGGGGAAAATTGACCTATATTGACTTTTGGTGAATTATAGTGATGCTAGAATAGTTGGAAAATAATTTTGTGAAAAAAGAATAACATTTGGATAATTAAGTATAATTTTAGGGTAATATTGTAAATTTGAATATATAGGCGGTAAATCGATAACACTAAACTAAGTAATGATTGAATTTCCCATATTTCTAGGAGTCTATAGAAATTTTTGGGGAATTATTTAATAACCTAAACTATTTATTATGAATTTATATAGTAAAATAGCTTAAATTACGAACCATGATGTATTTTCAATAATAATAGGCTAAAATGTGATAAATAATAAAATAAAAACTACATATATATGTACTAGTCAGATGTGATGAAAAGCGAATTTTTAATATATTTAATAATATTTTAACGATCAAAATATATTATATGTGTATTAGGATTAAATAATACCTATATTATAGAGTTATGTTGACAAATTATGTAAAATATAGTTTAATATTATAAAATATGTATAATACAATAATATTTATTTAGATATGTATTCATTAAAAGTCATCTCTAGGAATAGGACTCGTAATACGTATCATTAGGCTTGTACGAACCCAACGACACTATTTTTACTAAAATCGAATAAACCTAAGTAATGTAACCTATATCTCTACAATATTACTAGTTTACGTACTACTATAACTCTACCGTAATCGAAACATGATTTAATTGATTAAAAGTATATTTTAATACGATCGAAACGATATATTATACGTTATAGTATAATTGTGTATATTATTAATACTTAATAACTTAACTCGACCTATATAATAAAACTATATATTATTATATAAGGAAAATAATAATATACTTTATATATGTATATAGCCGTTTTAGATAAAACCCTAGTGTTTTCATAACTATTACAGAAACTAAATTTAGATTTTATGTATTTAGGATTCCCCGGTAATCAAATCATCGACGACTCAAATCTTCCATAGTGAGCATTTGAACAGGTAAGTAGGATCAATGCATTACAGCATTTTAGGATATTATTTTACAATATCTAGAGACTTTAGTATGTATTGGCTTCTGATTATAATTAGTTATTTGTATAGATGCAGCGTTTGTGGTTAGATTTCGATTTGTTGTAATTGAAGCTGAGCTTCATGATATGATTGTTCTATAAATATTATTATGCTTGAATTGTAATTGTTTGAGCTTGATTAATCACCCTAAAAATAAACTAACTCAAACTTGGCTTAACATCTAATTTAGTATGCATTGTAACCCCCTAAGGGTAACGATTAGGATTCTTAGGCTAAACACAGACTTTTTTTTATGCGGATAGCTAAAATGGTCTTTTCTCCACCCTTAGTCAAACTAAATGACAGGAGAGAAGGTTGCGGAAAGGTTAAGGGCTATGGTTTAAAGGTAGTCATAAGAGGAGGGTGTTCTCCATTGCATAAGTCCTAATTTGGTCTCGATTCGTGAAGTGTGCGACATCAATCTCCTCAACCCAAATTAGAGCAAACGCAATTTCTCTGATATCATGATAGACCAGATAACATCGTGCGATAGCATTTAATTGTATATGCATTGCATCTAACCAACTTGATTGAAAACCCTACTTGTGATGCGTTAAGTGCATACTTCTGTCTCCGCCTACTTACTGAGCAAGTTGTTGCTCGTTCTCCTATAGTTTATTTTACAGGTTTCAAATGGATTAGAAGTGCTTACCCAACACTAGAACACTAGTGAACTGGGACAGAGAGTGAAATGCAACAAGAAATGGCTAGTTATTTTCCTTAGTATTAACTTTTTATTTTTTAAGGAAAACTATACAAGACTCCTCAAAAGGCTTGATAGTTTTTAATATTTTGGGTTTGTATGTGAAATGACAGGTACCTGTAGGATTTACTACCACTCTTTTATAAGGTCAAATTGCAAGTTTATTTTTAACAAATTATTTTAAAGGATTACTCCACAGGTTTATATCAAATAGGTATCGAATTGGATGCTTTAAAGGTGTAGAGTTAAGTACGCTTAGTGTAAACTAGGTTTAGGATAGTAGCTGTGAGGACAGTTTCTATCTTAGGATAACTCATACGGCGGGACTGTTACGACTTTACTTTTTCAGAGCGTGACATCCAGCAAACCTTCAACTAGATGCGTACGTACAACATGAAGCCAAACCCCCAGAAGTACGTCTTTGGCGTCGGATCTAACAAGTTCTTCGGCTTTTTGGTAACATAAAGAGGCATCGAGGCCAACCCTAAGAAGATTACAGCCATTAGGGGAATGAAGCCTTTAATCTTAGTCCAAGACGTATAGACGCTTACTAGCATGGTAGCCGCTTTGAGCAAATTCATCTTGACGAGCACTGACACATGTGTTGAGTTCTTTAAAATCCTGAAAAACCTAAAGGGTTTTGAGTAGACTTTAGAGTACGTCATTACCTTTTAGCAGCTTGAAGACTTCCTTACGTACCTACCAGTCCTTTCCATGCCTGTCCATAGGGAAGACCTATTTTTGTACTTAGTCTTGAGCAACTGGGCGCTCTCTTCTGTATTGGTTAGAGCAAAGGTAAAGGAATGCAGGCCCATATACTATGTCAGCCATATATTCCACGAGCCTGAAGTCAGGTACACTCGGGCAGAAAAGTTCACCCTAGCCATTATTATCACAATGCAATGGTTAAGGCCCTACTTCCGAGCACACCAAATAATCATATTCATGGATCAATCGCTGCGCACCATGTTGCATAAGCCTGATGTTTCTAAACGGATGATGAAGTATGTGATGGAATTAAGTGCGTACAAAATCCAATACTAGCTATGAATGGCCTATAAAGCATAAGTACTAGTTGACTTTGTAGTAAAATATACAGGAGAAAAGGAAGCACTAGTAGGCAATGATAAACTAGTGTAGACTCTCCACATTGACGGATCATCCACCTCGAGGGGAGTGGAGGTGTAAGCCTCGTTCTAACTAGCCCGCATAAGGTTGCAATATGTTATTCCCTCAAGTTCAGGTTTGATTCTAGTAATAATGAATCTGAATAAGAAGCCCTTATTGCTAGTCTTAAATTAGCCAAGGAGATTGGTGTCGAGCATTTACAGATCTTCTTGAACTCCACGCTTGTCGTATGGTAAGTCTGAGGTGAATATGAGGCCAGGGACGGCACTATGGCTTGGTACCTTGAGAAGATGAAGGGCCTTTTAGTTGAATTCCCTTCGTAGGATATCACGAAGATCCCCTGACTTGAGAATTCAACAACAAATTAGCTATCCAAGCTAGCCTCTACCATTATATGGAAGCTCGAGGTAAAGGATAGCAACATTTTTATAGAATACTTACCAGAAAAAAGCATAACTTCAGGCTCGGCTGAAGTTTTGGAATTGACCATAGCAACACTAGAGTTGAGCTGGATGGATCATATTCGGAGTTATTTGGAGCAAGGCATGCTCTTAGATGACAGGAGGGAGACAAAGAGACTCCAGTATCACGCCACCAACTATCCATTGGTCAATGGCATCTTGTATCGCAGGGGAGTGAGCTTTCCCCCTGCTCCGATGCCTTCGAGAAGGTAAAGGGCTGTGCGTCATAGAAGAGCTACATGCTGAAGTGTGCAACAATCATATTCAGTCCCAAGCCTTCTACCTCCGAGCACTACAGCTCGGGTATTATTGTCTTACCATGAGGCAGGATGCAAAAGTTGTAGCCTAAAAGTGTCCGCGGTGCTAGAAGCACACGCCACTCAGTCATGCACCTAGCACTAGCCTCCAACTCCTTACCAACCTACGACCATTCACATAATGGGGTATTGATATTTTCGGTGCCTTCTTGAAAGCTTTGGGAAGACGGCAATTCACAATTGTTGCTATCGATTACTTCACAAAGCGGGTGGAGGCCAAAGCGGTAGTAAGGATCACAGAAAGAAGCGTTGAATCTTTCATTACAAACAACATTCTCTCCTGATTTGGTGTCCCCTATGCTCTCACTATGGACAACAGGTGATAGTTTGATAACCCTAAGTTCAATAACCCTAAGTTCAAGGAGTTCTGCACCAAGGACTAAATCACCTCGCACTTTACCTTGGTTGTCCACCCCCAATCAAATGGCCAAGTTGAGGAAATCAATTGGATTATTTTGGATAGCCTAAAGAAGCGCTTGGACTGATCTCAGGGTACCTAGGATGACGAGCTACCTAATATCTTGTAGAGGTATAGGACCATCCATCGCACTTTTATAGGAGAAACCCCTTTTTGCCTAACATTCGAGTCGGAGTAGTCCTCCCCATCAAACTTGAGCTTCCTAATATCCAAACTCGAAGTTTCGATGCTGCCCTTAACGAGTCACTATTGCAAGCCGGTATTGATACCATTAAGGATTCAGAGACCTTGCTGTGGCTTGGGTAACCACATACCAACATCGGGCCGCTTGATAATATGACTAGAAGGTCAGACACAAGGAGTTCAATGTCAGCGGCCTAGTGTACCGAAAGTTAGAAGTCATAGGTTCGCACGAAGGGCAGGGTAAGTTGGACCCCAATTGGGAAGACCCCGTCAAAGTAAGGGAAAGCTTAGGGAGTAGAGCATATAGATTAAAAGATTGGATGGTAAGCTCATCCCATGTACATGGAACGCTGGTAACCTTTAGCTTTATTTTAATTAGCATATTATAGTATATATCTTTTTAGAATAATGAAATGGAATAATTTACTTCATAATCAGTTGTCTCTCTCCTTTTTGTTAGCATCTTAGCCCTTGAAGGGGTATACAGATCGTTTATTAAGTAGGTTAGAACACCACCAACCTGACTCTCTCAAGTAACTTTGGCAAGGGGAAATACCCCTTGTATAGAGGAACTCTCATTTTTCGGGTAGGTTAGAATGCCACTGACCTGACCTCCTCAAATAACCTCAACAAAAAGAAACATCCCTTATATAGAGGAACTCCCATTTTCTAAGTAGGTCGAAATGCCACCGATTTGACCCCTTTGGGTAACCTCAGTAAGGGAAAATGACCATTGCACAAAGGAACTCCAATCTTCTGGGCAAGTTGAAACACTACTGACCTGACCCCCTCGGGTAGCCTCAATAAGGGTAAACTCCTCTTGCATAGAGGAATTCGTACATGAATATATTTCAAGGCAAAGAAAAAGCAAGTGTATAAGAGGACATGTTTCAAGAAATTTATCGTTCATTGATCATAGAGTTATATAATGAAGGCCGGCATCCCGGCCTGGCATACATGTGTTTAAAAAAAAATACATACTATCACCTTGGATTAACTAACTTCGATAACCTAGAAAAATCCAAAGCCTTGATCTACTCAGATTGCTAATTTGATGGTGCCTCTTGAGGAGGTTAGCTTTGACTTGAAATGGGGACTGAAGGTTGTGAGGAAGGGGTAACAGGAGGGTCGCCCAGAAGTTGATTATCTTGAGAAATTGCTTTTTAAGTGACCTCTTGCTAGGCTGCTGGGGCAAAAGTAGATGTCGACACGCCTTACCCAGCCCCAACAACAGAGGGCACGCCTTGTACATTAATGGCCGCTTGAATGGCTTCCCTCTCGCACGCTAGGGCTTCCCTCTTCTCATTGAAGGTTACGGAATCCAGGAAGTCAAGGAAGCTTAGGTTAAGGTCGAGATAGTGGGAGAGCACTTCCTTCCTCATATAGCATCTAGCGTTGGTGGTCAGGTCTTCCAACTCATCCAACTACTCCTCGGTCTTCTGATAGTCGGTGATGACCATTTTAGCGATGGCATCGTTGAGGACCTCCCCATTCTCCATTTTGGAGATGATCTCTTCCATCTCCAAAATCTTCCCTTACAGCTCCTGGACCTGCCACTTTAACCCAACCTTTAAACCAGCCAACTCCAATAAAGTGGCTTTAGCACTTTTGCACTTGCACGCCTTCATTGCCAACTTAGTTTGCAGCCTTACGACCAACGCCTTCAACTTGGTGTTCTCTTTTTCAACCTGGGCCTTGGCTTCCCTCTCCTTATCTAGCCACCGAAAGAGATAAGCCTTAGTCCTCTACTTGTCCTAATCGAGCCCCCCTAGGTCGTTAGCCTTTTGTGTTGCCTTCTCGGCCTTATCCCTCTCCTTCCCTGTATCCTTCATTCGTACTTAAAGCTTCAATACCTACATAGAAGAGCGGTACAAGTACCGATTAGCCTTAGAGAATTTTTCCAAATACTTATTTGTAGAAGACTCTGCCTCTCACAAATGCTTCTTAGCCCGGTATAACGCCTTCCTAAAGCCCTTTACCTCTTTCCAAGCGGCATCATATTTATTTAGTTGAAGCAGCACCTAGTCGTGGTATTGCAAATTGAAAATAGGGGCCACCATTAACACAACGATAAGTGAAGCACATCAATACATGAGTAACAAAGACTCACCTACTGTATAAGCGTACTTAAGTGGCCAGCTATCTTCATACGGTGGTCCCTACCTTCCTTAGAGAGCCCTTCAAGGACAGCTCAATCGCCAGGGGTGTAAGGCCCCATTGAAACCTAGTAGCTAAGTGTCCGGTGCTATAGCATTAGATCTTTGGCACGGACTTCCCACTTCGGCCTCAAGAGCTTCCCCTTGGCCTTCTTCATTTCCACCTTAGGGGCTCCCTTCAAGGATTCTTTATCTCAAGAGGTGTACGACACTTCTTGAAATGAGTCCGGCCCGATTCCCATCAACCTAAAGTTGTTTAGGATGTTAAAAAATTTGTCCTCCATGTTGTCAACACTTTGATAGGGATGAGCCATTGGCTACTCATTCCATTTCCCCCAACTTAAAGGCACCTTTACTAAGGGCTTCTGTTTCTTGGCTTTAGGCTCTGACTCCTTGGCCATTTTAGGAGCCTTCCTTTTTTGGTTGGCTACTTGAGGTAGGGTACCCCCTTCGGCTATTTCTTCTTCCCTCGCTCGTAAAGGAGAAAGCATTTAAACATCAGGCCTCTTCATGTCGACGCCTTCGTCGCCTACAAGAAAAGGCTTGGTGGAGGGGACTAAGGCAGGGGTAGGTAGAGCCACGCCTAAAGGCTTTGCATCTAATAGCTTATCCTGCATATCGATGGGAATCCCCTAAGGAATGGTCATCGGTCGTGCCCCGTTGGTCTCCCCCAGCCTAGGCTTCGACTGTATAGCTTTTGCCCTTCGGCTAGTCTACCTTAACTTTTGCTTAGCAATGGCTCATCAGCTCATCCATAGAAGGATGAGGCAGCTTTTTGGCCAAATTTTTACCTGCAAGAAATTCAATTCAAAGTTAGAAAAGGAAAAGAACATGAAATCAAAAGAAACTACTACTATCATTCATAAAACTCTATTATGATCGGTACAGCTAAGGGGTTCCTCTTATCCTACAGCTACTGGACGAAGCACCTCAACATTAGCACAATAGACGTAAGTACGTAGAATGAACCTATACCTTCGGCCCATTTCTTCACCATAGCCTTCTTCATGCTAAGGAAGAGCTCGAAGATCGGATACTAGAAATACCTTTCTACGGTCTTTAGAGCATTTTTCTCCTGGCCGTGTCTTAACGCCATGAAGGGCGAGATCTCTTGGGTGGCCTCTGTATCACTAGGACTAAGCCCCTTCTTACCCTTGTTCGGACCATCCTGGTCCACCATGTCCAAAAGTCTGCCTCCTTAGATAGCTCAACCACTATGTACTCATCCTGCTAGCCCTTTACTGAATCCACAAGGTTGTAGAATAGCTTTTTTCTCAAGTGCGGTTAGAGGTAAGGCCACCCCCCGACACTCTTTCACATGTAAAAATGACTGAAGAGCTCGAGAGTAGCTCTTACCACTAGATACTCATAGAGCACTTAGAAAGCCTTCAATACCCTTTACCTATTGGGAGAGATTTACAATGGACTGCACCAATAGTAAATGAAGAATTCCTTTTCCAAGTGACTCGAGGGAAGGCATTGCCCAAACTCTAGGCACTTCTCAAACACCACGAAGCGCCTCCCTGACAGTAGGGTCACCTGTTCATCCCTACTTGGCAACTTCATCTACCACCCAGGGATCGCCTTGACAACAAGGTTACTAAGGATCTAACTGGGGGTAAATTGTTTACTTTTGCTCACTCGGCCGCTAAGCCCCTTGCTTATCTTAGGAGCATCAAACAAATCCTTTGGAGGGGGTAGGGGACGTATACATATACATCCCTTGGGATGGCATTAATAATCCTGGTCCTATCCAGCGTTTGTATAACCATCTTAGTAGGTTCATCAAGTTATGCTAGCGATGAGACCTTATCTTCCCTTCTTTGGGGGGGGGGGGGGGGGGGGGGGTGTTACTCCTTGTAGATTCGGAGTTAGAGACATGCAGCGATGAAGATGAGCCAGTTTCACTTCTGTTACTTGACATGGTTGTAATATGTGAAGAAGAAAGAAGCTTGAAAAGCTTTTGAAGAAAGTCTGATGTAAGTGTAGAATTCGCAATGGCAGAATAAATAGATTGCAAAAAAGTGGTCTTTCGTTGTAACCCTGCTATTTATAGGCAAAGTATCTAGGAAGCCGTACGGGCGATTATAGAGATCTGTATAAGCATGAATCCCTTGGAATGCTGTGCAATAGATACGTAGAAGGAATTTAGATCGAACGATCATCTTTAAAAGGCAAAGTGCATGTAGCTGTATGTTAGTCTGTTACAATACGATATGTGTTATGTCACATTAAATGCATGGAAAATGGGCACTCAAAGGTCACAATTTGAAAAAGTTCCTTTGACAAGAAGTTTCCTTAAGGCCCATTCAACTTCCACTTAGTCGGTATGATCAAGACACGATATAACTGTGTCTACTTAGTCCATGATGAGTATTGTTTGGCCAAACCAGTTCATAGCCTTGAAACACTTGCCTAGTAAGGTGCGAAGGTGTCTTACTCTGATACCCCAATTAAGGCTTAGTCTCACTTGGGTCTTCGATACTCCGCTTTAGAATAATTGCTGACCACCTCGGTCTATCCCACCTTAGACATTTTCAACCTGAGTATCCACTACCTTAGACATCTCTGCCTTGATCGGCTTCCAGCTCGGACTTACACCCTTACCATGTCAGTACCATAGCGCCAAGTTGAGCCCCTTTAAGTCAGATTAGTTATATACTCGAGCAACCCATATATCCCTTATCCTTACCTTTGCCTCAATAATGAGACTCTGAAGGGGGAGAGAGAAGGGGTTAGGACAAGGGTTGATAGGGTTCTTTAGACATGGGCCTCTCAAGATCGACCCAATATAACACATCTTGTTGCTTGGGGCTTGCCTCCATAGGCTTAAGCCCTAAGCTTAGATTGATTAAGCCTAATATGCCCTGCAACGGTTAAAATGTACAAGACAAGGATCAAATAGAGTTAATGGCCACGTCTGAAATAAATAGGATACGTCAGACACCACGATCCCACTCTCCCATACTTGCAGGAGAAGATCTCTCTCCACTGAGTGACCTCTAACTGCTGGCACCACTTCATTATAAATACCAGTCTACTACCTAGCGACAAATCTCTCTACACCCTACACAGTAAGCTTACTTATTACTCAAAGCACCCTCTATTCCCCAAAGTATTCACTATTGACTTAAGTATCAAAGTGATCATGCCGGATAACAGCCCCACGTCCCCTCACATTGTCTTGTTTTGTAAGCTTATTACGTATAGAGTCTAATAACTACCAGTAAATCCTTAGAGACGATAGTAAGGAATAATGTAAAGAGGCCGTCACACTTGAAAGTTAGCAATATTATTAATAGGTAAGACCGAAGTCAGAATCTTTCTACAATTCAAAATGAAATTATGCTCGAAGAGAAAAGAGCAATAAAAAATTTACCCTTACCTGTAGAGGAAAGAGATCTCGCCCCTTTAGCCATATGATAAGTTTGGGGAAACAATAGGGAAATTAATGTATAAATTTGTGACTTCACAGTTGGACCATGTAAACCTAACGAGACCCCTATCGTTTGATCTGCTAGCGAGTAAGGACTGGAATAGGATTTGGCAACTGGATACCTAACCTAAAGTATGACACTTTATATGGAGAGTTGTTACAAAATCTTTGCCTATTATGGAAAATCTATAAATAATAGGTATTATACAAAAGGCAAATTGTTCGTTTTATGGGGAAGAAGAAAGTATAGACCATGCTTTGATATTGTTGGAGCTTTAGGGTGGCATATTGTGGAGAAATTTCATAAAGCAGAGAAGAAAGAGGTAGAGTCAAGATGTGTAGTAGTAGCATGGTTAATTTCAAAGGCAAGATGCAGAAGTTTGTTGATCCAACTGCATGTGTTAAGTTAGTTAGGGTTTCTTGGGAAGAATAAGAAAGATGGAAATTAAAAGTAGAGGCGAGATGTCAAGATAGTCCTTGCCCAAGTTTGTAATCGTGTGATAATGTGTCAAAATTGTAGCATGCTCCCCCTAAAGATACGATAAAGTGCAACGTTGATGGGTTGTAGACTAGTTCAAATGCAAAGGGTGGTATTGGAGTATTTTGAGATATTGAGGGTAAGGTTATAGGTGGTTTTACAAAATAGGCTGTAGCAGGTAATGCTAAAACTCTAGAGTGTCTAACAATTAAGACAGGATTGGAAGTGGACCGGGAATGAGGATGGGCCAATTTAATTGTAGAATCTGATGCTATTAATGTGATTGACTCTTTATCCAGACCAAACTTATTGGTGCATTGGAGCAACAAACCTCTAATAGAAGAGATTAGAGACTTATCAGCTCGATTTAAAATATATTTCTTTTGTAGATGTTTCTAGAATTGCAAATAGATTTGCATATTAGATAGCAGTTAATAAAAGGAAGGGGATGTGCCTTTTAGATTAGTGGTCACATACCTCATCCCAGCTCCTTCAATTGCTATTAGAAGATTCTATTTTTTCCTATTGTCTTGTATCTTTTGGATCTTGTTTGGATTTTGGTTCAAGTTTGAATGAAATTTCCTTTTTGGCAAAAAAAAAAAAAAAGCTTCCTTAAGGCACAGTGAAGACTTACTAAGCGAATACATTCAAGTGATGTCGATGTCATTCGAATGATGCTAGCTATTGGAATGATATAATCATGCACTCAAATTGAATGTCCATTTAGGTAGTGAAAAACTTTGATTACGTTTGTTTCTTATTTTATTACTTTTATGTCCTTAATTATCCCAATCAGCTTAATAAATGGGGCTTCTCACATATTCATAAAGATTAAACCTTTTATATCGAACCTTTCAGACTCTTTGAGTTGTTTTAATCGAATATTGAGAACTGTTTCTCTTATTCAAATGCTATTATCATTGTTATTTAATTGAGCTAAATATTTAGAGGTATGCAAATGGGTTTTGGCTCACAGGCTAATCCATTTAACTCGCTTTTTAAATGAGTTTAGATTGAGGTTTTTTAGCTCATTTAAAAATCAAGCTAAATGAACTCGGCTCATTTAACTTACTAGCTAAACTGAGCCGGTTTAGGTTAGTCCACTTATACCTTTGGTCTGTCGGCCAACTAGTTCAACACCATTTTTAAGTAGGTTAGGTCCAAGGTTTTTTTACCCGTTTAAAAACCAGGCCAAATGAACCCAGCCTGTTTAACCTACTTACACATCTCTAGTAAACATTCTTTAACTAGAATATCATGTGCAATATCAAGTTCTTTGTTAATTCCTTGACTATTTTCACATATTATATGTAATATTGATCTTTTTTTTAGGTAAGATGACATTATGATATCGATCTTTGATTCAATAGTAGTTCGATTTAAAATTTGTGCATAATATCAAATCTACACATCATCTACATATTTAGTTTACTGTTTCTAAAAATAAAAACACATTATAAAATCCTTTCTTTATCCTTCAAAATATATATGTTCGAAATCCACACTAAAGTTCCAAATTCTTGATTTTGTTTATTCTTTTTCTTTTCTTTTTGTCAAGAAAGATGGATTTCATTTAACAAGAAAAAATTACATCAATCGAATCAATTTATACAAAAGAACTCATGATGAATAATTGGGTGTATAAAAATTATACCGGATAAATCGACACATCATTTTAAAAGTCAATTTATCCTACCTAAGGGAGAATGAGATTTCTCATGAAGAACAAAACATACCAAATTGACAAGTAAGGTGAATCCTACAATGGGGATGACATAGCTCGCACAAGGATGACAACAAAAAGATAGGGAAAATAACAAATATGTAAAACAAAAATCTTTCATTCTAAGAACTACTGAAAAATCAGTACTTCGATTACTATGAACATGATCTATAAAAGTAGACTTATGGTAGTGGGTACATGACGTGATGGATCAATAATGGTGCGAATAATAGAAAATAGCAAATATGAGAATTCTTATTTAACTGAAAATTAAGGATATATGGATATAGAATTTAATAACAGTAGATTTTCAACTCTAGTGTAATGAAGGAAAGGAAGAGGTTTCAAAAAGAGAGATGGTCAAGCTAGGTTAATAAACAGGTTTAGTATTAATTAATTTATTCTAGTTCATTACAATTTATGATACGGCACACTAAGGACTAATAAGGATGACCATATCTAGGGGATTGTTCTAAGCTTACAGAAAGCTTGAAATGAAAGGTGGAATGTACAAAAAACAAGTAAAACCTACGAACAAATATGATGCACTATGTAACTTTCTGGACTCATCAACTAGCTCAATATGATGCATGAGTAGTTCAATGAGGTTACTCGCTACTTAAACTTACCGAAAGGTTAAGATAACGGTTAGACAAGCAAGCAAAAATGGCTCACAAGAAGATTCTATATGTTTAATGATTCAAAGATGATTGCGATTACAAAACACAAGAGTATTTACACCTCGAATTCTAAGGTAACCTATTGAATATAGAAAAGACAAAAAGTAGTATTGTCCTGAATAAGTATTATATAAAGAACATTAAAAGGTTACAAAAGAGAAATTAGAAAATAGAAGCTTCATGTGGCAAATTCCATTACGTAAGAGGCTTGGATACGTAGCTAATAGATATTGGTGGGCTTCTAGCAAAAACAAATATGGGAATATGGTTAGGATAGTTGTTACCAAGTTGACCTACGAGCTCTCCCGGGGTTAGTTTAGCTCTAATGCTATTTAAGCAGCCTGAAATAAGGTTAATCGAGCCGTTGGGTAAGTGTGTTGAATTGTTTACTAAACATTCTTTAGATTAGAGATCAGTGACAGGCATGGAAGAGCTCAAATCGATAGTAACAGCAGATCGATAAATAGAAGTAGCTTGGATTCTTTGGGTGTAAGTTGGGAAAGGAAAATGCACCTCATTAAGCTCTCGAGTCCTTGTGCTCAAACTCAGGTCAGAGGTCCTATAACTTGACCCTTATCAATTTATCTAAACTATTCAAGTATGAAAATTATAATATTCATACCTATTTATATATAATTGTTTAAAAATGAACAAAATGTACTTATCTTTCTTTAAATCAAAACAAGTAAAAGGTCAAATTACATGTAATGCAATAAAAGAGGTAAGAAAATGGGAAAAAACAAAAAGCAAGTTCAATTCTAATTAGATTTAAACTGAACTGAAATGTTAGAAAGCATTTTAGCTCAGCTATCTGAATTGTTAAAAATGTTCGATTTGAAAATGGATTATGAATCAAAGTATAGAATTCGATTTAGTTTTAATTTGATTGTTTAGTTGTTGCATGAAGGTTTTAAGTCTTCTCTTGTGCCAGTACTCGCCTTATGAAGAAGATTAGATGGTTTTCATTAATTTGTAGTGTAGACATCCCATTTTTTGCCCCCTTGTATTTTTATTTATATTTATTTATTATTATTTTTGTTGGAATAAGAAAAAACGATCTTAATTGAGGAAAAGTTCAAAAAATAGAAAATTTAGAAAAAAAAAACCAAAAAAAGTAGAATTTTTTTTTTAAAAAAAAGAGAAGTAGATAATTTAAAATTAGAATAAGAAATTTAAATAGTTTTAGTTTTTTAAATATCATTTAAGCTAGGTCTTAAATAAAGATTTTGCATCAAGGGTGTTAGGTTATGTTGGAAATTAATCTAGCTTAGGCCATCTAATCTATATACACAATTTGATTACATATATGGATAAGGCACGGGTCAACGATCTATTAGTACTACACTTTAACTTGGCATTACATTTGACATAAAGATCTTAGATTCAAATCTCACTATAGGCATAAAGTGCCTTTTGTTTTCTATAAAGCACACCTACCATGTGTTATAGTACCATTAGGCTACATGTTTATTAGGGCATATGTGGCGCTTTGTGGTTAAACCTTGAGCTGATGTGGCGCCATATGGCTATGTTAGTATCTTTGACACATGTCGCACTACATGTCATGATACTTAGTATAATGACACATTGGCTAGTCTACCATATGTTTAGGCCACATGTCTTATCAAGACACATGGCATGACATCATTAGATCACGCAGTTGACATAGCGCCACGTCAGCAGCCTTTTCCTCCTCTTTCTTTCCCTTTCCTTTCTTTCCATCACTTACTCGCACAAAATATGCTTAGGGTGCTTAGTTTTTGGCTTTTTTGGATCCATTTCCCTTTGTTTTTTTTTTTTCGCAAAAGTAAAGGAAAAGTTACAATCAAACTTAGGATACTATGGATCGATCGAAAAAAACGCTTCTTCATTTAACCATTTCATGGGTCAAATTGAGCCTTGAAAATCAAGAAATGCCATAGAACTCGGATTTTCCTTTACTTTGAATTTTCTCGATTCAAGCTTTGATAATAAAAATCGAAGCTTCCATTTGATCTTTTTAGCAAGGAAGGACATCAAGGATGTGTTTTTGTCCAAAAATTTACACTAATTGATCCCCAAATATGAGAATCAAGGCTGATCATCCCTCATCATTCATTTTGAAAATTCATTTCTTGTGATGAAGCTTGCCAAGAAAATTGAACTTCAAATAGTATAAATACAAGCCAAGCCTTCATTGCCTAATGGGAACCAACTCTCGAATCACCTCCAATAAGCCTAAAATCAAACTTTCTCTCTCTAAGGCTTCTAACCCGCGACCATACTCTCTCTCTAGCTTTGCTTCACATACAGGAGCTCTCAAGCTTAGCCACTGCTCCTGATAGCTTCCTCACAATGTAAGTGTTTGAACCCAATCCCTTTTGCCCTTAGCTGTAGCTCTTACTCGCTCTACCATCTCCTCGCCATGAAACCTTAAGCCACCGTAACCCCTACTTAAAACCACCACATCTAACCACCACTAAGTGAAATCAACATCACTACAAGCCTCACTACATTTGAAAACACCAAGCCATACTCTTCTTTTACACCTAGCAACCATTACAAGAAACGTACCACAACCGTCGCTAGCCACCAACTTCAAAAACCACTCAAACAGTTGTTAGTCGCAAAGGCACTTGTCTTACTGCTTTAAACCTAACAAGATACACACAAAAACCCTTTCTTTTGCTCGTTTTGGTGGCCAAAACAACCTAAACTGCTATTGTGCTGTTGCTGCTTCCTTCTCTTTTATTGGGACTTGATTACCCAGCTCTAGGTCCGAACCTAACCTGGAAATCCACTCCAAACCCGAATCTCGACCCGTACACCTTGCTCCATTCCATCCGGCCCTATTTTATCTGGTTTATTTTGTTTTTTTTTTTAATATTTATTTATTCATTCTCGCATTATACTTATAATTGTAACAAAAAAAAATAAAAAAATAGAGAAAGAAGAAAAGAAAAAGGAAAAAGAAAGAAGGAGAAACATAGGGAAGTTTAGTTTCTTTTTTATTATTTTTGTTACAACATAAAAAAATATAACAATAAATAAAATAAAATAATAAAAGATAAAACAAATGTTTCACCACTTAGAATTTTTTTTTAAAAAGAAAAGAATAAAATAAACCTTTTCCAAAATTAAGACCCTTTATAATGTTAAAAAATATATAAACAAATCAATTTAGGGCCCTTTTAGAAAATTTTCCTCAAATAACTCAAATCGGGTCAAAAACGTAAAGTTGACCTTTTTCAAAAATTAAAATCAATCCATTTACCTAAAATTTTCATAAACGAATTATGAAAGTCTAATTTCAAATAGCAAGTACATAGGCACCCATAGCAATTACGGGACATGAAAAAAATTGTTTTTTCCATTATAGATAATATTTCGATAGATGTTATTTTTTACTTGTAAATTAGTTAAATTCCTTAAAGGGTATTTTGAAAAGTAAATATAAATTTGAAAAGTTAATAGTAGTACCCCATAAAGATTTAACAGATTAGCCTTCTGACTTGATCTCTGGTTTTCAAAAAACCCTTTAAAAAAATCAATTTTTTTTCACGTAACTTAGTGTCAAGATTAAAACCAATTCACTCATGTGGTTTTAATTTAGACCTTTTCCCAACCTCGATTAAGTGGTGAGTCCAAGTGTTTTTCATAATGTGTTTAAAAGTTTTAGTTTTCCTTAATTCTTAATGGAGGATAAATATTAAACGGGTATGATTTAATATTGATCGAATTAAGAAAAATTTTATTAAAAAACGGGAAAAAAAATCAGGTTTGACAGCTTGACGACTCCACTAGAGACTCAACAAGCCTAGCCACTTAGGATATGGGGGATTATTTATTGCATCAAAGATGTAAGATAGATATCGTTAGACCTAGGCCATCTTAGAATCTTAGGAGGGGGGCCATTGTGTAGGTTCCAAGTGTTGTGGGGTAACCACCACTCGGGATTGATTAGGCTATCCCACTTAAGCTTCGATATGACTAAGGAACCCTTTTTTCAAGAACATGTGAGGTTACAAAGTTTAAGAATCTTTATAACGTACCCAAATCGTATACACTTTAGACTTGAGTTAATACATTACTCCTAGAAGTTGCAACCCTACTAATGTGATCAATTTTTATACCTATTCTTTTATAAACACCAAATCAAACAGTAGGGTTGCAACTTAAGAAATAATGTATTAACCTAAACGGTTATAGCATTTACATGATTCTACGTGCATTCTTTTGTTTCATTAATAATTGATTCTTGTACATGAAATGTCTTGGCCTCTAGATAATGGTAGGTGACTAAGCGAGTAATTAAAGAACTGATAGGCTTCCTTAAGATTTGTTAGCAGCTGTTAGAAGCTGAAATCGCTTATCTAAAAGAGAAGCTCAAATGCTTTAAAGCTCATAATTGGGCCTAAAAAACCTTTCTTGGACAAGTCATTGGGGAAACCTGTGAAATGCTAGAAGTCCTTAGAGCTTGTCTGCGAAACTTAGTTTAGGGTTTCTCCAGTTTATAACTAGGAGACCTAGAATAAATTTCATCAAATAAAAGTCGAGAATAAATGTTCGGCCCTCTTCCCTTGTTTTCTATATTTTAATTTTTCAAAATAATAAAAGTTCTCTTTAATTTATCATTCTTCATTCTTTAGGATTCCCTTTTTGTAAATAAGTACTTTAATAAAACTCATCTCCTTCAAGGAAATGTAAATAAATTCGATAGACTTGTAAATAAAACCCCAAAATCACCATCCTTTTTGTATTTAGATTTCTTAGTTTCTATAAAATAAAACCCTATCTTTCTCTCTCACCAAAAAAATAAATAAATAAATACAAAAAAAAAAAGAAAATTGCTAATGGTTACAAGGTTTTATAAGCCAACCTAAACACAAACCACTTAGCCCATTAAGGCATCCAACCCAAAAAAAGCCACTTTGCTTGTTAAGGAAGCCAACCTAAACACAAACCACTTAGCCCATTAAGGCATCCAACCTAAACAAAGCCACTTTGCTTGTTAAGGAAGCCAACCTAAACACAAGCCCTTCAACCCATTCAAGCAGCTAACCCTCGGCCCATTAAGATTGCTAGCCCAGACATAAAGCCCCTCAACCCATTCAAGTAGCTAACTCTTGACCCATCAAGGTAACTTACCTAAACAAAAACCATAGTCCATTCAGTAGCTAACCTTTGGCCCATCAAGGCAGCTAACTTGAACACAAACCACAGCCCATGAAAGCAGCTAACCCAAACACAATCCTCAACTCATCAAGGTAACCAAGCCAAGCCAAAACCCCTGGTTTATTTAGAAAACCAAGCCTAACTATAAATCAAGTCAAAACACAAAATCAAATATAACCTAAGTCTCAAACTTAGATCAAGTGAAAAGTATCAAAACTGGGGCATGTTTTGAGAAACTAGGGATGCAAAGTCAATCTTTACCTTAGGGAAAATAAATATAGATTCCTCCCTAAGAAACTGGTAACACACTTTTAAAAAGTTTAGAATGAAAATAGGCAAACTTCATCCCATACACTATCCTTTAAACACTTTGAGAGTCGAGTGACATAACGGTAAGAATATTTTGGACTCATTCCTTAAAAGAGGTTTATTTTGAATGCAATACGTAGATTAAAATGAAGTTAAGCATTCATTTTCGAATCTTAAATATGATTATCCCTTATTAAGCCTATTGGACCAATTTGGAGAATTTTCAAATTTAAAAATTTAAACTTTGTCAAGAATCACCCCACGATGGGGTAATTCGGAGTTTAGGGTCTTTGGTTAGGAGAGAAGGATAAAATTGATTTATGCTTGCTTCAATAACATTAATTCAAAAACAACTTTTATTTCTGATAAATTATTTTTCTTTGAAATAAAGAAGAGTTGACACCTATCAAACATCTCAAGTTTATACTTACCTCACTCGAGCTTATATACTCAGAATCCATGGATTTAAGGCCTTCAATCTCTTAAAGTCAAAGACTCAACAATGGAGGCCCAAAGAAAAGGGGTAAAGTAAAAAAAAAAAAAACAAATTGAAAGAATGGGGTAATAAAAAAATATTAAAAAGAAGAAGAAGAAGAAGAAGAAAGAAAAGATGCCAGAAAATTGGGCCCAAATGTAAGACGAAAGCCCCAAAAGATATATCATATCTCAATAAGGGCAGCCAAATTGAGTCATAAGGCTAGGAATCAAAGCCCAACTAGCCCTAAAACGTAAGGTCTTAAATCACATTCCAAGTCTAAAAACACAAAATCTCCATATCCACTATGGATCACACTTCAAAATCACAAACAAAAAACTTTCTTACCTATGTTGAATCTTAGAAGGCCTCCCCACCCACATGACCTCCTATACTTGATAAAAACTTTTTTGATTTTAAAAGATAATTTATTTTTAATAAAAATTATTTTTGAAATTAGGGCAAGCACATTTTTTGTTTTCTTAAAAGGTTCTTGACTTGTACACTCGGGTTGTATAAGTAAATCCTTCAAAAGAGGCCTTCTCATTAATCCCTTTTAAAACCATCTGACTAAAAGCCTAAATCTACAATGTTGAGCCAAAAAAAGACCTAATTGATTTATCAAAGCGTATTACTTACAAACTGGACTATAATTTTTGGAATAGTAGTCAGGAGTGAAATCTAGACCGAAAGTATGCAAGGAAGTCTTTTTCAACTAGACTAATCATGAGTTACCTTTTTCTTAGGAAATGAATGTTTAAAATCACAAGGCTCTACTAGGAAGCTCAACATCAAGGTTAGGAGACATTGAGATGCCTTACGTGGTTACTAGAAAAAGGGGGGTAGTTATAACACTTTCTTCTTAAATAAGAATTTATACTCGTTAGCAAACTTTCAAGAAAAGAAATAAGACAAAGAGAAAAAAAGAAAGAGAAGGTAAAGGCTTATCACAAGTTTTTTGTTCATTTTCGAATCCATGTCGGCTCAAGTAGCTAAACTTTCAATTTAGGTAATCTATTTCCTTTTCAATGTGGTCAAACTTTTTAAGCTAATCATATTAGTCTAAGTCATTAAGGGACTTAATTCCTGATGCCTTTTTTGTCAATTAAATGGTTTTTACCAAATTCTTTATCTATAAATATTTTCAAGTCAGGAAGTTTTTTTTTTTTTTAAAAAATGGGTTACATTCCTCACTTTGCCCATTTCTCAGTCCCATTTTTAAGGTTCTAGCCAACTATTAGAGCATTGTCTTGTCTTTTATCATTCTTAGGGTTTTAGCCAACTCTTAGAATACTGTCTCATCTTTCATCATTCTTAGGGTTCTAGCCAACTCTTAGGGCACTGTCTTGTCTTTTATCATTCTTAAGGTTTTAGCCAGCTCTTAGAGCCCTTATCTTTCATTATTTTTAGGGTTCTAGCTAGCTCTTACAGCGTTGTCCCGTCTTTCATCATTTTTAGGGTTCTAGCCAATTCTTAGAGCGTTATCTCGTCTTTTATCAACTTCAAGGTTCTAGCTAGCTCATATAGCACTATCACATCTTTAAGGTTCGAGCCAGCTTATAATGTACTATCCCAACCCACATTTCCCTCAAGGTTAAAGTCAGCTTTTAGAAAACTTTCCCATCTTCAATCCATCTTTTAGTAAACACATAGGGCGCCTCCCTTCATCAATTTCTCTTTATGGTTTCAACGAGCCCATAGGGCGCTTTCCTTCATCAATTTCTTTTAGGGTCTTAGCAAGCTTATAGGGCACTTCCCTTTACCAAATTCTCTTTAGGGTCTTAGTGAGCCTGTATGGTGCTTCCCTTTACCAATTTCTTAGTGAGCCCATAGGGCATTTCCCTTTACCAAACTCTCTTTTAGGGTCTTAGCAAGCCCATAAGGTGCTTCCCTTTACCCAACTCTCTTTAGAGTCTTAGCAAGCCTGTAGGGCACTTCTCTTTACCAATTTCTTAACGCCCGTATGTTGCTTCCCTTCACCAATCGCTTTTAGGGTCTTAACTAACCTATGAGGTGCTTCCCTTTACTAAACTCTTTTTAGGGTCTTAGCAAGTCCATATGGCACTTCCTTTCATCAACTCCTTTGGGGTTCTTAGCTAGCCTATAGGGTACTTACTCTTTTGTCAATCTCTTTCAAGGTTTTAACAAGCCCATAGGATGCTTCCCTTTTTCTAATCTCTCTTAAGGTCTTAGCAAGCATATAGGGCGCTTCCCATCACCTATATCTCTTCAGCATTTTTAGTAAGCCCATAGGGCACTTTTTCTACAGAAATTCCAATTTAGAGTTACTACTCCTTTAGAAATGCTTCCGCCTAGGTTAGTCAGCTTAGAAGAGCGTGACTGGATTCTTTTAAATGAATTACAATTTAAGGTTGCTAGTCCCTTAAAAATGCTCCCTCCTAATTTAGTCAACTCAAAAGAGCACAATCAAGTTCTCTCAAATTGATTCCCATTTAAGTTGCTAGTCCCTAAGAGACATTCCCACTTAGGTTAGTTAGCTCATAAGAGCACAACTAAGTTCTTTTTAATCAATTACAATTTAGGGTTGTTAGTCCCTTAGAGACGCTCAACCCTAAGTTAGTTAATTTATAGGGGTATGACTAGGTTCTTATTTAAGGTTTTAGCTAACTCAAGAAGCGCTTCCTTCATTTGCCTAGGTTAGTTAGCTCATAGGCGCATGACTAGGTTCTCATTTAGGGTCTTAGCTAGCTCAAGGAGTACTTTACCCATTTGCTTAGGTTAATCAGCTTAGAGGAGCACAACTAGGTTCTCATTTAGGGTCTTAGTTAGCTCAAGGAGTGATTCACCTATTCGCTTACGTTAGTCAGCTCAAAGAAGCATGACTAAGCTTTATTTCTCATTTAAGATCTTAGCCAGCTCAAGGAGTACTTTACCAATTTTGTCTAAGTTAGTTAGCTTACGAAGGCATGATTAGGCTTTGATTTGTCATTTCGGGTCTTAGTCAGCTCAAAGAGCGCTTTACCCATTTGCCTAGGTTAGTCCACTCAAAAGAGCATGACCGGGTTCTCATTCAGGATTTTAGTTAGCTCAAAGAGCACTTCACCCATTCGCCTAGATTAGTGAGCTTAAAGGAGCACGACCAAGTTTTCTAAATCTATTCTAATTTAGGATTGCTAATCCCCAAGAGACACCCCTAACTAGATTAGTGAGCTCAAAGGAGCATGACTAGGTTTTCTCAAATTGATTCCAATTTAGGGTTACTAGTCCCTAAGAGACATTCCCACCTAGGGTAGTAAATTTAAAGGAGCATGATTGAGTTTTCTAAATTGATTCCAATTTAGGGTTATTAGTCTTCGAGAGATGCCCCCGTTAAGGTTAGTGCGCTCAAAGGAGCATAATTAGGTTTTCTCAAATCAATTTTAATTTAAGGTTACTAGTCTCCAAGAGATACTCCCGCCTAAGTTAGTGAGCTTAAAGGAGCATGATTAGGTTTTCTAAATTGATTCCAATTTAGGGTTGCTAGTCTCCTAAAGACGCTCCCATCTAGGTTAGTGAGCTCAAAGGGATACAATCAGGTTTTTTTTTAATTGATTCCAATTTAAGGTTACTAGTCCCTTAGAGACCCTCCCACCAAGGTTAACGAGATCAAAGGAGCATGGCCAGATCTTTTCAAATTAATTCCAATTAAGGGTTGCTAGTCTCATAGAGATACTCCTACCCAGATTAATGGGCTCAAAGAAGTACGGCCAAGTTTTTCAAATTGATTCCAATTTTAGGTTGCTAGTCCCCTAGAGATGCTCTCGCCAATATTAGTTAGCTTAGGAGAGCATGATTAAGTTCTTTCAAATCAATTTTAATTTAGGTTTACTAGTCTCTTAAAGACGCTTTTGCTTAGGTTATTGACTTCAAAAGAGCATGATAAGGTTTTCAAACCGATTTCAATTTAATGTTGCTGGTCATCTAGAGACGCTTTCGCCTAAGTTAATTAACTCAAAAGGGCATGACCAAGTTTTAAATTGATTTTTTTCTAGTCAGCTCTTAGGGCACTAAACATTTCTAAAACACACTTTTGTGTCTCAGCTAGCTTTTAGAGCGCCTTTCCTTTCTTTCACCTTTCACCATTCACTATTCACCAAATCCCTAGTGAATCAAGCTTAAGACAGCTAGTTAGTTGTAGTGCTTCTTAAGGCAATTTTATCCTTAAGATAAAAATGGCGTCTCTTTTTGTCTTTATAGCAAAGTTTTACTTAAACTTCATTTAAAACTTTGCCACATAGAAGAACAGCTATAGATACCTCATTTTTGCTCTCCTTATATTTTTATTTTTATTTTTATTTTTTTATTAATTTTTTTAGAATAGGAAAAATGGTCCTAATTGAGAAAAAGTTCGAAAAAATAGAAAATTTATAAAAATAACAAAAAATAGAAAATTTAGAGAAAACTAAAAAAGTAGAAATTAAAAAAAAAAGTAGATAATTTAAAATAATAATAGGAAATTTAAATAGCTTTAGTTTTCTAAATATCATTTGGGCTGGATCTTAAATAAAGATTTTGCATAAAGGGTATTGAGCCTAGGCTGGAAATTAATCTAGCCTAGGCTGGAAATTAATCTACCCATATATGCAATTTGATTTCATATATGGATAAGGCATAGGTCAACGACTTATTGGTACTACACTTTGACTTAGCATTGCATTTGACAAAGAGATCTTGAGTTTGAATTTCATTATTTTTCTATAAAGCACACTTACTACGCATTACAGTAACATTAGGCCATGTATCTGTTAGGGGATACGTGGTGCTTCGTGGTTAGGCTACAAGCTGACGTGGTGCTATGTGGCGCCACATTAGCATCTTTGACATATGTCATACTACGTGTCTTGATATGTAGCACAATGATATGTTGACTACTCTACTAGGTGTTCGAGTCATGCGTATTGTCAAGACACGTAGTACAACATCATTGGATCACATTACGTCAATGCTATGTCAACAGCCTTTTCTTTCCCTTTCCCTTCTTTCCATCACTTTATCGTGGAGAATATGCTTAGGGTGCTCGGTTTTTGGCTTTTTTTAATCTATTTCCCTTTGTTTTTTATTCACAAAATCAAAGGAAAAATCACAATCAAACTTAGGATACCATGGATTGGCCGAAAAAAACACTTCTTCACTTAACCATTTCGTAGGTCAAATTGAGCCTTGAAAATCAAGAAAAGCCATAGAACTTAGATTTTCCTTTAAGTTGAGTTTGCTTGATTCGAGCTTCAATGATAAAAATTAAAGCTTCCATTTGATCTTTTTAGCAAGGAAAGACATCAAGGACGAGTTTTTGACCAAAAATTTACACCAATTCATCCTTAAATTCGAGAATCAAGGCCAATCATCCTCCATCATTCATTTCGAAAATTCATTTCTTGGGATGGAGCTTGCAAAGAAAATCGAACTTTCTCTCTCTAAGGCTTCCAATCAGTGACTACTCTCTCTCTCTAGCTTTGCTTCACATATAGGAGCTCTTGAGCTTAGCTACTACTCCTAACAACTTCCTCATGATGTAAGTGTTCAAACCCAATCCCTTTTGCCCTTAGCCGTAGCTCCTAGTCGCTTCACCATCTCCTCACTGCAAAACCCTAAGTCACTGTAACCTCTACTCAAAATCGCCACATCCAATCACTACCAAGTGAAATCAACATCACTAGAGGCTTACCACACTTGAAAACACTAAGCCATGTTCTTCTTTTACACCCAGCAACTGCCATACGAAATGCACTATGACTACTAACTTTGAAAACCACTTAAACAGTTGCCATTCATAAAGGCATTTGGCCTATTACTCCAAACCTAATAAGATACACACAAAAACCCTTTCTCCTGCTCTTTTTTTTTTTTTTTTTTTGCTATAACAACTTGAACTACCCTAACATTGCTGTTGCTTCCCTCTCTTTTTTGCAACATGATTACCCAGCTCCAAGTCTGAACTTAACGTAGAAGTTTGCTTTAAACCCGACTCTTAACCTGTGTGCCTTGCTCCATTCAATCCAACCTTGTTTTGTTCGATTTATTTTGTATTTTTTTTAAATATTTATTTATTCATCTTCGCATTATACTTGTAATTGTAACTAAAAGAAAAAAAGAGAAAAGAAAGAAAAAAACAAAAAAGAGAGAAAGAAGAAAAGAAAAAGAAAAAAGAAAGAAAGAGAAACATATGGAAGTTTAGTTTCTTTCTTATTTTATTTTATTCTTTTGGTTAAAACATAAAATATATATAACAATAAATAATAAAAATAAAATAAACAAAAAATAAAACAAATGTTTTACCAGTTAGATTTTTTTTTAAAAGAAAAGAATAAAATAAACCTTTTCCATAATTAGGACATTTTAGAATTTTCAAAAAAAAATATATAAACAGATCAATTTATGACCCTTTTAGAAAATTTTCCTCAAATAACTCAAACTGGGTAAAAAACGTAAACCAGACCTTTTTTAGAAATTAAAATCAACCCATCCACCTAAAGTTTTCATAAATGAACTATGGAAGTCCGATCCTGAATAGCAAGTATATAAACACTCATAGCAATTACAGAGTGTTTTAAAAGATAAAAAAATTGTTTTTTCCAATTTAGATAGTTTTTTTATAAATGTTATTTTTTATTTGTGAATTAGTAAAATTCCTTAAAGGGTATTTTGAGAAGTAAATACAAGTTCGGAAAGTTAATAGTAATACTTATAAGGGTTTAATAGATTAGCCCATAAACTCGATCTTTGGTTTTCAAAATACCCTTTAAAAAAAATCGATTTTTTCCTGTAACCTAGTATCTAAATTAAAACCAATCCACCCATTTAGTTTTAATATAAACCTTTTGTCGACCTCGATCGGGTGGCGACTCTAAGTATTTTTAAAAATGTGTTTAAAAGTTTTAGTTTTCCTCAATTCTTAGTCAAGAATCAATATTAAACGTATAAGGTTTAATATTGATCGAATTAAGGAAAATTTTATTAAAAAAACCGGGAAAAAATAAAGCTCAACATGTAGTTTGCTATATTTAGGTATGGTAGTTGATTCCTTGGTTGTTGCATAAAGGATCAAGTTTTTTTTTTATTTTTTTTTTAACGCAAGTGCTAGCCTTGAGAAGATTGCATAATTTTATTATCTCTTATGTTTGACCTAGCTTACATGTTTGCCTTCCCTATCATTAGTTTTCAACTATTATAATTTTCGAAGATAAAATTACATGAAAGATAACAAACATTCAAGTTTAAGTTCAAAAAGATGCTAAAAGTTCTTAATAGTACGAAGAAGAGATGAACATTGTTAAAAGCAATGCAAATAAAGACTGTTGATAGGGCATGTTAAGTGCCAAAATATATGCTGATGTGATGTGTCTCACATTAATGATTAGAATAGCCAAAAATTCAATAAGTTAATCATTAAGCCAAATAGAAGTATTGAAGGCCAATTAAAAGGAAAATTTTAAGTTTTAGGGTAATTTTTTCATAAATGACGAAATGCAATTTATCTTATAGGCATAAAGGAAAATGTTAAGAGAGTAAAAGGTTGACATGTGTAAAAGTGGTCCGATTTCTCTTTTAGGCGTATGAAAAATCCTAAGCCCTACCCATTAAAACCCCATGCCAGCACTCCCCATAAGCATTAGCCCCCTTTCTTTTTTCTAGATGTTCCCTTAAGGTGAAAGTCTAAAACCCTCCTACAACCTTAGCCACATAACAAAAAAACCTTGAGTTTACCTTAAACAACCCATCGATATAATTTAATTCTTGTGCTTAATGTATGATTTGAAGAGTTAAGCACATCCTAGTGTATGTAAGGGCCGTGGATATGGGACTTGTGGAGAGAAGGTAAGTTCAATTTGATCTTTTGAATGCTTTTAATAGTTTAAGTCTGAAATCTAATTATAGATACTAATATTTATGATAAAATTTTGACTGAAGAGTTAGAGAAAGCTTTGTCTTGTTGGAATTGTAAGGGCAACTAATTTCATACTAAAGAGAGTAGTGGATTCTTTAAAAGGTAAATCTTTCGTCCTAGAGTATTTTGGTAGGTTTTGAAAGTTTTTTGAGATGATACGAATGATTTGAAGTTATTCAATAAAGTTTTAGCAAAAAAAAAAAAAAGTTATTCAATAAAATGAATGACACTTTGATGTGATAAATGGATCGTTAGACTTATCAGAGTGGCGGTGGCACTATTTCCTATGCTTAAAGTTTCTTGTGCTAAAAATGTGTTTGATTTGAAGAAACATACGAATCTTGATGATTTAAGGATGTTTAATATCTAGATGTTAGATTTAAGAAGCTTAAATAAGTGGAACCACAAAAACAAGCTTGGGTTGTGATCTTGAAGGTGTCACATAAGGCTAATTTCGTAAATCTCAACATTAATCATGTGTATAAATCTTGGTGATTAGATAAGTAATAGATAGATTAGTAAGTGATTTTGGGGTTAATCTTCTAGTTTTGCCCTTCTTTTTATCCTACCCACAACCACCATATTGAGTATGAGCATGTTCTTCCATTGATCCATGAATTTGATATGTTAACATAATTAAATGATGTTTTGTGTGCTGATTTATGTATCAAGAAACAAATTAAGTAATGAATAAAGCATGAATAATGGTTAGTATGTTCATTGATACTTATGGAGCGATATTCATGTTAAGAGGTCGTGGATCGATATTCAAATTGAAATTCTAGTATGTTTAAAATAAAAACCAAATATTAATATTATGTTGATTTAAGTCCTTGATGATATGCATCATAACTCTATGATTTGGTAGTAAGATTGATAACTTAAGACACTTAGTTGGAATTGGTAAAAGGAAATAATTAGTTTCTTTTCCTTATTGATGTCCTACTTGTGAAGTGGCATTGTGAATAATTTTATAAATTATTATGTTGTTAGAATGACTTTAGGGTTCACAAATGCTTTTAGATGACTTTAGTTTTAAGTTGCATGTTATATGGGCTTTTGGATCAAAATGATCATAAAGATGTAAATTTGATTCATATTTGGAAGGTGAACATTGAACAATTAATAATTAGACCTTGACATGCATTGACCTATTAAATTCTTAGGTTGGTCTATGACTCAAAACTGGTCCATCAATAACCAATTCACCTAACCCTATAATTGGTTCTCTTAAATTACAAAAAATGCCTATGTGATATGATCTAATAAATGCATTGGAATACATGTAGTTATAATGGGATTTTAAAATATAATTTGAACACTCTTAAAGGGCCTATCCAAACCTCAAACTAGTGGGCTCATTTCCTCTTCTAGGCCCATGGCTCATATGGGCCTCGACTAACTAAAGAGATGGACTGAAATGCTAAATGGCCATAATTAGACCTAATTAAATTCCTAGTGGGGCTAACATGGATAACCTAATTAATTGACTTAGTTAAGTTAAAAGGATTAGGCCTATTAAATAATTAACTAATAGCAACCTAATGGGCTTAATTCCAAACTCAAGCCTATTTACCTAATTAGGGCCGAATACCCTATAGGCGTTAATAAGAACCAAAGACTCGAAATAATTTGAAGACATGAACCCTATAATGAGCCAAGATCAAATCTCTAAAATATACCTAAGTTGAAAACTATCTTCTAGAGCTCATACCCTAAATGGACCCTAGTTAATGTAAGGCCCCAAACCTCAAGTAACTAATAACCAATGGGTTAATAGTTGATAATAATTTTCTTAAGTGGAATAATTAGTTTTCATGAGTACTCTCACACTGCGTAACCTACTTAAATAATAATACATTAATTGAAAATTACTTATTAAATTAGATAAGCTCGTGTGGGATGCAAAATGTGGATTTAGTTACTATTGTACTAGGTTCTTCAGAGTTTAGTCATTTAATTCCTTTTCAAGTGAGGATGACTATTATGAATTCTTCTATGATTTCGATTATTATACGTATCTTAATGTTTTGGGGGATCATCCTAATGATGATGAATTGAGAATTTGAGGGACTTGCAACCATCTCTATGACTTTATATTATCTTAGATTTGTCCTTGTAGTTATTTTTGAGGACCACAAGATATTTTGGATAATCCTACATATACTTATATACCTATCTAAATTGTTATCATGACTTAAGCCTTAGTTACAAGTTGTTCTTTTTAGTAGGCTTGCATACTTAGTTCTTTTTAGAGAGTATGTGACTCTCACTATCTAAGTTTCTGATATATGCACACACACACACACACATGGTGCTATGAGCAATATGATATTTTTGGTTACCTTTTTCTCTTTATTTGCAAATAACTTTCCATTCACAGATAAAAATTTTCAAATTTAATAATGATTTTGAAATGTCTAATATTTGATTAGAAGCTCACTCTCTAAATTTACAATGATGCCTTAAATGGACCATTCAAGTGAAACACATAGTGGGTTATTAAACCCTAGTGGATTTAAGGCATGATAATGACATTTAATAGAGTCATAGTAGTGACATAAATATATCTTCTATTTATACATATTTAATAATTATCTTTTTTTATTATTAAAGCCATTCATCTTTTAGTTGAACTCAATCCTTAAGGGATATGTAACTTTTGCATATTTATCGGTTACTTATTTTCTTACATTCATTATAAGATCTTATTTCTCAATCACCAACAATATAGTTATCTATTGTTTATATTTGTGAATATGGATAAAGCACCTTATATTGGTTGGATTGTATTAGGAATTGATATAAGTAATTTTTCTCCCTTGGCTAGAAGAAAAAGCTTCACTTATATTAAATAACACTGTACAATAGTTGTTGAGCTTGGTTTTTCACCATCTCAATTCTTTTTTAAATTAGTTTTCTTCAAACCAATTAGTATTAAACCTTACCCGTTTAATACCAATCCTCAACCAAGGTTTAAAGAAAACCATTTCTTTTTGTTTTGAAAACAATTTTAGAGTCGCATTTGAACTGGAGTCAAGAAAAATAGTTAAGTTATAACCAAGTGAGTGGATTAATTATAATTTAACCACTAATTTAACGATTAAAACTAATTTATAAAATAGCTTTTGAAACTAAAGAATCTATATCCAGGGGTTACGAATTTTAAACCCTTATAGGTACCATTGACTTTCCAAAATTAGAATAAACTTAAAAATCACCTTTTAATTTTGAAAGACAAAACTTGGTTATTAGTTACTGTAATTGGATAAAAAATAATCTAAACTAAAGAAACAGGTAAATTAGGTTTTTTCATTTTTATCGTCGCCTTGTAGGTGTCTATGTACTTACTATTCAAGATCAGACGTACGTAGTTTTTTTAATAAAAACTTTAGTGGATTAAATTGATTTTAATTTGGAAAACATGTTAAATTTATGTTTTTAGTTTAATTTGGTTTGTTTAAGGAAATTTTAAAAAAATGAAGGTCCTAAAATGAAATTTTTATTTTTAGAAAATTTAAAAGGGCCTTAATTTTACAAAGGGTTAATTAATTTATTTATTTTTGAAAAGGATGTTTTTCTAAGTGATAAAAAAATTATTCACTCGCCTAATTAATTATTTTTATTATTGTTTCCTTTTTTTTTACTACATTATCTTATTTATTCTTTTTATCTATTTCTACTATACTAAAATAAATAAACTATTATTTTTTTCTTTTTCTTGTTATATAGTTTTTTTTTTCCTTCTTTTTCTTCTCTTTTTTTTTTTTATTTTAACATTTACAATTATAAAGAAAGAGAAAAAGAAAAAAAATCAAACAACAACAACAACAATTGAAAAAATAAGAAGAAATAAATAAAAAGAGAGACTTCAGACGAATTGGGCGCACGAGTCAGACTTAAGCGGCTAGGGAGAGTTGGTTCTGCGCGGTTTAGCTACCAAAACGAAGGGGAAAAGAGGATTTTGTGTGTTTTAGATTAGGAATATAGGGGGTAGAGCTAACGCCATGATTAATAAAACTCATCTAAGTAGTTTTTGGAAGTGGCGGTCGATGGTGGTGTTTGGGTAGTGCATGGCGTGGCTGCTGGAGGCTAGTAGTTGGTTGGGTTAGGGGTTTTCGAGTTCGGGGAGAGTCATGGTGGGTTAGTTTTACTCTGCCATGGTAGCTAGGATGGTGTTTAGAGCTTGAGGTTACGGTGGTTAGGGTTTAATGGAAGGGTGGTTCGGGGAAGCTGCTAACTGTTACGGCGAGGCGTAAGGTTTGTCGATTTCAAAAGTATACAAGGTAGGGAAGCTAGTAGAGGTGGTAGCTAGTGGTGGTGAGCTAGAGGGAGTGAGATTCGAAAAGAGAGAGAGAGAAAGTGAGAGAGTTGAGGCTAGAGAGAGAAAATGAGAGAAAGAAGAGAGAGAGAGCTCGTGAGCATTCATGGGTGGTTGCTTGTGTTCGTGAACATCCCCTAACTCTATATTTATACTCGAAATTAACCTAAAAACAAAGGAAAGCTCGGATTGGAGTAAAGAGTGAATGGTTGAAAATGTAGTTTTTTTTTTCCAAATTTTAGAGCTTAATTTGAATGCTCCTTTGACTATATTGGGATGTATTAATGAGTTTAATTTATAGTAGGCTATGTGTGCTCTACGATTTCATCACTAATTTGATGAAATTGCAACGAAAAAGGGATCAAATTTGCCTACAAAGTGCACTATTGGGAAAGGAAAATGCAAGAAAATCTAGAGAAATTGGAGGAAATCAAGGGAAAGAGAGGAGAAGGAAAAGGAAAGAGAGAAAATTGGTTGATGTAGTGCCACGTCAATCGACTCGACCAACCTAAAGTTGCCATGTGTCAAAAGTAACACGTGGTAGCTAACATGGTATGCCATGTGGATGTCACGTGATACTATGTCAGCATGGGTTATCCAACCCGATGCTGCCATGTATCAAGACACATGGCGTAATGAAATCCTGACATGTGACAATGTGCTAGTTAACAAAAAAAAAAGCCTCTTTACCTTTACCAAGATTTGAACCCAAGACTTTATATTTAATACTTAAACTAAGTCCAATGCTTATCTATTAAGCCGTTGGCATATGTCTTGTCATATGTGCAACTAAATTGTATATATAAGCTCAGTCAGCTTGGGCTAGATTTAAATTTAAGCTTAAGTTCAACGACCCAACTTTTAAACCAAAATTAAAAATAAAAATCTACCCAAATAAAATGTTATTTTTTTAAATTTTTTATTTTTTTCAATTTTCTAAATTTTTAAACTTTATTTTCTAAACTCCTTATTTTTTAGGGTTTCTTTTTACACTTCCTATTTTTGATACTTTTTTTTTATTTCTTATTTTTTTTGTGCTTTTTCTTATTTTTGAATTTTCTTGTATTTTCTTAAAATTCTTGTTTTTTCTAAAGTTTTTTATTTTTTGAGTTTTCTTTAATTTCCTATTTTTTATGTTTTTACTAATTTAGGACCTATTGAAGAAATAAAATAAAAAACATAAAAACAAAATGAAATAAAAAGGGGTAAAAATTGGGTGTCTATAATGGTAAGTAATAATCAAATCAAGATATTGAAGTTCTAGAAATCTAATCTAATATAGATTTGTAGATAAACACACAGACCCAATATCACGCACAATAAAAGGGGGTGAGTCCAAGCTACAAGATAGCTTGAAAAGTAAACAATAGTCGAGAGATGAGCAGAAATTTCTGTGTGCCGATGATGGATATGACACACCAACGCCTCATACAAGCTCATATCATACTTGATATGACGTATAAGTATGGCCGAAGCTCACTCACCACTAGTCCACACTTGAATGGGCTAGATAAGAGTAGTTCAAGAGTAAGCAAAAATGACACTTAGCTTAAGAGAGAGTAAAAAGGTTTGGTATATTTTTCTATATATTTATTATCCAACTATTACATTTTTCAAGTATTTATAGTACCCTGTTAGGGTAAGTCTTAAGTTACAGAAATTACAAAAAAAAAAAAAAAGGATCCTTATTTGCTAAACAAAAGGAGAGTAATTTATAGGAAAATGAAATCGTGCAAAAGAATGTGCTCTGTTAAAAAGGACAGTACGATTATCAAAAAGGACAGCGCGCGCACGTTTTACTCAGTTTGCGATTTTGGCAATATTATGATCCGAACAGGAGTAGTCCTTTGATTAGGTCTGTTTGGCGTTGGCAATTTGGTGCCCTAACGGTTAGGGCTAGATAGGTATTGGATCAAGGGTAACTCACATTTAGGTCGGCCTCAGCTAGTCAGCCCTTCACAATTATCAACTCAGCCTCGGCACTCTAGAGATGGCTGTTTTCCTTATTTGGTGCTTAGACTGGGGTACGAGGAAGTGTTAGTTTTAAGTAAGCTAATCACCTCGGCAGCTTCCTAGATTGTGTGGAGAGCAAAGTAGCTCAACAGATGGGACTAGAGAAAACACTGCTCTTCGATGCTTAACTCTCCTCAAACAGCTCGACGGACCATATGCGAAAGCCCTCAGGCTCAAGAGTGAGTGATCAGTCCTTGATCCCTATCATTCCCCCTGGGTTGTTTGAGATTGGGGATCAAATTTAATTTGGCTTTAGGTTACTTGTCCTCAGGAGTGTAAGGTTAGAGGTCGGTAATGTTGAAGGAGTTTGAAACTCTATATCCTTCAGGTAATTCAATCTTATAAGCATTAAGATTGATCTTTTCATGCACTTTAAAAGGTCCGTCAGCTCTAAGAGACAACTTATTCTTTCTCAAGTTTAGGAACCGCTCTTTATTGAGATGTATCTAGACCAAATCACTTGGTTGAAATTCTCTCTTTCTTCATCCTCGGCTTTGCTTCTCAAGCTTAGTATTAGCTAGGCTCAATTGCTCTACAACCTTTTGGTGCATAGCTTTGATGGCCTCGACTCTTTTTGCGGCTGGCCAGTTGTTATCAAGCCTCAGCTAGGGTGATTGGTCCATTAGGAGCTCGGGGTTGAATCCATAGGTGACCTTGAATGGAGATATGCTAGTTATACTGTGGGCGGTCCTATTGTAGGCGAATTCGATGATTAATAGATACAAATCCCAATTGGCCATGTTTCGTCCAACAGTAACCTGTAGAAAAGTTCCCATAGTTCGGTCGATAACTTTTGTTTATCCATCGGTTTGTGAATGGCAAGACATGCTGTACAATAGCTTAGTTCCCATTCGCCTCCAAAAGTGACTCATGAACTTGGAGTCTCAATCCGAAACAATAGTTCTAGATACGTCATGAAGCTTGATCACCTCTTGCAAGAAAAGAAAAGAGATAGTCGAGCTATCGTTAGTTTTGGAGCAGGGTACGAAATGTGCCATCTTGCTAAACCGATTCATAACCACCATAATGGAGTCCTTCCCATGGGATGTCCTCGGCAATCTTAACATGAAATCCAAACTTAGCTTGGACTATGGTTTGATTGGGACAAGCAACGGTAGGTAATGTCCTTGTTCAGCTTAGCTCTTTGCCTTCCTACAGGTCGCACATCTTTCTAGTATGGATTGCACGTCTCCTATCATTCACAGGGAAAAGAATCTCGTAAATAGTACTTCAAATGTTCGACACTAGCTAAAATGTCCTGTTAATCTTCTATGCACCTCCGCACCAGTAATTCTCTCTTGAAATAGGTTGGGATACATAGTCTCCTCTTCTTGATTAGGTATCCGTCTTCCTTATGATAGTCGTCTAATGTTCGTCTTTCCTTACATCGAGCATAGATAGGACCAAAGTGTGGCTCCTCAGCATATAATTCCTTTATGGTTGAAAAACTAAGTAACCTTGTTTGCAGCTAGGTCAAGAAGGTATGTCATCTCGATAGGGCATCGGCCATCACGTTGTTCCTTCCATTCTTGTATTTTACGACATAAGAAAATCCTTCCATGAACTCGAACCATTTGGCTTATCTCCGGGATAACTTCGGTTGGCTCTTTAAATATCTTAAGGATTTATAATCAATGTAGATTGCAAATTCCTTGGGTAATAGATAGTGTTGCCATACCATAAAAGCTCGGATTAAGGAGTAGAACTCCTTGTCATAGACAAAATAGTTGAGTGTAGCTCCTCGAAGTTTTTCACTAAAGTAAGCAATTAGTCAGCGTTCCTACATTAGCACAGCACCTATACCTAGTCCAGATGCATCACACTCAACTTCAAATACCTTGTCGAAGCTTAATAGAACTAAGACGGAGGCTGTAGTTAGCCTTTATTTTACTTCCTCAAAACTCTTTCGCTCCTTCTTTCCCAATCTGAATTTGACATTCGTCTTAGAGAGTTTAGTGAATGGGGCTACAATCGTACTAAAATTCCTTATGAACCTGTGATAGAATGATGCTAGGCCATGAAAACTCCTCATATCGGTAGAATAGGTCAGCTCGAGCCATTCTATGATCGCTCTTATTTTCCAATCATCGACTCAGATGCTACCTTCACTCACAACAAAACCCAAGAAGATCACCTCAGATTAGAAAAAGTCGTACTTCTTCAGATTGTTGTAGAGTTGTTCAGCTCGTAGTTTCGTGAGGACTCTTTAAAGATGCTTCCGGTGAGTCTCCAAGTAGAAGTTGTATATCAAAATGTCATCAAAATAAACTACTACAAATCTTTCTAATAATTCTCGGAGCACACGATTCATCAAGTACATAATGTGTTCTGCGTATTAGACAGCCCAAATGGCATCACAAGCCATTCATATAAACCATGTCATGTCTTGAATGTAGTCTTCCACTCATTACCTTCACCCATTCAGATATGATGATAACCAAATTTGTGGTCGATCTTGGAGAACACTCTTACCCCACTTAACTCATTTAGCATGTCATCGAGCCTAGGTATGGGATACCTGTACTTGATGTTGATTCGATTGATTGCTCAGCTATCGACATACATTTTCCAAGAACCATCCTTCTTTGGCAATAACAAGGATGGAATGGCACAGGGGCTAAGAGTCTTACGCACATACCCCTTCTCCATTATTTCATCAACTTATCTTTGCAGCTCAATGGCCTGTTCAAGATTCAACCTACAGGTAGGCTTGTTTAGCAATACGACTCTTGGCTGCAGGTAGATTGCATGCTCAACACCTTGGATTGGGGTAAACCCTTCAGTAGCTCTTCCGGAAATAGGTTAACAAATTCCTCTAATAAGTTTTTACCTCGGCAAGCAACGCCTCCTCGGATCTCAACTCTAGAATTCTTCAGACCAACAGATAGGTCGGTCCTTCGAGCCTCATCTCTCTCTTCAGTTCGGCTTAGGTCAATAGCAAAGCCTCCTTCTTCAGGGCTCAACTCAATTGGAACTGCATAACTTTCACCTGTTCTATGGTTATAGGACTCAATTTCATCCTTTTGCCTTCATGTTCTATGGAGCATGTATTCCTCCTTCTGTCATATATAACTGCTTGATTAAACATCCATGGTTACCCAAGTAGGATATGGGACACATTTATGGGCAACATATCATAAAGCACTTTATCTCAATACTTGCCAATACAAATCAGTACAAATGCCTATTTGTTCACTCGGTATAGCTCTTATTGTCAACAAGCAGTACGTATAATGAGTCATTCACCTTGCATCTAATATGGAAGAGATTTTCTCTCTGATCGTCTTCAGGTACAAGACTGACACTTATTATCCTCCTCAACATTAAAGCAATTGGCATAAAGTTGCCTTCCTCACTGTAGATAACTTTTTCCTCAGACAACTTGGTCTATCCGTCCTCCTTCAACTCCTTTACTTCCTCATCAGTACTGTTGACCTCAATGGTCGACACCTTGCCTTTGATCATCATTATTCACCTATTTAGATACTAAGCGGCCATGTGTCCAAATCCTTGGCATTTGAAACACTTAATCTCACCCGTCTTCCTCCCTGAACTTTGGCTTTTCTCAAACTTTCTCAGGGGTTCCTTCTCCTTTACTTGGGTAGTCTGAGCAGGTCAGGTCTCAATGGCCTTGCTTAGTTCTGCTTGAACAAGTCTGCTCGGAACAAGTCGGCTATTGCTAGGACGGTTGACGGGTGGTCAGAATCTTCCTGTTTGGTGCCTTTCTATCGTCTAAACGGCTCAAATTGCGTCATTAAGGGTTCTAACGTCCGGGATTTCTAGGACATCCCCAATCTCATACTTTAACCCACCAATGAATCAAGATACAGTTCAGTTTTCTGGCTCAATGACTTCACATTGGATCATTGACATTTGGAATTTCTTAACGTAAGCGTCCATACTCGATCCTCCTTGTCTCAGTTCTTGCAATCTTTTAAAGATATCTTACAGATAATAGTTTGGCACAAACCTTCTCCGCATGACTCTCTTCATTTCATCCCAACTTCTATTTTCTCGTTCTCTTTCCCTTTTTCTGGTGGCTTGCAAGTTCTTCCACTACAAGATGGCATAACAAGTGAGCTTTAACACTATAAGTCTAACCTTTGCAATTTCGAGCACTTCATGGCATTTAAATTGCTTTTCAATATGATTTGCCCAATCTAAGTAGTCCTTGGCATCACTACTTCCAGAGAAACCCGGAATACGAATCCTTAATCCTTCAACTCTAGGAGCTCATACATTTCTTTCTTCAAGCTTATAGTAAGTACTCTTCTGCCTCATCATCTTCTTTTACTTCCTCCTCAATCTCTTCAAGTGCTAGCCTTTGTTTAGCATCCCTACCAATTCCTTCAGCTCGAGGTAGTCTAGCTGGGGCATTAACATGGCCAAACTAACCATTGCCTCATCCCTACTACTCGCGTTCCCTAATGGGGCTATTTCTAACTTGCTACCTATCTTCTTGGAATATAGTCACCAGACTAGCTACCAAGTTGGTAAGCTTATCTAAGCGGTTACCCATTGACTGAGGTAAGAAGCTTCCTTTCTGTCCTTAGCTATGTCGAGTACCACTTTCTTAATTTTCTAAAGTTCCTTGAACACTAGAATTTGACATTGATGGTTACTAGACAATGACAATTTCACAACAAATAAACAATCAACCATACTCTATTTTAGCTTATCGAAAACAAAGGAAAATGGAGTTCAGAACACTTCTCAACTACTAAACTTCAAAGTTAACAATAGAACCATTATCTCAGGGGAGCAGTAACAGACTACTCAAAGAATATAGTAGTAAAATTCAGCTTCGAACATAGCCAAGCTCTAATACCAATATGATACGAATTCGTAGATGAACATACGGACCCAATATCACGTGTAACCAAAGGGAACAAGTACGCGTGATCGGTCCTTGATCCCTATCATAGTCCATATTGGACATATCTATTTAACACCTTAAGTTGAAACTCCCCTTTCTCCAAGAAAATTCTCCAAAATAGAATGAAAACTAGTTTACTAATTAAAGAATACATTCATGTAAAGGACAAAAACTACAATAAAAAGAAATAAAAACAAATAAGGCACCTCTTGCATTAGAGAGAGAATGAAGTTGGAGTAAGATGGGAATAGTAGTTGTAGAGAAGAATGAGAGGGCAGTGACGAAGACGTCAATAATGAGGAAGATAGGCAATGATGGGAAGATGGGATGAAGTGACAACATTGTCAATAAATAAACATAACTATAATGAAGCAATTGGTGTGACTCCCAATGTTATTAGGTTGATAAAGACAAAGGTGAAAGAAAAAAGGGAAATGGAGAAGGATAAAAGAAAAAAAAGGTGATGGTAGTGGCAATAGGCAAGGGTGATTGCCCTTAGGGTTTACTACTTTAGGGTTTCTAGCTTTCTTTGAGTGGGGATAGAGGATAGGATAGTTAGCCTTTTACAATCTATAGAACTTATTGAGAATTTATGCAATTAAATAAAACTTCTTCAACCATAACCTTACTGTAATAATGTAGGGTTAATTTTGTCCAACAAAAGTTCTATCTCATTATCTTACCAAATAAAGTTTCCTTCTTAGACATTGATACACTAACCACAGATAAACACATGGCAGTGGCATTAGATGAGGACGCAGGTGATGCATCTCCAAGGTTATACACATGAAGAGACACCACAATAAACAAAAACAAGAAAATAAAATGGAGGTTTTAGTAAATTCGTGAGCTATTTAGTTAGATATAATGCATCAACAAAATCCTACATGGCCTAAGACTCGCCGGATGTAACGCACTGATTCAAGTGATAAAGTTGATCGCCATAATCCTTGCTAAAAGAATTAATAAGAATAGGCATAAGAGAGTTTTCTAAGAGAAAAGTCTCAAGGTTTTTTCATTAAATGTTAAAGTCTAGCTAAAACCCTATAAATGTGTTTTTTTTTTTATACACAATAGTAAACGTATAAATAAAAGAACTTAAAGGATGCCCTAATGGTATTCTTGTAAATATAAAATAAGCATGAAGGTAATTTAGGAAAAATACAAGAAATAAGATGTCTAAATAACGTAAACAAAAATAAGTGATCAAACAAGATGTCCGGATGAGTAATGAACGAGCTAGGCTTTAGTATTAAGTGGGTTCGATGCCCTGAATCTTATCATCATCCCCCTTTTGAAAAAGTTTCAACTTGAAACTTGACAATGGACTACTCTAACTTCTACATGGATAAAAAACAAATCTACAAGAGCAAAATAAAAGCAAACTACAACAGTTCAGCTCAATGATCAAAGTAAACATAGTTTGGCTCTCTTTCCACTCATCATGAGGATGATCAATCATGCTTTTCATTAAACACCTTTCCTTTCACTTATCATGTATCCTGTCAATTACCCTTAAATAGTTTCAACAGCAATCAATCATGGAGAGTAACATAACTTCAGGCTCGAACAAGATATAAGCTTGAAGGACCTAAACTTGTAAAACTTCAAAATCCTACTCAACCTTGAGTGCTTCATTTTCAACAATTATTACCTTATTCACTTCCTTACAACTAGTTTCTTCTTTAGTCACCATGGATAGTGTAATAACTCCTTCATTAACTTCTTTTTCCTCTTTGATGGCCTCTATAGGAATTTTCTTTTCCACCCTCCATCTCTTTACTGAAGTCTTAACAATCTTTACATCATCTTCAAGATTAGCCAGGGAGATAAGATGGAGCACAACTTGCTCTTTGTCATAGAAGAAATAAGTATTCTGCGCATAGCTCATGTTATAACTTATCTTCCATGGAGAACTTAAACACATATAACAATCTCCAATGTTGACAACATCAAATAAAACTTCATCGTGAAATTTTTCAATGGAGAAAGCTATTCTTGCTATCTTCATTACTCAAATCACTTCATCATTATAAACAAAACCATACGGATTTGAGTGATGGGTAATTTTGTAGCCCAATCTTCCAACAACAATTTCTGAGATAAAATTCACAAGATAGTAACTAATACAAATTAATATAATATCCTGTTCAAATTTTCTCTTAATGCAAAGCTTATTTGGTGCCATATTGCATAAATTGAGCTCGTTTTTCATATTGTAAAATTCAAATCAGCAATTTAGGGAGAAAACACATGCACGTTATAGCTCAGCCACAAGCCAACTTTAACTACTCATGCAGTAGCTCGGCAGTTTGTGAAATACAACAGCTCAGACTCGATAATCTTAGCTTGGGGCTTCAACACAGCTACTCAAAAATTACACGGTCCGCCCTTTGCATGATATACGCAATTTGCAAGTTATCACGAAACTATAGCATACGGCACACTCGATGCCACACAAGAAAAAGCTTAGTAGCAATTTCTTGGTTCACGATTGGCACACAGCTTACTTTTGGAATTATTCTAGCTCGCAATGACACGTCATACATAGAGGAACACTTGCACGGTAAGTGAACATCTAGACATTCACAAGGTCACACTGTCACACACATATACTCCAGCTTGGACATGGCGCTCAGTTTGCACTTGGTAATGAGCTCGGGATCTCTCTGCTACAATCTGACACTCGCATACAGCTCGGCATGATAGTAATTTCTAATTAGCTCGACAGTTGTAAAGATACTAAGTTCAGCTCCACACTTTAGTTCTCTCTACACATAATAGCAGCTACCTCAATCTCTTCCTAGCAGTTCGGCATCTATTCGCGAACAGGCAGCTCGGTACTTTGCTTAGTCAATCAATTAGCATGACAATCACACGGTTCACTTCTAGTGCACTCGATAGCTCACCCTTACTTCACACCTTCATCGATAACTTTATCTCAACTCGTCACACTTTCAACTCGATGTTTAGCTTGTTACAGTTAGAGACAGCTCGGCATTAAGCAAGTTAATTGGGCATCGATTGAAATACTCGAGCTCCAATGGTTCACTTCAACAAATTTAGTTCGGTTGACGATTGTCCGACCAAGTTGGCTAGGTGATTTTCAATTAAGGCAATTCGGTAATTGAAGAATAGTTTAACACGCTTCTACTCAGACTTGACAACCCAATCATGTAATCTCAGCTCAGAAACCTGGAATGTAGTAGCACAGACGAATTGCTCAGCTCTGGATATCATGTTCAGGTCGGAAACTTCTCCATCACACAAGTAATAGTTCGGCTCTACGCTTAATTCAGCTCGGCAAGGCAAGGAAAACAGGCAGCTTAGTCTCTAAGATCGGATAGCAACTAGTTCGGCAGCTTTGGGATTAACAGTTCGACACGACGGCAAGTTGCTCGGTCAAAACAGCACGGTCACAACAAGTTGGCACCTCAGATCACTACTTAATTCAGCTCGGCATATACTTAGTCACAGCAGCTCGGATGCTTGTATAGCTCGGACCTTCTACTTCACTTGGCACTTCCACTAATAGCTCTGACACAGCTTGGGACTCAAGTTTACCTCGGTTCGAAGCACTTTATCAGCTCGGATACGCACCACTCGATAACTTATATACAATTTCCCCCTGCACACTTAGGCACACACAATCACAAGGCCTCGGCTCCTTCACGTACACACACACAATAGTTCGGACGAAACTAATGGATAGTTCAGCAAGACTAGTAGTTCGGAAAATTCAGGACAACTTAGTCATGCAATCCTAGCTCGGCGGCTTGGAGTTAGTTCAGGTCGGTCAAGAAGTTGCAACAGCTCGGTACATGCAAGACCACTCAAGAGAAAGCTCGGACATGTAAGTTTAAAGTAGTTCAAATCCGTAGCTCACCTCGGACTCCACCCTAAAACAATTCATCACTTGAGTCTTTAGCTCGGCAAGTTTGGCAAAAGTTACTCAGGTCGGCACTTTGGATCGCAGTAGTTCGGCGCTTGGATCACTACTCCAGTTCACCTCGGTACTTCAATTCAACTCGGACACTAGAACCAGCTCGGTTATTAGGTTGAATTAGCTCGATGCTTCTGACTAAAACAACTCGGACAACTCCTTAATTTTAGCTCGGTGATAGTTCACCTCGGCTCAACAGCTGTCCTAGACCAATTGCTCTGCTCAGCAACTTCGGACTTCCCTACACCAGGTTGAGGACAGCTCGGTAGTAATTTGTTAGATCTGTACGGTGACTATTGCAACTTAGATTGCATTCAGAGGACAGCAACTCAACACGTCATAGGAGCTCGGCACTTCTTCTTCCTATACCTCAGTTTGGATTGTAGCAGATTGGGGTTTGGTCACTACACTTCACTTGTCATGCACACAAACACAACCAACACGACTCCTCCAAGGTACACGATGGCGCAGCTACTCGCGCACACATTAATTGGACACAGCGACACGCTCAACACACCAATAAACAAACACACAGTTCTTCATTCCAACAGATTGGGACAATCTCATGACCAACTCCAGTAGTTTTCCCAATTAGTTGCGATGCACAGCCCCAATCACAGTCCCTTGCTGAATACCACAATCACCTATAGCACTCCTGGTATCCTCCGTAACCACTGCGAAACAACACAACGACTAATTCTCACACGTCTAATCCTTGACACGACTCCCAGTTATAACCGACTCAAATTGTAACTCGTTTCTCTTTTCTTCTCCCACGACGACAGTTACCTCGCGCACAAGTCTAAACCACCATAGCTACAACTATATAACTTGAAACGCCAATGGCCACTCAAAGCTCCGGCGACTACCACTGACAAGCTTAGAGACTCAGTCGAATGTCTCCACTCAATCTCTACCAACACAACTGATTTCAAGAGCAATCCTCAACGAGCGTTCCCACTTTTCTAATCTACACAGTCGCCACTGTAAACCCTAGCTTGAATCTCCTGCAATTTCTCGAGGCTTTTTATTCGTAATTTAAAACCTTAATTTTAGCTTTCCTATCGCAGCTCCCCTTTCTCTTTTTTTTTTTTTTATAATTAATAATAATATAATGATATCTTAAGATGAGAAAATAAACATCAAATTCTATTTCTATCTACAAGTTATGCAACCATTTACAAAGTTTTGATACCTTTAAATAATAATGCTCGAGGACTTTCATAAGGAATTGTAAATCAAATCTCTAGCTAATAAATCCTTCAACAATATGACACGAACCAGTAAATAAGTCTTCTCGTCATAATATCTCCAACACATTCACTGGAGTAGCCACCAATAATATACGAATAAAAACTTCAAAAAACCTAACATGGTTTCTCGTTGGAATCGCACTGTAATATTAGCAAAGCTAATGTATCTCTAGAGTTATATATATAGAGAGGCACTACAACGAAAATAAAATAAAATCGAGGGTTTTAGCAAATTAGTGAGCTATCTAGTTGAATATGACGCATCAATATGATCCTATACAGCCTAAGATTTGTCGGATGTAACACATCGGTTCGAGTGATAGGATTGCTCGTTACAGATCTTACTAAAGGGACTAATAAGAATAAATAGAGGAGTTTTTTCCAAAAGAAAAGTTTCAAGGGTTTTTTATTAAATGTCAAAGTCTAGCTAAAACCCTGTATATGTGTTTTATTTATACATAGTGGTAAATGTGTAAATAAAAGGACTAAAAAGATGTTTTAATGGCATTCCTATAAATGCAAAATAAGTACAGGTGTAATTTAGAAAAAATACAGGAAATAAGATGTCTAAATAATATAAATAAAAATAAGTGGTCAAATGAGATGTTTGGATAAGTAATGGACGGGCTAGGCTTCAGTATTTTATTGGATCGATACCTTGAATCCTATCAACAAGGGTGGGTCTAAACCTTAAGATGGCTAGAAAACTTAATCGTAGTTGAAGGATGTGACTCATTGAACACCTTATATGAATTTAGAACTGGCTTAATATAAGGCATAAGCTAATCTTAAAGTCACTTCCTACTAGCTCTCACCCAAAAGAATTAGATAAGAGTAAGCTTAGACTCAATTCATTAAAAGAAGCACAAGTTCAAGGAAGAAGAGGAAGTTGAATATTTAATTGCTGATTGTGTGATTATTACAACAGTTGGGTATTTACACTACCTAATCAAGGCAACTATTATGGTATAACGATTTACTAAAATAGTTACTATGCTAAAAATAGACCGCAAGAGATGTATAAGGACAATTTTGGTAGAATACAAAAAGAAAGGAATATCCTACAGGATGGTATAATGCTAGGAAAATGAAGAACACATGGTAAGGGAGCATTCTATGGTCCCATAAGTAATGGGGATGAGCTTTGAATCGGGGAATGATTTATATGTTGCCAACTAGGTAAGGAGCTCGACGTTTAGTTGGTTGAGTTGTCGATCTGAATAAACAGGCTGTTGGTTATCCTCGCCTACTCGAGAGATTGCCATCTACCTATGAGAGCTCAAATAGCCCACTAGGTGGCTTAACTAAACTTAGCCTCTTCTTTAGTGAATTCAAGCTATAAAGCTCGACGATCTATGGTAGCAAGTCTGCAATCTTAGGACAATGTGATTGGACCAATATTCCTATCACAAGGTCAAACTAACTGGCATAACTTAAGGAGCTTCCTCTAACTCTGAACAAAGGAAAAGGCACTTTGAGGTCCAGAAGATGTTACCTTTTAAAAAGACTAATTATACCTATTTAACTGACAATCCATTTTCACCATGGTTACATAGCATGCTTCAGTTGTACAACTTTATTCCATAACTTCAAGTTAGGAATATCAAGGCTACGTTTGGTTAAGGGTATGCAAACTTGTCCCATCTCTTTTTTTGCCTTTATGGAGATACTATAGCTTTTACTCTATAAGTTCCTCGTCATTTGCTCAATGTAATTAACCACTTTCATTGGTAAAATAAAAATAGAAGCCTAATAAACATTTGTAAAAAATAAAATACACTTGATAAGTTAAAGCTTTCTCACATTCAATGGGAACTTACTCATCCAGTTAGTTATGTGGATCATAATTTTAGGGGCCAAAATATAGTAGTTCCCTCTCTTAAGCTTAGAAGAAACTAAAGGATCCTTAAGATTGCGGATGGGTAGGTTACCTTATTGAAAGCCAATACAACTTAAGATGTCTTGTTTTACTAAATGAAGAATATTGTAAAGAGAGAGAGAGATTTTCTATTACCATTAGTTTTAAGGCCTGATAGCTCTTCAAAAGTGGTTCATGCTTATTTGTTAAGAGAGATAGATGACAACTCTCTTTTGTAAAATATCATTAAATCATTAGCAAAGCAAAAGGCTAATAATTTTCTCACAATTGCATTTTTTGTGATAAGAGAACTTAGGCTAAGAAGTTGCTTTTCTAAGGAAACCAATAAAGACATGCATAACTAAAACAAAGAAATAAGGTGATATTAGTTTAATAATTGATGAATTCCTCTTGGACTGGAAAAAAGCTAATAAGCTCACTATTGATATTGATTGAGTACCTTAGAGCGGAATAGTATTAGGCTAGCAACCATTAAAAGTAAATGGCAAAGTTTAGGCAATAAAGTATTTAGTGTAAGAACTTCTAATTGAGAGTATCATAAGCCTTTAAAATATCTACTTTGAGAGTGTATCTTAGAGAACCTCAGTTTAGGTGATAATTCTGGACTAATTCTTGTGTTAGGAACATGTTGTCGAAGATAAGATGCCTTAGAATAAAAGTAGCTTGCTTTATACTTATCAATGAGGAGAGGATTCCTTTAACTTGACTATTAGGAGCTTAAATATGACCTTGAAAATTACACTACAGTATGAGTCAAGCTCAAAATCAGTTAGTTAACTTTTGGATACTTTGAGCAAAAACTCATGTATAAGATCTTTTTTATCACACAAATAAGATTTGAACTAATAATAGAATAAGCCACTTTGTAAAATCTAGCAAAAAACTCATCAAGGTGCAATGCCATTGTCACACTCTAAAAGCTACTAAGCTGTAACAGTTTGCTATGTCTGTCAAATTTATTCTAAAAATTGTTCTTTCAGTCGCTAGTATAACCCTAACATACATAGGCTCATACGAATCACTTTGAAGCATTCATAGTTCCACATGTATGATATATAAATAACAAACTTATATTTACAATAAGATTAGGAATAAAATATTTATAAAAGTACACAATACATATAATGACCTAAAAGTAAGAATCCTATTAGATTGCCCATGAGACCTAGTCTATCTTAAGAAACCAAAAAGTTCCAAAATTATAGTTCACTATTACTTTCTTCTCACTCAAACACTAGTTGCACCCATTTACATACCTAGTGATGATCGTCACATACCATGGTTAATCCAAAACCTATAGGCAAATTTATAGGGGAGTAAGTAAACCACAACTCAATAAGGTATATAAGGGCAAAAGCATATACTAGGTAAAAGCATATTACGTGCAATACATAAGCAAGCAATGTGTTATCCATACGACGTTAACTGGTTTGTCGTGAAGCTAGAGTAGTGCTGGCAATTGCTAACACGACACGATAGCACAAGATATGAAACAACATGATTGTGTACAAGATTACAAAGAGAAAACATGAGACATAACACGACACGACACATGATAAAAGGATGCAATTGGGATACGAATAAAGATGATTATATTGTAACATAATTATTTGTAATCTTTGCTCACTTTAGCATGTTTTTAACATTGATACGAATTTGACACAACTAGGGACAAAGGACATGGGACACAACCCACTAACACGAAGCGACAGTCTTGAGTTAGAAAAATTACACCCATTCTAACCTTAGTTGAGGAGTTGTGATACAATGGTCATAATGCCAATCATAAATTCTGTGATGCCTTCTCATGACCGATTCCGTGCTTGTGCAATGAAGACCTTTACTCCTCTTGAGATTATCTTCGAACTGACATCCCTAACCTCACTGTGACCTCCTTTCTTGTCATTTAATTTGACTAAAGATGGAGAATGACCAACTCACGGCACCTTGTCAAAGGTATTAAAATCTAGTTAGAGAAAAACCTAACTGTCCCTTAATGAGATGTAATGCATGTCCTTTATATAGTTTTATTTCGTATTCATATTAGTCCTTTTAAGAGTGATAAATCAATCTGTAACAAACTACACAAGGTCAAGCAACACAACGAAACATGTGGTTTAATTACCAATAAGCACTTCAATAACCAAGTACAAGCGTAACATACGTATAAACAACTACTTACAATCATAAGCAAGTATATACTCTAGTCTCCACAAATCTCACCTGTACAGATGCTTACATGAGTAGTTCGGTAACGTCAAACTCTTAATCACTTAGAATCCGATAGATATATCAAAACCCATATTTAGTTTTTTTTTTTTTTTGTTAGATTTACAAAAACGTTAAGGTTTTATTTAATTTTTTGTATTATCATATAACTTGGTTGAAATATTATTTATATAGTTATTTTAATAAAGTTCATATGTGCATATACACATATGTTATATACGTAAGGTATATTATGAGCTTAAAATCCTTACTTTATTATAATTTATCTAATATAGACACACACACACACATATACACCTAAAGTATATTATTCATATATTATGATTCAATATAGATATGTATACATGTACTTTAGTTATCATATTATTATATTAGTTATATTAAATTAGCTAATATTGAGAGATATTTATAAGTATATTATTACTTATAGTATATCATTTCGATTGTATCAAACATAGACTTTATTAATCAAATCACATTTTGATTATGGAAAGATTATCGTAGGACAATAGTTTCCGTAATATCATAGAAAATACTTATTTTATTATCTAAAGTTATGTAATTTTAATAAAGTCAATATTATTGAGTTAGCATGAATTCGATGATATGTATTATGGATTCCATTCAAAAAGACAATTTCTACGGAATATTTTTAGTTTTGATATATATATATATATATTATATATATAAATTCATCTAGTAATTAATATTACATCCATATAATACTTTTAAATAAAATATATTTTTTACATAATTTCATCATAAAACATAGGTATAGGTTAGGGAAAACTCCAAAACTAGGGTTCCAAAAAGCTTACTACGAGGTGGAATGCTTGATTGACTGACTTTGCTTTCGCTGTTTAAAATTGAAAATTTTCTTTCTAGTTTTAAATAAAATATATTTTTTACATAATTTCATCATAAAACATGGTAAAAACATATATTATCTAATAAAATATGATAAGAACATACATTATCTATCTTTAGCACGTATGTATCACAACACGAGTTATATAATATTGCAAAATATAATAAAAACAACTTATCACTATATCTAATAAGATTCATTGTAGTGATGAATTTATCAAATAATTAATATATATTAGTCTAATATTGCTAAAAACATGTCCTAATTAGTAATCCAAGTCATTTAATTAGGGAAATTCACAATAAATAGCAAGACTCATCAAATAATTCTACAAAAGTTCCTATAAACTCAGAAAAATATTTAGAATTTAAACAGCAACTTGTTTTATGCAATTGTGATTATTGCCTAATTATGTAAAATTATGTTTTTGCTCATAAACTAAAATTAATTAAGAAAATCATATCATTTTTATACAAAATAATTTCTAACATGTTTTGATATTATTACAAATGTCCAAAAGTCATTCATACCATTTTCATCAATTATTTTTATAAAAATAAATTTATTTTTGGAAATTCTAGGTTTTGTAGTTTTTAAGGTGAAAATACAATAGATATTAAATATGTATGAAATTAAAATTGAGCTACATACTATTAAACTAGATGTAATAAAGATTCTATAGAAAATTTTTGAGCTTAAAATAACATCATTTAGTATATTTATTTTCGAATTAAAAATTCAAATGAATAGTGCAATTTCTTAAGGAAGTATATGAAATAATCAAAATTTCACCATAATAAAATTACAACATTAAAGCATCCTAAAATAACCTAAGAATAATTTTTTTCATGATTTTCCCAATGTATTTAGTATTTTTAGAAAATTAAGGAAAAACAAGGCAGAATTTTGAATTTATTACTTGTCAAAGCTTCGATAGATAAACGGCAATGGAAGAGCATTGAACAGTAGGGTCCAACAGTAGGCTACTAGTTTGGTTGGGAACTAATGTAGGTTAATGGCTCCCTTGTTTTTTTTTTTTTAATTATTTTTCTAAATTTCCAATTTTTTTTTCCTGTATGTTCTAGGGTTCCAAAATGTGTAAAATGAAGTCAAAGTGCCTCTTTTTATTGGACTAAGGCGGTTGGGATTTTTCTTATCCATTAAGTAAATTTTTCCTTCTTATTTGTTTATTATTTTGAAGAAAAAAGAAGTAGGAGGAGGTGTCAATTGTTCATAATTCCTACTTTTGATTCAATAATGCAATTGTTTCTAGAATGCTATGGTGAATCCTTCCTAAATTTAGATTTTTTCTTTAATTTTTACATGAGTTTTAGTTAATATTTTAATGTAATTTTAACATTTTATGTATAATATATTAATATTTAGAAGTTTTGTTAATATATGTATATATATCTTATATACTTGGTACATATAATGAGTAATCATATTCATTTAATTATGTTTTATTGATATTATTAATTTTCAAAATATATTTTCTTTTTAATTTTTCAGACTTACTACTTATATTAGACTTTTTTTAGGGATTTAAGTTAATTTATGGGTATATTTATTATATATATTGGTATACTTGTAAGTGTATATGTATATGTATATTTCATATATTATTTTATGTAATATTATTCACTTTATAGCTTAAATAATTTATCTTTAGTGTTTCGTTATATTTCATGGCTTGAATTTAAGGGTTATGATGAGTTTTAATCTACATTAGATAATTACATTTTTAAGACTAAAATTAGGGTTGTGTTAAATTATTTTTAAAATTTAACTTTAGCAGGTCACTTCTACTAACTTTTGTGGCTCCCTTGTAAAATTTAGGTTCAATTAAACACTTTTTTTTAAAAGTCTTAAATTTAGGTACAGTTACTTTAAATACGATTTTATAGGTTTACAGGTAAGAAATAAAGATGACTTTCGTGTCATCATAGGAATTATTGCTGCTACCATTAAATGGTAAGTTGAATTAATTAAAGGGATCTTTTTGGGTGTCTAAATCCCTAATGGCCATTGACCCATCTCCATAAAATAGCATATGAGTGGCATTCTTACTGTAGTAAGTTTCTTATGGAAAGATGTTGTACTTTGACATTTAAGGGACAATTTACATTAAACTAATGTTTGTAAAAACTCTTTCTTTAATGTCATGAAGGAACTAGTATTCTTTAAAAGCTTTGTGTCGCTCTTTAAATAGGTCAATATTTCTTAAAATAAAAGTGGACTAGATTGATAAGAGCTTGTCCCTCATTATAATAACCTTATAGGAGATGTGAGAATCCTTCTTCACATTGAGCTTACAAAGGTAAATGTAAGAATATTTAAACAAGATATTGTTGGAAACATCTTTGGCTCATTAACCTCCATAGTTTTGATATCATAGGTAAAATATCTAAAAATTTGGTCCAAAAGTTAAAAAAAAAAAAGGAGAAGGAGTTCTATTTGGCCCATCATAAAGTCCATTTTGATAACTTTAGTGAGTGACAAAAGACTAGAAGGAGAAATACCAAAATAATAATAATAAAGAAAATAAAGGATCAGAAGGGGAAAAAACTTGGCAACTAAGTTAGGAAATAGCTATAACCAAATTTGATTAACTAATATGTGATAAAATTTTTGGATAATTGGATTTAGACCTTACTTAATAGAGTAAGAAAAAAGGTCGCCACATAAGTTACAAGTCATTAAGCTTAGCGTCATTAGCAAAGACATTAAACTCCTTTATTGCTTTGTTAATAGAAGCATTATCGCTAATCCTCTTAAATATAGATCTTCTAAAATTGAAGTCTCTTAACACGATCCTAGATGAGCCATTAAGATGTGGAGCTAAAAGTGAAAGGCTTTCCCATAAAGTCTTTCGAGATAGAGTTCGAAGTATAAACAAAAGTTGCAATATAGTCTACCATTTGTAGCCTTATTATCACAAAAATAATGAATAAATTAGAAGTTTTCTTGGAAAATTGAAACATCCATTTATTAATCATCCCAATCAAGCTAGATTCTCTTCCTAACAATGAAATTAATAAGCAACTACTAGTTTGGAGTAATCTTATGTTTTACGAAGTCCTACTATATTTTTATTATCAATAATTTCTTCTTAATTTTGATATATCATAGTAGAATTGTTAAAAAATTGTTTGAGAGATATTGAGTTGGCGATCCAAACATGATTTGGGAATATGGTCATGGCATTTTGCAAATTTAGATGAATTAAAAATTTTGTTTAGAAATAAATTGACCCATTTATGGACCCTTGATTTTGTGTATGCAATCATATAGTTTGGTATGTTGATTCATTTAATGACTCATTTATTGAGTGATCAAAATATCTTGATGATTTAGCCACATAATCATTGTTGTTTCATACATGAGTTAAGATCATTCTCCCTTCTCCATGTATATCTAATTTCCAAATAAAATAAAAGGTCACATTTAGATAAAGTATTAAGACAATTAATAAACGGATCAGTTTATTCATTAAATTTTGTGCATGGCAAGGTAAATCTATCTTGATTTTTGGAACAAGAAGAAAAGAGAGAAAATAGAAAATAACCAGCCCAGCCCATTAAGGAAGAGCAAGCGTGGGTGGGTTAGGCCCTTTTTCATGGACCCAAAAGCGTGTCTACGCCTTTGCCTCTTTGTCCATGTCTGTGCGCGACTCAGCTCCAGCGTGAAATCAAACCGTTTTTCTCATTTTTCGATTTCACTCTCGCTCGTCTCGTCTAATCGACAAAACAAACAAAACCCATACCTTCACTCTTCACTACCGATTGTTGCTTAAATTTTTCTCGGAGTTTCGTATTACTTCCTCTAACCAACAATGGGATCAGGTCTCTCTCTTTTCCTCTCTCCTCGGGTTTCTTTTTTCTTGTATTGTTTTTCATACGTGATGAACTAATTTTCCATTAGTAATGCTACATAATGTTACAAAGTTACTAGTTATTGTGATAAATGATCTCTCCGAATTATGTTGAATTCTGTTCATTGCATAGCCACTTTTTGGGTCACTTACTGCATGGTTTAGATGTTGTCTTTTTATTTTATTTTTTTCTGGGGTTTGGTTTGATGTGATGTGATGTGATGTTGTGTGGATTGTTGCAGATGCGGATATGGAGGATTATGGTTTTGAGTACTCGGATGACGAGCCCGAAGAACAAGATGTTGATATTGAGAATCAATATTACAATTCCAAAGGTATTGGTCCTAAATTGATTGATTTCTTGATGGATTAGCTTGGGGTGAGTTATACGATGAAAATTTTCTTCCGAAATTGTAAATGCATGTTGCAATAATGCATTTATAATGTTTGATAAGTGTGATAATCGAATGTGGTTGTGCTAACGAGTAGTAATTGGTGGTTGGAAGCGCACAAGGTAAATGCTAATATGTGTTGCAGAAGTGAATAGGAAATAAGGAAAATGGATTTTTCTTCCAAAAAAGATAGAACCATTTTCCTTGTAGTATGCCCATGCTTAATGAATGTCGCTTCATACTGGGAAATGTAGATTGCTTTTTACAAAGGTGTGAAAGATCTTTTCCTTTTTTCTTAAATCCAGACAAAAAGTATTCTAGTGGAGTGGATTCATTATGTGTTTACTGAACCAAGTTTGATTTTCCCAGGATGTAATTTTCTACTTAATTAGGGGCTGGCTTGTGGGGCCTGATCATATCTCCAGATTTGGTAAGGAGAGATGATGGGGCGCTTTTCCCACCCTGAAAATAAAATGGCATCCTTAGTTGAACCTTTGAAGGCAATAAGCAAACTCAAAAATGTGAAGCATGTGCTAATTTTCTGATTCCAATGTGTTGCAATTATCTTGATCTTTTTTGTTGCTTTTGTTTGTGTTTGCCTATTTTCTTTTAAACGATAGCCTTTTCTTGCTAATTAGGTCTCATTGAAAGTGATCCGGAAGGAGCACTTGCGGGTTTTGCTGAGGTAGTTCGGATGGAGCCTGAGAAGGCCGAGTGGTAAGTATCTTAGCTATGTACCTGTGTTGTCAGTAAGTTTTGTTTAGTTTCTCTTCCTGTGAAATCACTTTTGGGTTTTTATCAATGCATCTATTTCACCAATGGAAAATTTGATGTAATCACCTGTTAGGTTGCATCTGATATAGTATCAAAAGATGGAAAACAATGTGTTAGGTTGCAATTAGATTATATGCATTCTTATTTGACAGATCATCTATTTAATGTTTCCTTTGAAGGCTTAAATAATGAGGAAAGAAACTATGCTTGCTTAAGTCTGTACAGAAAAAATTGGTTATGGAGAACAGTCCTGATTTGAAATTTTTGTTTTTAATTGTTTTGTTTCTCCCCTTGAGGTTGAGCTGTTTATGTAAAAGAGAGTAGAACGAATTTCAAGTCTAAACAAGTTGCATTGTGATGTTATGTGGCATTAGACAAATGTTTTGACAAGAAACCATGTCTGTCTTGGTGCAAATATGTCTTCAACAAGCCTGGATGTGTGTGATAAAAGTAACTCTCACTAAAAGTTGGAAGATGCAGAAGTTCCCCAAATTGCCTTCTTCCTTAGGGCCCTTCCAGGATGCAATTCCCAAACTCTACAAGCAGATACTTCTCATGGGAAAAGCTTTCAGGAAACGAGCCACTTCTACCATAACCATCTCCATACTGTTGCATTGTCTTGTAATAAATTCATCTTTGAATGTCATCAATCTCCAACTTCCTCCTCCAATAAATGTCACTTGTTTTGTAGAGCATTATGAGTAATAATGGAAAAAAGAATCAATGGAAGTACATTCATGTAACATGAGAATAAAAAACATTGTGTAGCAGTATTTGACTATATTGAAATATAAAATACTATAACTGCATTATAATCTCAAAAGGGTGGTCCTTCCTGGGCTACAGGGTCTTTTTGACAAATTGCATGAGTTTTTGGGTTCAAACTGCATTAAGGTTATTCCATTGGGTTGCCTGTATTTCACAAGCTACTTATCTGGTATGTCAGTTTTTGTAGGGTCGTTCTTGTGCTTGTAGGTAATTAGTCCATAATGACTTCTTCTTTTTATTTATTATTTTATGCAAGGGAAAAATAGTGAAAAGGGTTTGAAAGCACGCATTTCAAAGATATGGAGGTCTAAATACTCAATTTAAAAAATTAAGGATTAAGTGCA
>JAMXBB010000005.1:21280332-21621986 GCA_024138015.1 Lumnitzera littorea | reverse complement strand
TTTTTTGTGGGGGGGGGGGGGGGGGGGGGGGGGGGGGGGGGGGGGGGGGGGGGGGTTTGCTAACATATCCTGTACGGGTTATATATACATGGACAATCATTCAATGAAAAAGAACAAAAATATTTTCCCCAAATATCTTGCTATGTGAATGAATGTGATATGTAATTGTTTCTAAATGTGTGACCGCGTTAATTTCTTCTTGCAACATATTTCGCGAGAAGCAAACAACAAAACTACTAAACAGTACCAACTTGACCGAGAGATGTTTAGTTCGATTACTATCACCCTTTGGTCTGGATGATTTTGAAGAGTCTTTTGATAGAATTTTGCAACCAATAAATGACATAATTGAGAAGCAGACAAAAAGTGTGAAGAAAGCAAACAAATAATGGAAGTTGGCCGCTTCGAAGAATCCTCATATCCTCCAAATCACTTTGGCTTTCAGGACCATTTCAGTTCACAATTCATGTGGAGTGGTGGAGCGACTCCAAAGCTTCTTTCTTTCTTTTCTTTTCTTTTTTTTTTTTAAAACCTTTTCTCTGACCCATGTTAGGGTCGGTTAATGAAAAGGACGTTTCTTGGAACTTCTCCTGATTATTCAGGCTTTGCCTCCATAACTTGAAGAGTTGCACTTATCCTTGTCTCAATAAGATCAGTGTTTGTGTCACTGCGGATAAGATTCATGGCCTGACATAATAATTTCTCGTTTTCCTGAATTATCATTATCATTATCATTATTATTATTATTCATGGATATTTGTTAGTCATGCGGGATTTAGGGCACTTCCTGCGTTCAGCGTGCTGATTTGTCAGGCCGCTATCACGTTTAAGTAGTGTGAAATAAATGATAAGACGGAGGGCTGAAACTGGATTTGGTGACAACGGAACATTACTGGATCGATTATAAGTAGGTTTCACTACTTTAATATTTTGGCTTGAGAAATTGTCCAACGGTACTTGTAAAGCATCGGGCATCCGGTAGATCATGCAACTAGGATGTACGTGTTCTAAAATATTAAAGCAAACCCGATCAATCGTCTTAGCTAGACAAAATATGAAATAATGTAGAAAAAGAAGAGGGTGATTCTAAACATTGGTTACCATTGTTTTAGTATGGACATATCTTCTAAATTCTAGATACGTAACTTTACTTTTCTTATAATCTTTGAAAAAAATGTAAGTAATCCATAAGATAATAGTCACCGTTTAAATAATTGCATATTTTTAAGAGTTATAAAAAGATGGAATTACTTTTTATGGAATTCAGAGATAGCTGTTTAATAATTTATAGGTCGAAAGATTTGGTTTTATATCATAATTTAACCCTCGCCGAGGACTGTGAGGTAATGATGGTGGGGTACATGTAGAAAGGGCGTTTGAAAGTTTTGTTCGTATAGGTTACAGGAGAAGAATAGTGACATGGATGGAGTCATGCAGCCTAATAAAGTTGGGATCTTTAGGGTTAATAAATGAAAAGAAATAATTTTGTGGATTTTTTTTTTGTTTAAACAACAACTGAAAATGAGGGATATAGACAAATATTAAACCGAATATGGCTCACCAACTTAATAAATAAACTGGGTATGATTAATTTTTAGAACCAATATGATTCATAATCTTAAAAATCAATCGAACTGTAATTATAATTCAAAATAACTCACGAATTATAATAGTCAGGTTTTCAATTTATACATTTGATATGATGCATAGATGAACAAATTAAAGAAGTTGGTTTGTGGCCAAAATTTAATACCCAGATTGTTAAGACATGGAAATACAGAAGGAACTCACAAGATTTCTTGGATTCAATTATCAAAAGAACTCCCCTCAAAATAATGTTACAAGGATATTTATTTTGGACCCATAACAACCTAGGAACACGAGTGTAAAATAGATAAATAAGGAAATAGCATTACAAGATACAAGGCAATATTACAAAATACAAAATTAAAATAATTTGTCAGGCACGACTATGGGCAGGTTCGTATTATTAATATTTTCAACTCTTTTGTATTACGCCTCAAAGTGATAGAGTTGTAACAGTTTCACCATGCAAACTATTCTAAAATAGAAACTAGCTTTACAATCGCTATTTCAAACCTAATTTACACAAAGCATCCACAATTAACCTGCTTTAAAGTAAATAGTTCATAAATTAATTATGTTATTTATTGTAAACTTAAGAAAAATACATACTTATATTGAAATAACCTGAGTATCTTTACAAGATTTAGCAACTTAATCCTAATTTACTTAAGTAAATTGGAAATTAATACTAAAAGCTTTAAAAAGTAATCTATACTTGAGAGTATATCCAGCTTTCAATTTATATTCTCATTCTCTAAGATCTCGTAGTTATTAGCTTTAAGGTAATTGTAATATGCTTCCTAATTAGCACTTGTAATAAAGTTTATAGGGATATGAGCAATTACAGCTTAGTAAGTTGAGACGAAGACTTAAAATCATATCATAAACACAAACAGGGTTGTCAACTAAATTATTAGGTACAATGCATGTTCAAGCAAATGCCATCGCGCGACATTGTCTGGCCTATCATGAGATTAGAGAAATTGTATCTACTCTAATCCAGGTTGAGGAGTTTTCATTAATGTGACAGCTTACGATCAAACCTAAGTTTGTGCAATAGAGACACCGCTCCTCTTACGACTACCTTTGAACGATTAACTTTATCCTTACCGTAATCTCTTCACTTGTCACTTAGTTCGACTAAGGATGAAAAAGGAATCGATTATGCTATTCAGCGATATCCTTTTCGAAGGAGTCGGTATTTGGCCGGAGAATCCTAATGTTCTCTTAATGGGTTGCTATGTAGATTCAGTTTAAATTTATGAGCCAAATATTCAGTTAAATCCAATTTAAGGTGTTCAATCATTTCAAACAAATTACACAAATACAAGCTAAAGTAGTAAATCAGTAATCATATCAGCAACTCAAAACAAGCACATGTACATAACTAACTATCTAACAAGAACTATTTAGTACAATTTCAAGCCTCCAAATACTATAAATTAGTACTCCGAAATACAGTAATGTATTAATTTTAACTTACCCGGTATCCTTAGTCGCTCACTCAGCCAATCGCAGGTCGACTTGTCTTTGTGTATCCTATAATATCAATACACTTTTTAGTATTTATATTTTGATGATATATATATATATACACACTCTAGATTATAATTTGACTTAATTCTTCCCATAGACATATTAGTTATTATTAATTCATCTTCGGTTAGTTTAGGGTTCGGTTTTCGAATTCAGTTCTAACTTTGGTTCTAAAGCAGTTCCAATTAAGGATATAATACGTAAAGCCTAAAAATGCGATCTAAACCCTAATGTGAAATTAATCACATTAGGCTCGAGAATCTTAAATATCTCATTTGGTCTTAAGTTAGTATTCTGTTTTACTTAGTACACTTAAATCTTTATTAATGTACCGAACTTATTCTTGATGTGAAAAAATTTTACATTTTTTATGTAATTACCTAAATTTAAGTTTTCTACTAGATTTTATATATATTCCTATTATTAGTATAATATCAATTTTATTCTAATATTTTCTATTTATTATATTTTCAATTTTTATATTATGTATTATTACTTATTATGTACATAATATACACATATAATATTTCTATCACTCTAAATATATTCTCCTATTATCAACTAATATCTCAAAATATCTAAATTCATCACAAGTCAAATTTTACTCCTAATTATCCTAATTTACAAAATTAATTTAAAACATACCATTTTTACTTATTACATATGATCTATATAGTACCCTAATAATTACATTTAACAGCCTAATGCTACAAGTATTATACTTTATCAGATTTTAATATCTTAAAACATATAATTATATACTAAATTAGTAATTATCTAGTTAATTACCTAATTAGCCCTAATTTACCCATTGTATGTATCATTTTAAGGCCTAAAAATCATCTAAAATTTTTGAAAAAGGGCTTCGTGACAATGTTCTATATTACCTAAGTAGTCTACAAAAAAATTTTGAATCCAAAACTATACTCCTAAACCTCTTTATTTCTAAACCAAACAAAACTCGAGTTTACATAGTTTCTTAAGAACAATATATTTCTAGATACAAAATTATCAAAATAAAAATTTTCCCTAAATATAGATACTAAAATATCCTAGAATAATAAGTTTCATAATTTTCCAAACATTTTGTATATTTTTAACAATTTAAGCAAAATCAAGTAGAAATCGAAACTTATTGGTGTTAGTTGCTCCAACCACCAAGGCCTTATCGACCAGTTTGGGTATTGCCACCACTGTATGGTGGTAGTGGCTATCCACTCTTAAGTGGTCGTCTAGTTGGGGATCTCCTTATAAGCTCCAACTGTATAGATTTTTGTCTAATTTTTGAAAACTAACCCTAATTCTCTTATTTCAACCCTCTCTATTTTTTCTACTCTTTTAACTGTCCAAATGAGCTTTTGAAACTTTTTTGGATATTTATAGAGCTCTAGGGAAATTATAGTGTATTAAATTAATTAGAAAATTACTTTATCCTGTTCTAAATTACCTTTTTTGTTGTTTTAATTTAATTGGCTAATCTTTTTTCTTTTCTCCAACTGCTACAACCTAAATCTGAATCATTCCTTATTTTCCCTAATTTTTCTTAATTATTTATGAATTTTCTTTAATTAATTAGCATCATTTTAGCATATTTTGTATATTTTAAGTAATTACACGTATTTATACCTACATATAAATTCATATATAGTACAAATAAATACTCCTAAATATTATTTAAATTATTTTATGATTCTTAGTGTATATATAATTTATCTCTAGCTATTCGTTAGTTATCAGAATGCATTTTACTCATTTTCGATAAATAACAAGTCATATACTTAAAATTTAGAAATTTTATATTCTTTTATTTTATTACTTATTTTTTTAAATTCAAACTTACGGGATCACTTTTACTAAAATTTCTAACTTAATTTTATAATTTAGGTTCAATTGGATCCTTTAACCGATTGTCCTAAACTTTACATATTAAGCTTTATCCTATAGTCATAGAGCTTATATTTAGAACTTACACTTTATGAGCTCCATAATTTCACATAATTGTTTAAACAAATAATTTAGGATATTAGTGAAACTAACTTGAAAAACCTAAAAATTTATAAGTAAACTCGAAATATTTGTCGAAGACACCTCGTAGACTCGAATATTAAAAATTTAATAAGATAAAAATAATATAGCTAAAATAATACAATTTAACCATATTATGTATTATTTATTGTAAATATGTAAATAGACTTCGATAGTTTGTAAACTTTTAGAGATAAACTATATGAGCCATAAAGTATTATGTAACATAAAATAACATGTAGAATATACATATATATGTCATTCATAATTATTATGTATATCCAAATAATTAACTGAAATATATAGCTGTAATTAATTGAAATATCCAAATAATTGTATTTTAAGCTAAATAAAGCTAAGGAAATTCATTAAAATTGATAAAAAAAATTATGAACATTGTTAGGATAAATGGGAAATTCTTATCTTAGACATGTAGAGTCCTTATAAATAGATGTTAGGTAAGGGTTTAGAAGCCAAATTTTCTTAAAGGAAGATAGAGAAAAAATCATTTATGTAACTTTTAACCTCCAGAAAAATCTGAAATACTCTCCTTTATGTAAAGTATGAAGTTTAAGATTTAGAGAAATTTAGTTTAGGGTTTGGAAATTAAATAAGTAAATTAGGGAAAATATACAAAAATCTAATGCAATTTAAGCTTGATGGAGTACACGTGGATAGAGAGATGCTAGGGATAAGTGGCCACCACCAGGCAATAGTGGACTTATTGTGTAGGTTAGATAACAAGGTAGCAGCTACTACTAGTGGCTGGAGCTTCCAACTTTGGTGAAGTCCAATTTTAGGCTAAATTTCTTAAAATTATTAAAAATATAAAAATTGTTCAGAAAATTATACCAAAACTTATTCTTACATATTTTTGTATATAAAATCTAGAAAAAAATATCATTTTGTACAAATTTAGTAGTTGCAATAACGTCCTTAAAAAATCGACGAAATTGAGTAATTTTCAATTTTGAAATAAATAGGTCTAATGATGTACTTTCGCCTTTGAAATTTTTCTGTAACCTATCCTATATTTATACTAAATTGCTATGAAGAGATTTTTTCCAAAATTATTTTCTATAATTTTTAATGAATTTTGAGCCTTAAATTATGATTAAAATGGTATTTTTGGGGAAAAAAAAGGTGTAGTTTTCCTAAGGACCTCACTTGGATTCTTAGCTTCACTGATTATTGATATATTTTGTAGTATATGGGTGCTATTGGAAGGGGTCTTATTAGAAGAAATTAACAAAATCAAGTATATGGCACTTATATGTATAACTTGGTAGTATGATAATTTGAGAATTTATGAGTGGTGATGTGTAAGATAAGGATTATGGGAAGTAATGGAGTATTGAATAGGTTCATCAAACTAAAACTTAAGAGAAAAATGAACAAATCAATTGATTGTAGGAAGTTAGTACGCGACAAAGGATAACTTAAAGGAAGTTGGGGGCAAAGGTTCTATTAAATATTCACTTAGAAGCTAAATTAAAGGTAAGATTATGAGTGAGTGGTGAAACAAGGGAATCTTAGAGACTAAGTCAAATGGTAAATTTAGAGGGTAAATTCTTTGAAATTATAAAGCTGACTAAACTTAAACGATAGCTTAGAGGATTTTCTGTTAGGAAATTTAAATCTTAGTAAACACAACAATTTAGTCAGAAGGCAACTCAAAGTAATATTTGGAGTAATTATAGAGAGGTAAACACTTAGAGGTTGTATTAGAGGGTTTTCATTGACGATTTTAGGATACTCATCAAACTCAAAGATTGAATCTATTATGAACTTCAATGCTCATGAGGTTTAGAGGGTAACCCAAAGGACATTTTGTCAAAAGATCAAAAATTGAGTAGATTCCACGATCAGTTTACAAGATGTCTTAGAGGGTACTTAAAGCGCAATACATAAGTATGAGCACTTAGAAGTTGCATCAAAAGGAAATTCGTAGGACATCTTAGGTATTTTTGAAACTTAAAGGATGATTCAAATGTTAAACTAACTAACACCTTAACCTTAATGTGGCTCAGGGGATTACTCAGAAGCTTCCAGTTTAAAGACTTTGAGGGCGCCTTAACTTAAAACTTAGCTTAGAAGGTGTTTATTGAAAATCTTAGGGATTTGCCAGCCTTAGAGATTGATGCAAAGGTTACGTCTGTAGTGACTTCAATGCCTAAGAGGTGTAGAGGATATCTTAAAAGCTTCTCTAATAAATATTTCAAGGACATTTTAACTTAGGGAATAGCTTAGAAGGTAACATAAACTTATAGCACTATTTGAAACTTCCAATACTTAAGGCATAGGCTAATAAACCAACAATTAATCAACCTAATTCTTATATAGACAAGTAAATTAGTAATATTTCATAATTTATATGCAGAATAAAAGTAATATATCAAGATTAATTGTTACGTCTCGAAACCGCAGAGTCACAATAGTTTCGCTGTGTAAACTTACCTATGATAGTAACTGACCTCACAGTCCCTACTATAGATTTAATTTACATAAAGTATCCATGACTTCTCGTTTTGAAGTAAGCAATTCAATTAAAGTATAAGCTAAAATTTATGTAAAAAGTTAGAACCATCATTCATATATATATATATATATATATATATATATTTTTACACCCAAAGGTCTTAAAATCCTAAGAACTTACACATACTACAGTATTCAACTAAGTTACATCTTACACGTCAGTTCTTAAACCTAAAAGTACTATTAGGAAATAAAGGAAAAAAACTTGATTGTATAGCCATTTGATCTTCACTCCCCCTAACCACAAAAGAGAACTAGCCTCAGGATAATTGTATTGTGGCATAGTAATAAAAAGTCAGAACTTACAAGAGAATCTATAAGAGTATGAGTAACCACAACTCAATAAGTTGAATTGGAGACTTATGAAAGTATAACAAACATAAACAAGGTTATCAAATAATTAATTATATGCAATGCAACGAGCAAGTATCATTACACAACGTGGTCCGATCTGTTGTGAAATCAAAGTAATTTCACCAGCTTTAATCCGGATTAAGGAGTTTCCGTTAATACAACTGCTTACAACCAAACACAAGTTTATATAATGGAGACACCGCTCCCCCCAAGACTATCTTTTGAATCAATGTTCTCATCTTCACCATGACCTCCTTTTCTATTACTTAGTTCAGCTAAGAATAAAGAAAAAAACCATTATGCTATCCAGCGCTATCTTTTTCGAAAGTGTTAGTGTTTGGTTAGAGAACCTTAATAATCCTTTAAAGAGTTGCAATGCATGTTAAATTAAAGTACTTAGGTCAGTTATAGTTAGGTATGGTATAGGGTGATTAAACAATTATACACCATTCCATTCACATCAATCATCCAACACAACACAAAGTACAGCATGAAATCAGATACCAAAACACATGTGTACATAACTACTTATAAATATAATCCTAAGTCTTCGAGTACTCTAAAATAATACTCTAAAATATGATGAAGTATTAAACTCAACTTACTTGAAATCCTTGGTCACTCACTAAACCAGTCCTAAGTCGACCCTTCTCCGTATGTCCTAGAATATAAATACACTCTTTAGTTATATATATATATATATATATATATATTCTAGGTTATGATTTAACTCAATTCTTCCTATATACATATTAGTTATTGTTGATTCATCATAGGTTGGTTTAAGGTTCGGTTTTCGAATCTGATTTTGATTTAGGTTTTAAATCAGTTCAACTATTAGTATTATACATAAATCCTAAAAATGCAATCGAAACACTAATGTGAAATTAATTACATTAGGCTAGAGAATCCTAAATATCACATTTAATCCTAAATCAGTATTCTAATATACTCGGTATATTCAAATCCTCATTAGTGTACTGAATTTACTCCCGATGTGAAAAAATTTTATATTTTTCATATAATTTCTTAAATTTAAGTTTTGCACCAGATTTAATATGTATTAATATTATTGTTACATTATCCAATTTAATCTAATATTTTATAGTTACCATAATTCCAATTCCACATATCAAATTATTTATATTTATTACATAATATCCCTAATAATCACATCTAACACCCTAAACATCACAATAATCATATCATATCAGATATGAATATCTTAAAATCCCTAATTATATACTAAATTAGTAATTGTTCAATTAATTATTAATTAACCCAAAAAATCTCTAATTATATACATATTTTAAGGGCTTAAAAATTATGAAAATTAATTTATGAAAAAGGGCTTCGTGGTACTATTCTATATAACCTAATTAGTCTACACAAAAATTTTGAGTCTAAAACTACACTCCTAAATCTATTTATTTCTAATTTAAGATATACTTGGTTTTGCATGATTTTTTAAGCACCTTATATTTCCAAATATAATTAAACATAATCAATGTTTTTCCCTAAATCTAAATACAATAAAACATCAAAATAATAAAATTTATAATTTTCTGGATAAAATTAATAATTTTAATAAATTATACAAAATTGGTTAAAATTTGAAACTCATCAGACTTTTGGACTTTCGGCTACTAGTGACGATTTAAGGTGTGTCGGTTGCTCCAGGCGTTAGGTTTGGAGTGTGGTGGTGGCAACGGTTGTGGTGGTGGTGGTTTGGTTCTGAGTGGTGGTGGTTTTGCGTGGGTTCGATCCAACTACTTCTACTACATAGATTTTTTACAATTTTTTGTAAAACTCTAATTCTCTCTTAATTTTGGTTCTCTCTAATTTTCTAAGATCCTAAATTGACTAAATTAGCTTCTGGTGGAGTTTGGCTATTTATAGGACTCTTGGGGAATTTTAGTACATTAATTAGAGTTGACATGTACTTTATCTCTTCCAATTTGCTTTTTTAAGTGTGTAAATTTAATTGGTCAATTTTTCTCTCTTCCCCCAACTACTACGACCTAAATCTAGATTGTTCCCTACTTTTTTATTTTTTTATTATTTTTTTATAATTTTCAGGCATTTTAGGTAATTTTGCGTATTTTTACCTATTTGTAAATACGTATGGAGTACAATTAAATACTCTTAAATATTATTTATGTTATTCTATAATTTTTAGTGTGCATATAATTTATCTCTAACAACTCGTTAGTTATCAGAATTCATTTTACATATTTTTGATAAATAATAAGTAATATACTTAAAATTTGATATTATAATATTCTATTATTTTATTGATTATTTTTCTAAATTCAAACTTACGGGATCACTTTTACTAATATTTGTAGCTTTTTTTTTTATAATTTAGGCTCGATCGGATTTTTTAGCTAATTGCCCTAAACTTTACATATTAAGTTCGATTCTATAGTTACAAAGCTTACATTAATATTAAGGGATCACCCATAAGGACAAGTGAACAACCACGTTAACAAGCAAGTAAGTTCCAAGTAAGTGGGATCAGTACTTTACTGTACTTTGGAGTATTGTTTAAAAATACTTGGATACCTTAGTATGTGTTTTATTTGTGATTGTAGATTAATAGCCTATGTGTGTGTAGTACATGTGCTTAGATATTGTATTGCTATTATGGAGTATTGGACTTTCTGTATTGATTACTTTATGGTATTACGTTGATTGAATTGTGTAAAATTGCTTAATCATCTTAAGAGACAAACTAATTCAAATTCGACACAACTACTAACTAAACTGGCATTGCAACCTACTAAGAGAAATGACTAGGATTCTTGGGTCAAACATGAACCCTTTAATGAGGATAGTAGAAATGGTCCTTTCCTTGCCTTTGGTTGAACTAAGTGATAGGAGAGGAGGTCGTATTAAGATTGAAAACCATGGTTCGAAGGTAGTCTTGATGGAGTATGTTTCTCCATTGCATAAGTCTCGATTTGATTCCGATTAGTGAAGTGCATAGCATCAAACTCCTCAAAACCTGGATTAAAGCCTACATAATTTCTCTAATCTTATGATGATTAATCAACGTTGTGCGATAGCATTTTCTTGAACATGTATTGTATCTAATTAACCTTACTTGAAAACCTTAGTTACGTGATGTTAGATATGTGTTATTTTCTCCGTTCCATTTATTAAGCAAGTTGTCACTCATTCCCTTGTAGTTGTTTTGCAAGTTTCCAGTAGACTCATTAGTATTACATCAAGTTGCAAAAGACTAGATAACATAGACGGGGAGTAAGATTCAAGACTAATGGACTGTTTTTTAATTATTTATCAGATTTATTAACTTGTATGGAAACTAATAGGGTTTTTATTTGTGACCCTTTAGTTTTTAAATATAGATACTGTTATTATGCTCTATAAATTTGTGAACTTTTATAAACTTTTTGTTAATCGCTTTATTTTCTTATATCAACTAACTTTTAGAATTTTTGTTGAAACTAAGATTTTATACTATAAATGATTTATAAAGCTTAAATTTTCTTAGTCATTTGAGTCATAAGTTTATTTTCCGAAATTATTTTGAAAAGTTATATCATAGGTTGATATTTATTAGATTTAGAATTAAATAGCTTAAAGTGGGGAAGTGATAAATGCTTTGTGTAAAGTATACCTACGTTAGCGGCTAAAATGGCTAGCTCTTAACTTCTAACTTAGGTTGGTTTACATGGCAGTGCTGTTACGACTCTCTGGTTTGCAACTAAAGTAGCTAGTTTCTAACTTGAGTTAATTTATATTGCGAGGCTGTTACGACTCTCTAGTTTGGGGAATGACATCCTTTATAGCAAAGGCATTATAATTAAACATTAATATGCTTTTCTTTGATGCTACTTATACCATTCTTTCTTTTTCTAATTTTTGATAAATGAAGCAGATGATTGAAATAAAGGAGAATATAGAGTTCAAGAGTTAACGAGATGAACATTATATAATGTTTCGTTCATTTTCACTTCAATAGAATATAATGTTTTTAAACTTAAAAATGTACGGAAATTTCCAAAGATATATATAAATATAAATATATATATATATATGTTGCATACCTTAACTTTCTGTCTCATTATTTGCATCAGTTATATGTAAGTTTTTGAAGTCATTAACATGCATGAACTACTTGTTATTAATTAAACTTTAGTGTAGTGACTTACTTAGGTATATGTCACTTAAAAAGGCTTTAATTGATGTTAGAGTTCAAGTAATTGAATGACCTATAGTAAATTGGGTAGTAGATAATTCATTGCAATTTAAGATGCCGAGAATGTTATTGATTACAATACACATTTAACTTTGAAAATTTTCCATACTAATTTTCAAAATTGAAAGTACTTTATTGCAAAGTGTTATAATCAATGAAACATTAAAAAAAGTCCATGTCTCCATCTTCCTCTAGTTCTTGGACTCGATATCCTTCTCCATTCCAATCTCTTAATTCAATATCTCAAGGTTTGAAGAAGGACGAGGGAATGATTATTTTAATTTGACATGTAAGAGTAGCGTTGTATGAAAAGATACTAATGGTAATTATAGTACGAGTTATAAGTAATTATAAATCTTTTTAAAATATGTGAAAAATATTGATGTTTGTAAATGATGAATTATGTATATTCTAATGGTTTTATTCTATTCTTTTATTATTTTTCTCATTCAATAGTACTTGTGATGTCTTTTTTATTTCAGACACATATATATGCAAAGGGAGTAGTACTTCTATAAATCTATGTTATTCATAAATGATGATATAATACAATTTTATAGCACTTTAATGAGATAAATCGAAATATTCAATTGTTTATTTTTTATTTGTTAGGCTATATGATTTCACTAAGGTAATAGATATGCAAAATAGAGAGGTAGGTGAAGGAGGACTTGCTTTGTTATGGAAAAGAGTAAAAAAAAAAAAAAAGAAGAGGCCAGTAGTGTGACTTGAAATCGGTAAAAACATCGATTCTTAAGAGCAGGCTAGTGGAGATTCCTCTTTTACATCATGTTTGGATTGAAAGAAAGAATTACGGAGGAACAATTTCTTTCTTAATTTTTTCCCCTTGTTTAGAGAAAGAAGGAAAAGTAGAGGAAAAGAAAACTTTATTCAAAATTTTTTATGGGCCTAGAAAGGAAAACGTTTAAATTTACTTAAATACTTTTTCACTAAAAAGGAATTATGAAATTTTAAAAACTTTTTGGTACTTTACTAAGCTTGATAAAAATATCTAATACATTCTCCATCCATAATCATTTATTTATATTTTCTTTTTATCCAAATAAGTATTTTCCTTCCATTTATATTCTTCTTTATTTTTTTCTTCTCTTTATCTCTTTGTTTTTTTTTTTTCACCAATTTCTTTTCCTCATCTCAATCATAGTGTTGAGGGAACCAATGATTTAATTCCGATGGTTCAGGCTAGTTAGGGCCCCCGTCTAGTTCCGTATACTTCTACCCTAGTACATAAGTGGTGCCTTCGCGCTGTGTTATAAATGTTGCACCAATCATCTAAATTCAAGTATACTCCTACGTGCTAAACGATAATCTAATAGATGAATTTTATGTGTTTTAACTGTCTAATTTCCCCTATTGAATTCGCATGATTAGCGGAACTGTACTAGAAAACATGGAGTACTGGAACCAAGATTCAATTATTGAGTACCATGATTTAAAGATTGTGGGGCCTGATCTTGCGTTGGACTCAACTCTTCTCTAGATTGCAAACTTTGCGCAGCTAGACCGTTAATTGTCGGCCACTCAAATATGGATGGCTAATAGACATGTCCGAGTCTGTCCATGATAAGACATCAAAGTCAGAGTGATTCTTTATCTTGGCTTGCATTTTTACGGCTTAAATTTGCGGATATAAAAGAGATAAATCTACTTTTAAATTACTTGACTGAACATGACTAATCTACTTGGCATAACATTCTTGGAAAAACCGCTACTTGGATGTAGCCAGACGAGAATGAACAACGTACGAAAGCGTCACTTCCTTGCTCCCTAATGGAATCAATATTTCTGAACCCAGCTAAACTGGTCGAGCTAGTCGAGATAGAGTTTTATAATGTTTTGACTCGATTTAGCTTATATTAAACTCAAATCATGTGTAAATATTAGTATAATATAAATATGATTTAATTATAATAATAATATAATTTAATAATAATTAAGCTGAAACAAGTTTGATAGATTGAGTTTGAATTTATGAAATACTATTTTGAGTTAAGTTTAACGCCAAATTAATTGAATTGAAGTAAACCTATAATTTTAAAATTTTAAATAGAGTTTGAGTTCGAATTTGAGATTATATTATGTTGATTGGACTCATTCATAAGTCTAGTTGAACTTATTTGAAATAGAGATATTAACTTTTCTTACGATATTGTGATACAACATGTAAATAAATAAAAAACATTTGTATATAATGAGACAATTAATCAAAATATGATATGATTATAAAATAAAATACCGAAATAGATCATTAATTTCTAAAATATTTTTAATATTTTTTCCTTTCCGATATGATATTCCGTATGTCATGTTCACTGCTAACATCCAAATAAAATAAGTTATGGAATATAACTGATTCTTTTGAAAAGATTCAAAATTGTATTGGAAAATTGCATACGCTTTGAAAACTTTCAGATTTGACGAATATCTATAATAATAATAAAAAAACCATAGTTTGTTTTGTAGAACACCTATATAGATTACTTGCTTAAGATTTATATATATATATATATATATAAATAAATATATACATATTATTAATTGGCAGATTAATTAATAGATAACTTTGTTTGCAATAAATTAACTTAAACTAATTGATTGAAAAGTTTACTCGCAACATCGGTATGCAGTAAGGCTTCTCCATTATCCTATCTCTCGCTTTCTCATTCTTTTCGACTTCCTTACACCACTCAATGGTCATGCATGACAAGTTAATAACCATTCAAGATCTCATACTACCATGTAGTAACTAAATATTAACATACTAGTATATGTAATACAAACATTATAGAATATGTTTTAAAAATTATAGAAGGAAAATTATAATGTGTCTTTAACATTTGTACAAGTTGTTAGTAGGCTTTTTTGACCCCAGCCCGAGAGGCTAAGCTCAAGTTTTTGATGTTTGGATCCCTCAAGCACCCCTTAAGGCCAAAATCTCAATCCTTCCTTATCAAGACAACCTACTCAGGCTCTAAAGAATGGGCTAGCTAGACTCAAACATAAGTAGATAATCGATATGTCGAGTACTTGCACGATGTGCTCAATGTGGCACTAAGCGCTCCTCCGACCTTAGCCAATGGAAGAAATGGGAAGTCTCCAATGATGTCCTCGGGATAGCCAGTCCTCAACTCGGCAAGTTCATTTTGACCATGAGACCCCAAGCGCACTAAGTGCTTGGCGCCTAGGTTGAAGGGCATAATACTTGAAGCTACCTTACCTAGCTTCCTTCTCTCCCCTCATTAAATGTTCTGTGACAGCTTATGGTATGGTCTATGAGTCTAGCCATCTAGGCTATGGTGACTACTCATACTGGTGGGACAATCTCGCTTCTCGAGATTTAGCAAACGGTAGAAAAAAGCTATCCTTTCTCATATTGAATACGCCCCCATGTCCAAGTCATGTACAAATCAAATCTTGTCTGATACGTATCCATGATAGGTAAGCTTCATGCTATATAAATAAAGCGTAAAGCCACAAGTGTAAGGATCATCTCTCAAGCACTCCTTTACACACTTGAAATACTTAAATACTCTCATTTTCTTCCTTCAAAAACTTTCCTTACTAATTTTAACATTAGGGGGCCCTCATTGCCAATGCTACATAGGGCTTTTATTTTTGCAAGTCCACTGTCACACTTGGCTACCAAACCAACACAGAGTTACTAAAGAAGACCTCCATGGCATTTGAAGAATGTCTTTTCTTTTAATGAAGCCATAACATATAATTTTGTCCGTTAGATAATTATTAGATACTTATTAAAGTTCTATGCAATATTTTCATAACCCTAAAAGGGACCCCTAAGTCACGCATACAAACGGAAAACGCAAAACAACAAACCCCAAATACCTCTTTATTCTTTGATTTTGGGCTTTTTGGGTTAAGATTTGAAAAGAAAGAGAGGATTTTAAGTATTTGACCAAGAGTTTTATGAGAATATGTGCACGATTTTGGGCTTTTTTGGGATGATATGTGTATTAGGTGGGATTTTAATAGAGCATTGGTTATTGTATAATGGAAAGAACATATGATGAATTTGTTTATAAAAAAGGAAAAAAGAAAAACACCGATGATTTAATCATAAAAGCATATGAACCCTATTGATGCTATATTGCTTTCGTATGTTTTTTTAACTATAAATCTCTCGTAATCCTCTACCTATCTAATGTTTGTACAAACCACAATCTTTGGAAATTCCACATGGTAGCACATCGTAAAATATACTATGCATGACTGGATTCACGTGGAAGATCGATTTTCTTATCCTTGGTAAAAAGTGTCGATGCCTCTTGTATCTCACGCGCTGGGAAATTGAACGGTGTCATTAATGTATGGGAGGGTCCACCAAAGGGTAGTCTCCTAATGGGCATTTAAGGAGGTTAAACAAGTTTTTGTGTCTTTAAATGGTGTTCTGTTATGTTACATGGCAAAATATGGTAACTAGAAATTAGGACTTAGAATTAACAAATATATCACGAAAATAAAAAACTAGAAAACCAAAAAAAAAAAAAAAATAGTACACATGCTAGAGTATGCTAGAAGGTTCTAGAAACGACCAAATTTTTCCTTTGTGTGTGAGGGTCTCGGGAAGGCTATTATACGTGCATATACTAGTTTATTACAAATTATGAATGAAAAAATAAAAAGAAAAAAAGAAAATTTCCCATATTGTGTTCTAGTTTTTTGCATTTAAAAAGGCCAAGTAGTTGCATTTGACTACTGTTCATTGTCCATTAAAATTCTGCCGCGCATCATGTTCTTTTTTTAATCTCATTTAATTATATATTGTTATATATGAAGGATCCTTAATTATTAAGATACAACTATAGGATAGATGAGAAAATAATCTTACATTTAAAATATATGTGTTAAATAAAGGATATATAAATGGAGAGATCCTACTAACCTAATACCTTAAAACTTTTGGTTAAATATGATATCAAGCTCACGAGTTTATTCCTTCATCATACCCTCATATTTAGATTTTTTTCACTAATAATAAAGGTTTTTTTATCCTAATAAGTGATATCAAAGTTTATGATTTTGCTAGGATAGCTACGGAGTAAATCCATCAATTGTCATGATAACTTAGGAGAAACCCATGATATAAGGTGAGTAGGTAGGTTACAGGCGCTCATGAATGAGTTTAGTGGAATCAATAATGAGCTCTTAATGAGGCCCAAAGAGATTTTCCCTTGAAAAGAAGTAAGACCTAAGCCTAATATAGAAGAGGCTTACATTTAAGAGGGAGATTATTACCTTATGTAGGATATAAATGTGGGTTAATTGAAAAAAGAATCCCGCATTGGAAAGAGACGGGTTAAATGATGATATTATAAGTGGAGAAAACTCATTCACTTAAGACCTTAATGTTTTAGGTTGGATATGGTGCCAAGCTAACAAGTATGTTTCTTTACTAGGCTCATATGTAAAGTTTTTCCTCAATGATAAAGACTCTCACACCTAAAATTAATAGACATCTATTTTTTTTTCCTTTTACTTATTTATAAAGTGTATGATTGGAAGATATACAAATAAAAATGATGTAAAAAAAAAGAAGAACGAAGAGTATCTCTAAGGTGTGACTCTTAGTATACTTCTAAGATGACCTATAAATAAAGGGTATCCTGAATCGTATACTAAAAAGAGAGAAAATCTAAGCCCAATCATAGGATCTCATGGCAAGGACATTACGTGTTTAGGAGAAAGTGTTGGGGTTGGAAGGTAGGGAGAGATTGTGATGACCCATAATAAGTATCCTACGTGAATTGTGAGCGATTGTGATATTAGTTTATAAGGCTATGGTAGTAAATATCTTATCAATATAAGGTTGCAACTTTTAGGCCAAGTAGTTAATAGGCTCATTTATATTTGTTAGCTTAGTTTATTTATTACTTTTGGCTTGAAGCTTTACATCGATGATATGGATCAAGACCCAATCACTCGGTCTCTAGCTCGTAGGCTTACCAACTTAGCCCGTCGAGCTATTTTGGGGGAGTGGACTAATCGCCTCTAATTAAAGCTTCCGAATTTTAAAATTTATAAACCTATATTCTATCTTTAAATCGATTCAATAAGCAAATGTACCTATCGCTTTATAGCATGAATAAGTATAAGGTTGTCTCCACTAAGAATGGATACAAACACTAATACTAATTAACCTTCCTATTATCTAGCAATCCAATTTATCGAGTGATTAATTATTAAAACTCTAAATTATTGACTAAACTACATTAATCCACAAGCTAATGCCAACTAACATAGTGGTTACAAAAACAATTACTAACACCACACTTAACATGTAGACTTGCTTCATCACATAGCATAATATCACCATTAATCTTATTCTTATAATTGTTATCTATAGTAATCACTAGTATGCAAGTATTCTTCTCAAAATTACTTACTTATAATTAAAGAATACTAGGTTAAACTCAAGAGGGGAGGTAAATTGAGTTTTAAGGAAAAATTGCAATTCTTTTTCAATATAAACAATTAAATGCAATAATAAGAGTAATTAAAGTAATAATAAAATAATAATAAGTGCAGAAATTAAAAGAGATAGAGATAAAAAATGTTAAGCCCGGATATAACGTAGAGTTTGAACCGCCCCTTAGTCTCTACAGACATACAATGCCTTCAATCGAAGACTTCACACTACTTTATTGATTTATCAATCTAAGTTCCAAGAGCTACACAAGCATAAACTTGATTACACAAGTTTCACACTCACAACTCTCAATACAAATCACAATCTCAACTCACAATACAAAACTCAATCTCAAAGATTTTTAGTATGGTACTTTTAACTCTCAATGCTTTGCAACTAATAGCTCACAAGTACTATACTTCAAATCTTTCTAAATATTGGTAAATTAAGGTACAAGAGAAAAGAGAACAATAGATAAGAAGAACACAAAGGAATGTTGGAATATTGCAGTAAAAGATCCGTTCTCTACTGTCTTTGGTCAGGTTGTTGAGCATTCCTATTCAATTCTTCTCGTTACAGTACATTAAATGCTCCAACGGCTAATTATATCAAATTTACTAGCAAACCGGTACTTTGAACTTCTAGTAAACAGGTAAAAAAATACTCTACCAATAAGTGAATTGGCAAGCCAACTCACTGGCTCCTCCAGGCCAATGAGCTTTTTTTTATGTTTTTTAACGCTTTATATCGTCGGCTTGGTTCTTCTTTGAGCCGTCAGCCTGATAGACCAAATATCACCTAAAAATTCTTTTAACATACAACAAATATATACTCTTTCCAATCTACTTAAAGATCATTTGATCACACCTTAAAAGATTAAATTTCCTGTAGAAATAATTGATATATTTAATCATTAAGCAAATTAATTGATCTTATTCAATTACCTCAATATAATCAAATAATACTTAGTTTAATCATCTGCTTATTTTGTTCTCTTCAAAAACATGTTTAGATATATACCTTTTCGTTTTGTTCTCATCAAAATCAATAAGTTTAATTATACATTTTTTGTTTTGTTTTCATTAAAATCAAATAATGAACCTTAGGTTCAACACTAATCCTAATTGTGTCTATTAAAATTTCTTCTGAATTAATAGCCAACTCAAATTGTATTAATGATATGTTAATTTGTTAATTTCCTTAAAAATGTAGTAACTTTTCTAATAATATCTTTACTATCAAGAGTAAGGTGTTCCAATGAATTAGATTTATTCAATAGAATTGTCTCTTGATATATTTTATTGAAATTTGGCCCAAGTTAATGTCGTACACTACATCGTACTTAGATTAATTAAGTTCAATTCATCAAGAATAACAAACATAAGGAAACTACTATTCCATACACTTGATCATACTAAGTGGAAGTAGCAAGTCCTAAATTACTATTTACACATGACGAAGAAACAAAATGTAGAATTAACATAAGACAAGTAGAATGATACAAACCTGTTTTGAATTCTACTGTAGAAATCTTTACAACACATGAATGATGAATTCTCATTGCCTCTCTCGAGTAATTCTAAGAAAAATACAGTACAACACTTAGAAACTATACTGAAAATGGAAATACAATGGGTACAAAGATGAACGAATACATGTGTTGTCTTTTTGATGATGTGATATGATATATGATGTATGATCTAATGTTCTTGATTACTTTTTTTTTATTTTTATCCATTGTCTGAAAATTGTAGTGTATTTATATTTTTCCCGTTAAAAGGCTCGAAATACACCACCTTAAGACATCCCCTAGTGTTAAGACCAATTCCACTCACCAGTTCATACAATAAAGTTAAAAAAGAATAGTCATGTCCACTCCCATTACACCCGTGACTCGGGGAGTGATATTCTCATTGCAAATATTCCACCTTATCACACCTATGATTAAGGGCATGATCACCCTTTTAAGGTGGAGTCATGGCCATAATGAATAGGTAAAAAAATAGCTTTAGCCATGGTCACTCCCTTAATTAAGGCCATGATAGAGAGAGTGATGAGCATTAGGCACTCAAATCTTCTTTTATTACCCTTGTGATTGCTCCAAATCTCCTTATTCTTATGCAATTTCATCTTTTCTTCACTTTTTCTTGAATAAATATCATTTCCTTACTCTTGAATTATCCGAAATTAATATATTACATAATTAAGTACTAAGAACTTGAGAAATAAATACAATTATGGTCAATTTATGCCTAAAAGTGCCTAAAAAGTGTAGAGTGATTTATACTTATCATGAACACATGAAGAGCAACAATTCCTCTAATCTGATTTACCAAACCTCTTGAGCCCTTTCACTCTGATCTCTCTCTCCCTTGTTACAAGACCCCTTGAAGAGGCCAGCGAAGAAGTAACCAACTCAATGCTAAGCTAACCTTCCAACGCCAATTTGCTAAGCTCACCAAGTCTTAGCAGACAGTCTTCAAGCTACCGAGTTATCTCCTTGATGCCAACCACAACAGTTCAGCTTGGAACCATTGCATACCTAATGATGCAAATTGTGACTAAGAATAGATAAGGCTGGTCATTGAATAGGTCCAAGCTTACTGAAAGCTTAAAGAAGGAAGTGATGGGGAAAATGCGAAAAAATAAAGTGAATGAAAAGTAAGTAAAAACTCACAAACAACTCTAATGGATATGACGTACCAATGGAACTTCCGAGGAGTCACGGCATAACTTGATATGACGCACGAGATGGTCCGGTGAGGTTACTCGTCACCTAGTCTTGTTTAAGGATTAGGATAAAAGTGAGATGAATATAAACAAATCATTGTTTACGAAGGGAAAATGTTAAGTGTATTAAAGTTCAATGTGATGTTTATAGCTACAAATACAAGAAGTATTTATATTTGAGAATTTAAGGCAATATGCCTAAAATGGAAAAGACAAAAAGAGTATTACCCTAAATAAGTAATGTATAAGAATATAAAAAGGTAAAAATGAATATTAAAAAAAAGTAACGATTAGTGTGGCGAATTCTACATGTGGTCCTATACACGTGGCGATGATACATTGGCGAGGCCATTGGAGAATGTAGGTAGAAGAGTTTGATCAGATTGCTGGTTCGAGCAAGGGTGATTAAGGATCAATCCGGGGTCACTCTCTCAGCATCTCGGCAAGGGTGAGGCTGAGTAGTTGGTTAACTTGGACATGAGTGAGTACTCGAGAATGGCTTGGCTGTTATCTCAATAATCTATAATTCGGTTTACTTCAAAGAGATGAGCAGTCATTCGACTTGGCTTACAAGATGACTTGGTAAAGGGATACTCGACTTTGGTAGGAGTCAGTTGGAGTAGGAGGATCCACCTTGGTAGCCCTTCCAATCCTTGGGCTTGGTTACGAGTCAAAGGCCTAGTAGCCCAATTCCTATTACAAATTGTGATTTTATAACTCTCTGTCAGGGTGATATGGATTAAGGTTGGCAATGTTAAAGGTGTTAGAAACCTATAGTCCTCAGGCAACTCCAATTTGTAGGTGTTATCATTGATTTTCTAAAGAATTTTGAAAGGTCTTTTAGCCCTTAGGGATAGTTTGTTCCTTCTCTTACTCAGAAACCTCTCTTTTCTTAGGTGCAGCCTCACCAAGTCTCTTGGTTGAAAATGTTTAGCCATCCTGCCCTTAGTCTTCTCTCACATATGCCTAGTGGCTTGGTCAATGTGCTGAGTGACTTTGTTGTAGATGTATTGAAGGGATTGTGTTCTAGCTCTTGCGTCAGGGTTGTCTTGCATAGGCATAGGTACAAAGGTATGATCGATGGGCAACTTGGGATTAGTACCATAGACCACTTCGAAGGGGGTCTACTTAATGGTGTCATACATTGTTCAATTGTAAGCGAATTCGACCACTGACAGACAAACGTCCCAGTCAGCCAAGTTCTTGCCTACTGTAGCTCGGAACAGTGATCCCAAAGTACAATTAACCACCTCTATTTGGCCATCGGTTTGGGGGTGACAAGAAGTACTGAATAGTAGTTTGGTCCCTATCTGACACCATAAGGTTATTCAGAAATGGCTCAAGAGCTTCGAGGCTCTATCGGATACTATACTCCTTGGCATACCGTATAACCATATAATCGTATAATCCCTTGTAAGAAAAGTGAAGTAATAGTCAAAGCATCATTAGTCTTGGAACAAGGCATCAAGTGTGCCATCTTGCTAAACTTATTCATGACAACCATTACAAAATCTTTGCCTCAGGCAATTCATAGTAGTCTGAAAACAAAGTCCATGCTCAATTCGGTCCATGGCTTTATTGGAACAGGCAAAGGCATTGCTTTTTCTAGCTTAACTCAGTACTTAGCCCTCTTGTACATAGCACAGCTTTCAATAACTTAGTACATATCTTGCCTCAGTCTCTGCTAAAAGAATTAACCACTCAGCAATTCATATGTTTTTTTTTTTCCCTAAAGTATCTGGACAGTCCTCTACTATAGGCTTCCTTGATCAATAGCTCCCGAAGTGAACAAGCCATCACACACAACTTCCCTCATCGAAATAGGTATCCTTCCTCCATATGATACTCATCTACTGTCCTTCCATCGATACAATGTGCAAATATGGGTCCAAAGTGTGGATCCCCAAGGTACTGCTACTTAATGCTGGTAAACCCAAACAATCCGATCTGCAATTCAGTTAGGAGTGCATGCCTCCTCGAAAGAGCATCTATAACTACGTTGCTCTTCCCTTGTTTGTATTTTATTACAAAATTGAATCATTCAAGGAATTCAACCCATCTCGCATGTTGCTTCGACAACTTAGTTTGACTTTAAAGGTATCTTAAGGACTCATGGTCAATATAGATGACAAACTCCCTTAGTAGTAAATAATGTTGCTATATTTGCAGTACTCGATTAATGCCAAGAATTCTTTGTCACATACAGAGTAGTTTAGCTGAAGTCCTCTAAGCTACTCACTATGGAAAGAAATTGGTTAGCCTTCCTACATTAGGATAGCGCTTATCCTAATGCTTGACGCATCACATGCCAATTCAAATATTTTCTTGAAGTCAGGTAAAACTAGCATCGGGACAGAGGTTAATCTTTCCTTTACCTCAGCAAAACTCCTCTCTTCCTTTTCTCCCCATTGAAAGTTGATCTTCTTCTTTGTTAGCTTAGTAAGTGGTGCGGCGAGGGTATTAGAATTCCTAATGAATCTTTTGTAGAATGAAGCTAGTCCATGGAAACTTCTCATGTCGATATAAGTAGTAGGAGTCGGCCATTTGACTATTGCTTGGATTTTCTCATCGTCTACTCATAAGCCTCCTCTGCTTTCTATGTAGCCCAAGAATGCCACTTTCTCCTGCCAAAAACAACACTTCTTAAGGTTACCGAATAATCTCTCGATATGGAGAACATTCAGTACGGCTCAGAGATGTTCACAATGACTTGGTATGTTGGTACTGTAGACTAGGATATCGTCAAAGTATACCATGACACACTTCCTTATTAACTGTCTTAGTACATGGTTCATCGATTTCATGAAAGTGCTCAAGGCATTTGACAAGCCAAAGGGCGTGACCATCCATTCAAAAAATCCATGTCGAGTCTTGAGCGCAGTTTTCCACTCATTCTCTACTTCATGCGGATTTGATGGTAGCTAAACTTAAGATCAATCTTGCTGAAGATCTTGGCTCCACTCAATTCATCTAGTAGATCTTCTGACCTCAGAATATGATACATCTATTTGATCATAATCTTATTCATGACTCGGTTATCTACACACATTTACTAGGTTCCATCCTTTTTCAACACTAGAAGCGTTGGCACATCACAAAGGCTGAGACTTTCCTTAACATAGCCTCTTTCTAGTAACTCATTGACTTGTCATTAGAGTTCAGAAGCCTGTTCAGGACTCATTCGATAGGTAAGCTTATTTGGCAAAGTGGCACCCAATATCAAGTCAATGTAGTGTTCTATACCTCGTAGTAGGGGCAACCCTTCGGGTAACTCGTCTAGGAATAGATTGGCATATTCGTCCAGTAATGCTCTCACTTCCTAAGGTAACTCACCCCGATCCCTCATCTCTAGTAGGCGCCTAACCAACATATAGGTCAGGTCGTCAGCATAGATGGCCTCTCGAAGTTTAGTTTTACTCATCACCAGAGCCTTCTTTGTTTCACGAGCAAGTTTAGTCTGCAATTTGTTAACTTCTCTCAACGGTATCGAGTTTAGTGTAATCTTTCGGCCATCCTTCTCGAACATATATGTATTTTTGTACCCGTCATGGATAACCTCCTATTAAATAGCCATGGTTAACCAAGTAGCACATGTGAGGCACACATAGGCAGCACATTACAAAGAATTTTGTTTGAGTAATGTTCAATAGTGATCGGCAATAGTACTTGTCAGGTGACATGTAGTATCACTTTCATACTCAGCCAATGTAGCTTATATGGCCTCGAGTGTGCAATAGTTGGTAGTATGGTTGTTAAAATCGTGAGTCAAAAATACGTTTTTATGAGTTTGTGATTTTATAATGTTTTTCTTAGTTAAAATGAATATAAAATCATTTATGTGTAGACTTTTATTGAAGTTATAAACTTTCTTGTACGATTCTACAAGTTTATGATTTTACCAGTTTTGTATGATTCTATACGATTTTATCGATTCTATACGATTTTATCCATTCTATGCATTCAAATGAATAATAAAATTGCGATTTTGACAACCATGGTCGGTAGTTTTAACCTTGTGACCAGATCGGTTGATACCACATTGGTATAACTTCTGTTATCAACAATTAGTGTGCTCACCTGATTATTCACTCTACAGGTGGTATGAAACAAGTTATCCTTCTACTCCTCTTCTCGCGAGGGTTTGATGTTCATTGTGCATAGGACAACTCAGGCCAATTAGTTTAAGTCATCGGCGAATACATCCTCTTTGATTAATTCTTTCTTAGCAGTGCTCTCCTCTTCAAGTTCCTTATTAGTACTTTCTACCTTTAGCTTCAGGATGTCTCCCTTGATGACCATAGTCCTTTAGTTTGGGCATAGAGTAGCCCTATGTTCGAACCCTTGGCACTTGAAGCACTTGATCTAGCTCGTCCTCTTGCCTGATCCTTGCTCTTTCTCATAAGTTTAGGTTAGCACGTCATTGTTAGGTTAGCCTTTCTACTCGACTCGGACATCCACCCTTTGGGTCGGTTTGATACTTGACTAAGCCCAGTGGCTTCCCTATCTAGGTTGACTAGTCGGCATTCTGGTCAGTACTCAACTTCTTCTCTACCTTTCTACTCGTTGGGATATTCTAATGGTTTGTTCCATTGTAGTAAATCATTGGAATTTTACAATGTCTCGAATATCACCTCTCAATCTAGTAAGAAACCTAAAGATTATTTATGTTAGTGGTTCCTCCACTTCATATTGGATCGTGAGCATTTAGAATTCTTAGACATAGTCTTCGACCTCCTTGTCTTAACTCTTGAAGTTGAGTAAAGGTATCTTACGGATAAGTATCCGGTACGAACTTGTTTCTAAGGATTGTTTTTATTTCGGGCTAAGTATTAATCTCTCAATAGCCTTCTCCCCTCCTTATAGCCTGAAAATTCTTCCACCAAGTGGCAGCATATCCGAAGAACTCAACAACAGAATTTCTCACTTTATTGTAATCTTCGTACTGATAATAATAAAAAACACGCTCTACTTTCTCTTTCTATTCCAGATATTCATCAGCATTCCCAAGTCCATTGAAGCTCGGAATCTGAAGTTTCACATGGTCAGATGCTCTAGGGGCTTGGGTTTGGGCTCGGGATCACTCTTCTTTAAAATACTCTTCCTTGCCTTCTTCATCTACTTTCCTCAAGTCTATCCTTCATCTTACTCATCCACTTACTCCTCTACCTCGAAATTGTTGAGTTGGGTTCTGACCTTTAACAGGTTGAGTAGCTTATGGTATGTTTTGTGCAGCCTCAATCGATCGGCAAGCCAATGCATAAATAGCTTGAGTCAAATCTACCAAGAGGTTAGCTACCTCATGAAGTCTCTCGTGGTGCATAACTTTACTATTGTCATCTCCAACACTAACGTTTACACTTGGATCCATCATTTCTCCAAACAAGAAACTAAACATCCAGCAAACACAACAGTTAAGATGAATACAATAACTTGCTCTATTTTACATAAGCAAAACAAAGTATAAAAAACAAATTACAACTCAAACAAAACCTCAACTTTGATACCAAGATGGTACGAACCGTGACTAAGAATAGATAATTGATAAGGTCGGTCGCTGAATGGGTCCAAGCTTACTAAAAGCTTGAAAAAGGAAGTGATGGGGAATGTACAAAAGAATGAAGCGAATGAAAAGTAAGCAAAAACTCGCAAATAGCTCCAATGGATATGACGTACCAATGGAACTTCCGAAGACTCACAGCATAACTTGATATGATGCACAAGACGGTCCAGTGAGGTTACTCGCCACCTAGCCTTGTTTAAAGATTAGGATAAGAATGAGATGAATGTAAACAAAGCATTGTTTACAAGGGGAAAATTTCAAGTGTGTTAATGTTCAATATGATGTTTATAGCTACAAATATAAGGAGCATTTATACTCGAGAATTTAAGGCAATATGCCTAAAAAGGAAAAGATAAAAAGAGTATTATCCTAAAGAAGTAATGTATAAGAATACAAAAGGGTAAAAAAAAAAATATTCAAGAAAAGTAATGATTAGTATGGTAAATTCTACATGTGGTCCTGTATATGTAGTGGCGATACATTGGTGAGGTCATTAGAGAATGTGATTAAAAGAGTATGATCAGATTGTTGGTCCAAGCAGGGGTGATTAAGGATCAGTCCGGGGTTGCTTTATCGGCATCTCAGCAAAGGTAAGGCCAAGTAATTGGTCAGCTTGGACGTGAGTGAGTACTCAAGAACATCTTGGCTATTATCTCAGCAATCTATAAATCAGTTTACTTTGGAGAGATGAGCAGTCATTTGGCTCAACATACGGGATGACTTGGCAGAGAGATACTCAACTTTAACAAGAGTTGGCTAGAGTAGAAGGATCCACTTTGTTAGCCCTTCCAGTCCTCAGACTCGGTTGCAGGTCAAAGGCTTAATAGCTTGATTCCTATCACCTAGGACCACGAATTAAGCAATTGATACGTGTCCCATCTTCTAACATACGTATTGTCCTTTATGCCAGAATATTCTTTTCTTTGTTTTGTAGATTTACCCTTACATAGTATTTGTTTCACATTTCTGGTAAGTATTTTTTTCTTGTAATTTTTAGTAACTTGGGACTTGCTTGAATTAGCCTACATATATATTCTCCATTATAATAGCCGTATCATTAGTTATCGATAATAGAAACTCCTTTGTTTTCTTTCTTGAGCTTTTGTTCTTCCTTTCCTAGAGAGTTAAGACCTTAAAGTGTTCTTACTTAGGTCATTTGAGCGTGGAATAGCGGCGAGCAACCTCTTTTATACTTGTGCGTCATATTGAGTATAACTTGAGCTTGTGTGAGGTGTTGGTGTATTATATCTATCATTGGTGCACGAGAACCTCTACTTAACCCTCAATTATCATTTAGCTTTTCAAACCATCTAGTAATTTGGACCTACCCCCTAATTCTTGCGATATCGGTCGTCGTATGTTCCTTTCCCCTGTGTCCATATCATCTTGGTATTAGAGCTTAGTTACATTCATGTAAGTTTTTGGCATTTTGGTGTTCTTGAGTGCTTTTACTAAAGTTGTGTTGTATGAATAGGATTGTATTAGGATCTAAACTATTGTTGTAACACGTAGTGGGTATTGGCATAATACTTTAAGTTGTGGACAATGAGTGTGAAATTGTTCTGTATTATCCTGTTTCTTAACTCGCAAAACAGAGTGTGTGGGATTTGTTGACTTGCAACCATCTGGAGTGTTGTTTAGTAGTAGTTGGGGTATGAAATATTGAGGAGTTGATTGAAGAAGAGTTTTGATGAAGATTTTTGAGTTAAGGTCCAATTGTTTTAATTGGAAGAGTTAGTATATTGAAATATCAAACAACTTTAGACTTTAGTATTCAAGGAACCTTCAGAAATCAAGAGAGCGGTGCTTGAAATGGTCAAGGCCATTAAGGGAGTTATACATCCCAGTCTGCGGATGAAAGGCCGGATAAACTTACCGAATTGGTGACCATGACTAACCCAGTGATTGCCATACACAAAGACAAGCATTGACGTAGCGGCAACCCAAATAGGGGCCGAATGGATACAATACTTGAATGAGGCCATAGATGACCTAGTTGAGTTAATTTCCTAGTTTTACCCCCATCAAGTTGGAGGAGTGGATAGGATTGCTTAACGAAGACTTTCCATGGATGAGATAGAGTAGGAAGGTGAGGAATTAAGCAATGAGGAATAAGAATATTATGTGGTAGAATAAAGAAATGTTTAAATTGTTAAAGTAGAAGGCCTGAAAATGCAGATTCCGAGTTTTTCCAGAAGTGATGATGTTGGGAACTATTTGGACTGGGTTAACAAGATAGAGAAGTAGTTTGAGTGTCATAAAGTACTTGAGAATGTTAAGGTGAGATCGGTTGTGCTAGAATTCACTAGATATGTTACCTTATAGTGGAAGAACTTGTAAGTCACCTAATGAAGAGAAGGAGAGAGATAAATTAGGGAATAGGATGAGATGAAAAGAGAGATGAATAGGAGATTTATGCCGAGCTACTATCTGTAAGACACATTCAAAAAGTTACAGGAATTGAGGTAAGGAGGCTCAAGTGTTGATGCCTATGTAAAAAAATTTCAATTGTTGATGATTCGTTATGAAGTGATAGAACCCAAAGACCAAATTATCTCTAAGTTTATTAGTGGTTTGAGGTATGAGATTGGAGCTATTATAGAGATGAGGGACATTGGCACTCTAGATGAAGCAATCTAAGTAACCTAAAGGATACAATGACGTCAAATGAGTAGATCCTGAGCTCCTGTTAATCAAGTTTCCTATCTATTTCGAGTAGCCTTATGTGATTAGAGTCAAGTAGGACTAGTGAAGTCTGATCATGTCTTGCTGCCCTAGTTGAGGAAAAAGAAAACTCAAGGAGATTTGAGAAAAGACATAGCTTAAGAAGAAAGACAAGCGAGATCAAGTATTTCAAGTGCCATGGATTCGGACACATGGCAGCTCAATGCCCAAACAGAAGGACAATGATAGTAAAGGGACAAATGCTTACCCTTAAGGTTGAAAGCACTAATAAAGAAATTGAAGAACCAAAAGAATCTAGGTAGACCGACCTATCTAAAGAGAAAGAAGTCATATACAACAAACAAGGTAATTTCATGCCTGCAACCATGGTACTAAGATGAGTAATGCATGTAAGTCCAGTACTAGAAGACGAACAGTGAGAGAGCTTGTTCTACATCAGTTGTAAGGTTAATGGGACATTATGTGCTCTTATTGTTGACAATGGCAATTACATTAACACGACATCTGAGTTTCTGGTTTAGCAATTGAAGTTATCAACTACACCCCACCCTAAACCTTACAAACTGCATTGGCTTAGTAACAAGGAAGCCTTACAAGTGACTAAGCAAGTTGTCATGAAAGTATCAAGACAAGGTTCCTTATGATGTGTTGCTTATGTGTACTTCACATATTTTACTTGGGAGATCATGGATGTTTGATTGACATGTGATCTATGATGGGAAGAGGAACATTTATTCTTTTGAACATAAGGGAATAAGGGTAAGACAAAGTCCCATGTCTTATGAGCACATCAAGTCTATGCAAGCTTAGCTTAGCCGAACTTTGGACAAGGAGACCCTAATAATTACCTATGTAGAGCTATAAAAGTAATTGAAGTTAGAAGTACCGACCTCTCTATTGACTCAAAGAATACTCAAGTTGAAAGCCCTGGATCCTAATCTACCTACTGAGGTGAAGAATCTATTGAATGAATTTGCCGACTTGTTCCCTAATAAGCTACTTAAAGGTTTACCTCTAATCCGAGGAATTAAGCATGCAATTGATTTATAGCTAGGAGTTGCACTTTAAAAAAAAACCAGCATATTGATTAAATCTTGAGCAAGTTGCCAAGCTTTAGAGGCAGGTTGATGAAATGACGGAGAGAGGATATGTTGAGGAATCCCTAAGCCCTTGTTGGTGTCAAAGAAAGCTAGCATATGGTGAATGTGTGTAGATAGCCGAGCTATCAACAAAATCACTATTAAGTATAGACATCTTATAACCCAATTTAATGACATGTTCCATGAGTTATATGGAACGAAGATTTTCTCTAAGATTGATTTGAAGTTTAGATATCATTAAATTAGAATGTGGGAAGGAGATGAGTGAAAAACCACATTCAAAACTTATTATGGATTGTATGAATGGCTTGTGATGTCATTCAGATTATCAAATGCACCGAGCATATTCATGAGGCTTATGAACCATGTGCTTCGAGAATTGATTAGAAAGTTTGTTGTTATTTACTTTAATGATATTCTTGTTTATAGCCCTAACCTAGAGACACATTGTGAGCACCTATGAGCTGTTTTCTCTAAGCTTCGAGTTGCAAAGCTATACACAAACTTTAAGAAGTGTAACTTTTACCAAAATGAAGTAATTTTCTTGGGTTTTGTTGTAAGTGAAGGAGAAATATAATTTGATGAGGAGAACATAAGAGCGATTACTGAATGGCTAGTGCCAACCTATTCTATTGACTTTCGAAGCTTCCATGGCCTAACATCATTTTACCATTGCTTCATAAAGAATTTTAGCACCATCTAACCCTTCTTACTAAGCTATCCAAGAAGAACGTCAGGTTTAGATGGGGAGAGAAAGAGCATCAAAGCTTTGAAGAGGTGATAGAGAAGTTGACTAATGCTCGTATCCTAATTCTCCCAAACTTTGACAAAGTGTTTGAGGTAAAATGCGATGCATCTAGATTAGGCATAGGTGCTATACTAATTCAAGAAATCCAACTTATTGCCTACTTTAGCGAAAGCTTTAAGAAGCTACACTCAATTACTTAGTATATGATAAGGAGTTCTATTCCCTAATCTAAGCTCTAACAGTTTTGCGACATTGCCTACTTCTATTGGAATTTGTGGTCTACACCGACTATGAGTCGTTGAGGTATCTGAAGAGCTAACCTAAGTTATCTAAATGACAAGCCAAATGGGTTGAATTTATGGAGGGGCTTTCTTATGTTGTCTAGTATAAGAACGGAAAGAACAATGTAGTGGCCAACACCCTGTCACAACAACATACCCTTTTGATCGAGCTCCAAATGAGACTCCTTAGGTATTTAGTAATCAAGAACTCGTATGTCAAAGATCCATACTTTGGTTTAATCTATGCTAGATGTAGAGAGGGTTGAGCTGTTGATGATTATTATAGAGCGGACATATACTTATTGAAAAAAGGAAAGTTATGTATCTTGACATGTTCTATGTGTGAACTATTTGTACGTAAGGCGCATTGTGGAGAACTATCTAGCCATTTTGGCAAGCATAGGACCTATGAAGTATTCTCTTTTAGGTTCTTTTGGCTAAGGATAATGTGAGATGTATAAGCTATGCTCGAGAGGTGTGCTACTTATAAAGAGGCTAAGAGTTAAGCTGAACAAGGATAATTTCTGCCTTTGCCTATCTTAACCAAACCATGGTCCCAGCTAAGTATAGATTTTGTATTGAGTTTATCGAGGACGTCCTATGGGAAGAACTTTATCATGGTGGTCGTAGATTGATTCAATAAATGGTACACTTTGTGCCATGTGCTCAAACTAACAATTCTTTAGCTATTTCTATTCTCTTTTTGCAGGAAATGGTCAAGTTGCATAGAGTACCCCGAACTATAGTGTTTGACTAAGATCCTAAGTGCTTTAGTCATTTTTGGAAGACACTATAGAAGCAACTGGTACTAAGTTGATGTTCAGTACATCTTGCCATCCTCAGATGGATGGACAGATAGAAGCTATCAATCGGATACTAGAGACATTGCTTGAAGTTGTTGTTGGATGAAACCAAATCAACTAAGATTTGTGTTTGCCCATAATTGAGTTGCTTACAACAGGACTATATACAGTATCAAGAGTAAGTCGCCATTTGAGGTTGCCTACAGTTTCAACCCTGAGCTTCCACTTGATTAGGCACTGCCCCCAAACTAATTCGAGGATCAATAAGCTGTCGACTGATCAAAGGCCATCAAGGTAATGCACTAGAAAGTAGTAAAGCATCTAACTCAAGCTGCTTTAAAGCTCAAAAAGCGAGGTTAAGGACAAAAGATTAGAGAGTTCCAGCCATGTAATCTAGTTTGGATCTATCTTAGTAAGGACTAGTTCCTAAGCTTGAGGAAAAGCAAGTTGTCTTCGAATCAAAGTGGTTAAGAAGATCAACCAAAATGCTTACAAAGTCAAGCTTCCCAAGGAGTATGGAGTTTCAAACTCTTTCAACGTTGCTGATCTCTATACATACATACTTGGGGACGAGTAACCTTAACCTAAGCAAGATTTGATCCCAAATCTCGAATAACTAGAGGGGATGATAAGAATCAGGGCCCAATAACTTGATCCCAAGCTCATAGACTTGCTAACTTGGCCCATCAAGCTATTTTGGAGGAGTAGACACATGAAGAGCAGAAATTCCTTCGATCTGATTTGCCAGACCTCCCGAGCCCCTTCATTCTAATCTCTCTCTCCTTTATTACAAAACCCCTTGAAGAGGCCAGTGAAGAAGCGACTAACCTAATGCCAAGCTAACCTTTTAATGCTGATTTGTCCATCTTACAAAGTTCGAGCAAACAGTCTCCGAGCTTCGAGCTACCGAGTTATCTCCTTGATGCTGACCACAACAATTCAGCTAGGAACCACACATATACCCAAGACCACAAATTAAGCAATTGACACACGTCCCATCTTCTAACATTCATATTATCCTTTATACTAAAATATTCTTTTCTTTGTTTTACAGATTTACCCTTACATAGTATTTGTTTCCCATTTCTAGTAGGTATCTTTTCTTGTAATTTTTAGTAACTTATTACTTGCCTTAATTGGGCTATATATATACTATGCATTGTAATAGCCATTTCATCGGTCATTGGTAATAGAAACTTCTTTGTTCTCTTTCTTGAGCTTATGTTATTCCTTTCCCAGAGAGTTGACACCTTAAAGTACTCTTACCTAAGCCATTTGTGCGTAGACTAGTGGTAAGCAACCTTTTGTTGTGCTTATGCATCATGTCAAGTATAACTTGAGCTCGTATGAGGTGTTGGTGCGTCATATTTATCGTTGATGCATGAAAGCTTTGCTCAACTCTCGACTATCATTTAGTTTGTTAGACCATCTTGCGGTTTAGACCTACCCCTTAGTTTGTACGATATCAGTCACCGTATGTTCCTTTCCTTGGTATCTGTATCACATTAAGAGTATACATAAAGTTAAACTAGTGTAAGTGAGCTAAACTTACTTATGAGCTACTCTAGTTTAGCATATTATTTACTCAAACTTGATTCTAGAATAGTTAAGTCGAACTTGAGCTCAAAACACTCAAATATTTTATTGAGATCAACTTGAGCTTCTTGATATTGAGATTAACTATCATGCAAATCTGGCCATGCTAATTTTTTTGACAAAAGTGCTGCTAAAGTTAAGTTTAAATGTTAGTCAAGTTTAATTATCAATATTACATCAGTTGGAAGAAAAAAATTACTTAGACGAATATCTAAATGAGATTGATCAAATTAAGCGCAAGCTTATTCGATGCTAGTTTAAGTTGAACTCAAATTCAAAACTCTCTGTTCAAATAAGTTTGAGCTTCAAAATTCCTAATTGAGCTTGAGATCATACTCAAATTTAATACTATATCATTTCAACTCGACTTACATACAAACACGAGATGTACGATTTCAATTTAATAGTAAAAGGTTAAACAAAAGAAATCCAAACAATTCAATTATAAATAAATAAAACCAATCTATGTTATCATGTTTGTTTACATATTTATAGATGTACTCAAGGTGGGTTTGGGATAAGTTTTATGAAACCCAAACCAAACCCTATACCCTTTAAGGTTTCCCAAACTCATAAAGAACTTTGTATGGTATTTAATCATCTACTAGAAATCTATGCTATTAAGATCTTAAGGGACATGAAATCCAACTTACCTACCTTGTTAATTGAAAAATATTGGTCAAACATTATAGGGCTTTATCTTATTTCATTAGAATATGAAGCAAACTTAATGTTATGAATTATGTACATAATTTGAGATCCAACATCAAAAGATTGATTAGCACATTGCCCAATCGACATAAGATTTATTTAGTTTCTTGGTTAAGAAATCCATGGGCTATTATTAAGGATAAAGAGTACATATGAATTCCAATTGTAAGTTATATATTCTGTAAAAGCACAAATTTTTTACACCTTAAATAACCAAAAGTACTTCTAGAAAAATAAATAAATAAATCAATAAGAGCACAAAACTTTTACCAACTACAAAGAGGACTTGCGTATTCCAACTATAAGTTATATATTATTATCTTTTTTATTTTTTTCAAGTTAGGTTTCCATTAGGTCTTATTTAAATCCAAAAACCCAAAAGGTTATGAGATAATACCTAAACATATCCTAAGACCCTATAGGACATTACATTATAGAGAAATTAGCATATACGACAAGTCAAGTACTTTATAATGACTTGCCCACTTGTATTCCTATTCATACCGCTTAAAAGTAACAAAGATAATGGGAATTTACTATAATATGTGTGTAATAGGTAGTTCCAGAATTAAGTACTAAAATATATAAAATCATTCCAATTTAAAGATAAAATATAGGAAGTATATTAAAAATCTTTATCTTAAAGCTAAAAGTCAATCAAGTCTTTTATGTTTTAATTAAATCATTTATGTCCTATAAGTTTATGTAGAAATTAAAACAAGTTTTTAATGCTTAACTAAGTTATTTAGGTCCATTATAATTACACCAAAGTCAACATAAGAGCCATTTTTTTTTTTTCACAACTCCAGGAATAAACTAAACATTTACCTATTATAGAGATGGTGCAATTTCCATTGAATTCCCTTTTTTGTTTTCTAATGGATATATAATAAAAATAAAGAATTATCTCGATAAAATATAAGGAAAAAAAAGATATATATATGTATATATGGCAAGTTCTAAACTAAAGCCTTAGATAACATAAGTAAATACGTATCAGGACTGTGACAAATGAAAGGTTAAATCCTTTAGGCTTTTGTCTTATTCCTTAGGAGTAGGTTTTAGATATTGAATCCTAGCTCACTTTACAACATTTATAATCTATCTTGGAACATATCTGACCATGTAAAAATTTTACAAATTACAAGATTTAATAACTCTTATGGGAATAATTATATACTAGTGGGATGCTAAATTCTAGAGTAGACAGGTAAAAGTCCTTACCTTATATTTTATCTTAAAGGTGTAAATTTTAATAATGCTTGCATGTTATCAATATGTATTATTGTAGATAACCCATTTTTTCTCTTTATACTTTTTAGAATTTTCTTTAAATAAAGAAAAATAAAAATAATAGAAAATACAGAAAAATACCAAAAAAAATGAAAAATTAGAAAAAGCACCAAAAATATAAATTTTAGAAAAATAAAGAAAAAGAAAAAAAGAGAAAAAATAAAAAAAAAAATAGAAAGATAGAATTTTTTAAGAAAAGTAAACTTTTAGATAAGTAGTTTTTAAGACAAAATAAAGATTTAGAGTTGTGTAAGGATCATCAAATTTAGATTAATTTATTTTCCATTTAGGTAGTTATTATTTTATAAGATATTGAGGTTGCTTTATAGTTTAAATAGAACTTAGTTGTAGAAATTTTTAAAGCATAAGCCAACATTGCATTTAGTATTACATTTAGTCTTGAGAAGATAAACAAGTTAAAGGTCTTAGTATTACATTTAGCCTTGAGAAGATGAACAAGTTAAAGGTCTTAGGTTTAATACTCAGACATTTATGCTTTTCATTTTTTTTTATTAAGTTTTTTAAATTGTGCCTTACTACCATGCATTATGTCACGTGTCACTGGTCCATGCGATTGACACGGTGTTACGTCAACATCACTTTTCTTTTTCTTTCCCTTATTTTCTTCTTTTTCTTCAGACGATTTAGCTTGGGGTGCTCACTTTGGCGTTGATTTTGATCCCCTTTTTCTTTGGCATTCACCTAATTAATGCTGAAATCACGAAGTATACTTACAGTACTGCACATTGAATTCAAAAACACACCTTCGTACATTCATTAATTGGGTCAAAAATCGAATTGAAGTTTCAGAAAAAGATGAAAGTGCTTGTTTTTCTCCCAGCTTCTTTTGTAATTCAAGCTTCCGTAATGAGATTCGAAGTTTCTAACTGATATTTGAGTAAAAATGAACAATCAATGGCTCCATTTCACAAAGTATTTCATCTAATATCGAGGAATTCAAATTGAATGTGGTCAAAATAACCATTTATCACGAAGCTCGAAATTAACTTTGTTTTTACCTTCCCAAGCTTAGTTCAACATAGAACAATATAAATAAGGCATTTAGGATTCGTTTGACCACCAAACGTAACTCGAAATCCCCTCCAATAGCACAATTTCAAGCTTTCTCTCGCTAAAACCCTCACCCATGAGCTCCCACTCTCTCTCTAGCAATTCGACTCCCATAGCGAATAGTGAAGTAAAACACCACCATGGGAGTAATCCCTACGAGGTAAGTTTTCTAACAAGATCCCTCTTAACCCTTGCTGTAGCCCTTAGGAGTGCCACCTACCACCTAAGGTTTGGTGGCAACGACCACCACACAAAACATCCAACTCCATCGCGTTTTGTTCCACTCTACTGCCACGGCTGTATCACAGCCCTCAAAAACCCCAGGTAGACATACTCTCCCTCCTTGAAAGCTACCACACCAAGCTGTGTGAACCATTTCTCTCTCTACCCCATACTAGCCCAACTTCGACAGTCATCAAACCACCATGTCAGACCAAAACACTACTACCAATGGACTTTTTGTCAATGAGTTTCTCATGTAGGTAATTTTACCCTCTCGAAAAAAGGCCCTAACACTAGGAGTAATCCCTTTGTGGCGTTCTCTCTCTCTCTATCCCTCTCTCTCTCTGTCTCTCTGTCTCTCTCTCTGTGACTCTAGCGCCAGATCACGTGCATGGAACATGACGACCTGACCCAGGACCCAAAATCTGCTCTAAGTCCATGACCTTCACCCATGTTTGACCTGTGATCCTAGTTCCTACCCGGTCCAATTCTTTCCTTTTTGTATTTCATTTTGTTTTGTCTTTTTTTTTCATTTTATTATAACCAAAAATTAATAATAATAAAAACTATAAGAAAAAGAAAAGATTTTTAGTTTATTTTGTTTTATTTTCTTTCTTTTAAAATGTTTTTTCTCTTTCTATTTTCAACTAAAATGTGTATGAATAAAGTATTTTAAGTACATAGAAAAATAAATAAATAAATAAGTAAATAAAAGAGTTTTATCACCTAGATGAATTATTTTCCAAAGTAAAAGTTTTTAATTAATTCTTTTCAAAATTAGGACTCTTTCTTAGAATTTTTCAAAAATAAACATTTGAAAACTTAAGGCCCTTATTAGAAATTTTTCTCAAGTGAAAAATAAAATAGCTCAAAGACATAAACTCGACCAATTTTCAAAATAAAAATAAATCCACAAATTAAAATTTTATAAATGAATTATGAAAAATCTAATCCCTACTAAAGGGTATATAAGCATTTACAGAGCAACTTAAAATGGGAAATTCTTTTTATTTTTCCGTTTTGTAAATAAACTTAATTTCTTAGTTTCTTCTTCCTTTTTTGTAAACAAATTAATTTTCTTTAATTTTAAATTAAGAATTAATTAAAAGGGTAATTTGAAAAATTAAATTAAATTCGAAAGGTTAAAGTACTACCTGTTAGAGTTTAATAAGTTAGCCCTCGAACTTAAATTCTTTGGTTTTAAAAAATCATTTTTCAAAAATGATTTTATCACGACGCAATAGCTAAGTTATAACCAATCTATCCAATTAATTATAACTTAATATTTCTTTCTTTTCTTGGGACCCCAGTTAGGTGGTGACCCCATTTTTCTTTTTCAAAATCAAATGAAAATCAAGTTTTTCTTAATCCTCAGTTGAGGGTCTATATTGAATGAGTATAAGGTTCAATATAAATCAAGTTAAGAAAAATTATAAAAACCGAAAAAAATCTAAACTCGAGAATTATCATTTTATAGGTTTCACTTTTAGATTGTATAAATAAGTGAGATCTAAAATTGACCTACTCCTCTTTTGGTTACTCAGCGTTAATTGTGGGGCACAATGAATGTTTAGATGATTTAATATTTTTCAAGCATATCTTATAAGATATGTATAGCATATTTTCCATGTAACAATAAAATGCAAAATACGTTGAAAGTTAGAATATGTATAGGGTGGTACTGTAGTTGGTGAATTGTATATAAGTCTAAAGGTGCTATGCTTCAAATAATCGTGAAGATGCCTTAATTTGATGATATGTAGAGGGTTGCAATTAGAGAAGGGCGTGAGGAAGAACATGTGATAATAGCTTTGAACATGCATGATAGATAAGTGTTCTTGATCGTTCTTTGTCAGATTGTTGGTTTGATCTTTTAGGATAAGACTTTAGTATCATAATAGTATTTTCCTAATCTTTCAAATCTCAAATGAGGAGAAGAGAGCACAACTATATAGATTTCAATACCTATTCTCAACCGTCTCATGACTTCAAAGATCAACGATTGAGATGAATATTCAATGACATTCATTAGATTATTCTGACAATCAATACATGAAATGCAACAAATATTAATTCATTTGTAACTTCTTATTTGTGGATTTAATGTAAATGGATTCTTTAATGGGCTTAGTATGGTTCATACCTAATAGTTTTGTAAATAAGCTTATTGAAAAACCTATTAAACGTATATGCTAATAGAAAAAGTTCAAGAGAGATCTAATCAATTTGGTGAACGCTATTTCAAGCTTACTAAATTAGATCTTCTTAAAAGATGCCTTTGATAGATAAGTCCAATTGCCTAAACCCCATAGCCCAAAGATTTTATCCATAACATGAAATTGAACCAAATCTAATTACCAAATTAGCTTTTTATAGATACTATAGAAAAAGCTCTTATTAGTGGAAATTTTAAAAATTTAGAACTAGATCCTACAATATGACATCTAATACTCATTGTAGAACCTTTGCTAATATGAGCTAGGTATGGGGCCCATTAGGTCATAACGAACATCACTATGAGATGAAAATCTAAAATATATATTAATATTTATTACATTCAATTATATTGACTAAAATTTTTTCTATAGTATGTATAAGGTATCTCATCTACAATAGCAAAATGTAGGGTATCTTAAAAATTGTTTGGTTCCTTAGTGAAGGCTTCTGTGTGTAGTATCCAAACATTGAAGATCAAATATAAGCTATGCTCCAAATTTGAATCATGAACTTTTCTTAACTATATCCAAGAAAATTTCAGGTTACATAACCCTAGTATATAATTCTAATCACAAGGCAAAATGATATGAAAAGGAACAATGGAACGAGAAGCTCAAATGGAAAATAACCTTCTATCAACTACATGATACTAGGTGGTGTTTAGTTTTCGCATTGAGGTTTTTGAACCTAGTCAAGAGGAATTCCTCAACTGGTAAAGTTAGGTTGGCTTAACACAAGTAACATACATGAGTTAAGAGGGGCACTAGAGGTTACTCCGATGCGGCTATTTTGATGTTCAAGTTAGCTTAAGGAGAACATGATACAAACTTTCTAATGAGAGCTTAAGGCGTTTTCTCTAACCAATTGGATCTAGCTTACCTATAAATGTGAGAGGAAAGTACTATTGAGCAATCAAAAGAACATTGGAACTAAGGAATCCAGTTACCTTAAAAAAGGAGTAAAGAAGGGTTGTAATTGTCAAGCATCCACCAAGTAACCCTCATAAGTGTTGATTCCTCAATAGCAAATCCTTATGAGGTCATATGGTCGGTTGTTAGGTACGTAACTGCTTCTACATGTGTCATCTATCCTTTTTTGTCCTTTCCTCCCAAGGGGTTAGTTACATTCATGAGCTGATTTCAAAAGCTTGGGAGCCCATACTTAAAATGAACCATCAATAATATTTTTATTAAGAGTATCATTAACCAATATCTTTAGAGCATTTATTAGAGACTTAAGGGTAAATAATATATGAAACATTTCAAAACTAACAACAAATTATTGAAAAGTACATATATTGAAAGGTTTTGAAAACTTTTATTTTATTTTTTTTTTCTATATCACCTTTTAGCATTTCCTTTCTAGCAAAAGATAACCAACCAATATATCCTAATAATAAATATTCGCATAATTTTAGTGAATGTTTGGCTAAAAGGTACTCAAATGCCCTATCTCGATTCTTTGCAATCCGTTTTTATGAACAAGGCATATCAATCCAGACCGTAACAACCCACGACATAATGACCTCATTATTTCAATCAAATATATATGAGATGAATCACAATAAAAGATACCCTTTTCAGCTTTTTCACTATTTTTAAAATCATTATTAATAATATGTTGCATCTCATAATTTATATCATTATTGCTTATAGTTGCAAAAATGATTAAATTCGTTTGTACCGGATAAACCAATAATTGATTTCAAATATTTTTAGATTTTAATACCGACAATCATGAAAAATTCACTTTTCTTTTCCTTTTTGTAGAGGAAAAATATTCAATTGTATGCTTACTTATGCAAATATAATGTATATATTCAAAGGAATATATATATATATATATATATGTGTGTGTGTGTGTGTGTAATATGAGTGCTTTAAAGAACACCAATAGCAGTTTTTCTATTACATTAAGATAATTTTACTATTTCAAGAAACATGTGTATATATTTGAGATAATTTTATAGACATTTCTCTTAATCTCCATTGTAAATTTCCACATTTCTGTTAGCATATTTGTAACAAAGTGTTCTATTCACATTCTTGTTCCATATGCGTTCAAGTAAATTATTTTTTGCCATTTAAAGATTTTAAAGTGAAAAGTAAAATCCGTAACAAGCAAGTGTAAACTTATCTATATTACGCACTATTGGAAACTATAAAAAATTAATAAAAGAAAAGTGCATATAAAGAAAAATTTGACAATTTTAAATGGTTCCCTTACATTATGTTTGGGGAGAGGGAAGACATTAGGGGAGAATGAAAGTGAGAGAAATGAATTTGAAAGGAAATGAAGTGGATGGAAAAAATTATATATTCCTTTATTTGTATAAAGAAGCAAGGAAAGTGGAGGGAAAATTAATAATATGAATTCTCATTGTAGTAAAATGTCATAAAAGTCCTTAAAACATTAAAATGTACTTTTATTTTAAAGTGAAGATTGTAAATTTGAAATAATTCCTTCCAATTATCTCTACATTTTAAGAGAATGGCTATCATGGGTTTAAGGAAAAGTTTTCCCTTCAAAATTTATCCTCTTCCCTTTCCCTTTCCTATCTTTTCCTAAACAAAGGAATGGTCCTTAGAATTCTTACTTTCCCTCCCCTCTTCTTTCCTTCCCTTAGTTATATAGTTCATGAAAATTCAAGTGCACAAAAAAATGAAAACTTTTTATTATTTGGTCTTAAGAATTGTCTAGATATGACATTGAGCGTTTTCCAACTTAAAATTGCTATACACTTACACTATGTTTGGTATGGGGAGAGGAATTAGGATTGAATAAATGTGGAAGGATAGAATATGAGGAGAAAGAATTATAAGAGATTTGATTTTTTACTTTATGATAGGAAAAGAAAAAAAAAACCCAAAAATATGATCGCTATAAAAATTATCCCAAAAATACAGCAAATAAATTTAATTTTTGAAAAGTCAAATTTGTGTAACACTAAATTCTGCTTTTCAAAAATCAAAGCTATAACAAATTGCAATAGAAGCGACTTTTGGAAAGCTAAATTTGCCCTATTGAAAAGCCAAGTTTTCTTCCAAAAGTCATTTCTATCAAGGCTTAAAACAAACACAAGCTACTTTTTCTTCCATATTACGAACTATAGTTTATCTCTCTAAAGTAAACCCTAGGTGATTCACTGCCTTGATTCTCCTCACTTGAGTGCTTTTTTTTTTTTTTTCAATCCGAGCATGGAAATCGCATTTTCATCACTTTCAGACACTCACTATGCTTAGATTTAGGGATTTTTTGGAACATTTTCGTGGGTTTCAACCTCTTTCTTTCTCTTGGAAAATGTGGGTGTGCGAAGGTAATTTTTTCTTTGATTTGAATTTTCTTATGATATATTACATGTTATTAGCTATTGAGTATTGGGTTTTGTTATTGTATATGATTGTTTCGCATTTTTTAACATGTACATACATAATTCGAAAAGAAAAAACAAAATAGTATATATGTATATATATATGTATATATGGAATGTATACAATCTAGGAAAAGAGGGAAAAATTATATGTAATCATAGTATAACTAGAATACATGATTAGCGCTCGCATGTGTAATATAGTGTATGTGCATGTATTAAAATTTGTAATACATGCAGTATATGTTTGTGTATTAGAATTTGTTTTGTAATTTATTTGTGTGCAATTAGAAGCTATAACGTAGTATATGTGTGTGCAATTAGAAGCTATAATGTAGTATGAGTATGTGTAGTTAGAAGGTATAATGTAATACATGTATATATATTTATGGTATAATTAGACTATATAACATAGTATAATTAAAATGTGGTATATAAGTAACGTAGTATATAGGTTAGTTGTATAACTTTTAAATATCTCTTTCCTATGTATAATCGAACATTGGTCGTACTGCTATTCAAAAGCCATCTTTAGTGATAGTGTGATACTAATGTGGACTTGTGTAAAAATTATTTGCTGAATGTAGATAATCAGAAAATGGCTAAAGTACGTATGATTTGTTACACAAATGGTAACACTATAGAAGGGGGAAATGCAATTTGTTATGATAAGCAGTCAACGACTATAGTTAGGGTTTTGTATAGGGCAAGTTATGAACAATTGGCGGTATTATTTGTAGTCATCTTTGATTTGATTTAACAACCCATCAAGTTAAGTTGATCCATTTGTATCCTATTGTTGGAGCTAGTAGGGATTACGTTTGTGCTATACTAGTGAACGATGACTATGATGTTCAACAAATGTTGGTGTCATACTAAGGACGTAGTGGGGTTAACAGTTCTGTTAAGGTGTATGTTGAAATTCAAGAGGTTAATTTGCTTATTACTGTTGAGTTCAATGTATTGTAAGAGAATCATGTTGAAGGGCAGGTAGAAAATCATGTGCATGAGTCCCAACCTATCTTAACTACCCAAGAAGTATATGGCAATCAAGGCCTTGCTAAACCTAATATTAATATTACAAATGAAACAAATGGAGAGATGGATATTGAAAACAACATAAAATGTGAAGAAGTATCGGAGGATTAAGATGATATGGAATTTGATATTTGTAACCAGACAAACGAGGATTGGCTTCAAAACTCAAACGAGACATATAGGTCTGAGATGGAGAATGATTGGCGGAGTAGGTTCTTGACACATGTGGATGTAGTCGGAAGTTCGAAACCTGTGCCATTATATGCTATTCGTGTGGATAGTAGCTAAGATTTGCCTAAGTATAGTATGAATGATTGAAGCTTTAGCAATGAATTCAAGGTCAGTATGCGGTTTTCAAAAAAAAAAAAAGAGCACTTACAATATGCTGTCAAAATGCATCATGTAATGAATGTTATGGTGGAGTTAGAGCCAAAACTATGGTCCATTAAATGTGCTGATAACAATAAAGGTTGTAAATGGAGGCTTCAAACATGCCTTAAAAAGTAAGCTCATTGCTTTATGATCACTCGGTTTAAGGGTCCACATATGTATGTTAACCCTACTATTAGCTAATACCATCTACAATTAGGAATTGACCACCTTGTCCCAATATATTATTATGGAGGCATAAGAATCCCCGAGTGTTAAGATAAAACATCTATAAGCAATAATCTGTAAGTAATTTGGATACATTGTACACCTTAGGAGAGTTTGGAAGGCCAAGTGTAGGGCAATTGAAAAGGTTTATAGAAAGTGTAAGCTCTCAAAATTGAGTTTAGAACAACCGAGCTTAGATTTAGGGCTTTTAGGGTAACTTATCCAATTGGGCCCAAACTTTGCGACTAAAATGAAAAAGTTAGTCGAGATATTACAGTGAAGTTAGATTTTAGTAATAATGACCCGAAATCCCAATTTTGCCCTTAGAAATTGGAATATTTAATAAAGCACTAAAATGTTCGGAACTCCTAAAATTGAACTTAGATTGCAACGAGAACTTAGAGATAAGTTAATTGAGCTATAAAATAAGATAATATAGGATAATTTACTTTATAAAAATACACGTAATTTTTCGAGTATATCCGATATAAATAATAATTATACCCGTAAATTAACCCAAAATTGTGAAATTATATATTTATTGTGTTGAATTTATGAAATTAACTTTAGAACGTATCCTAAAAATAAAAGATATGCTAGAAACTTAATTATATGAGTAAAGTTATATATTCCACATGTTATTCACATAGGGTATAAACTTGTATATTAATTAAATAATTAATTCTAACATATAATATCTATATTTAAGTAATTATTTAATAAAAGAAAAAGAAAAATTAATCAAATACATTGGAGATTACTGAACATGAGGCGTGGCAGGAGAATGGGAAAGGGGATTGCTGATTCAAAAGTGGATTTACAACTTTAGGACACCTCATGCATAAAAAAAAAAAAGAAATTAGAAAAGAAAATATAAAATAATTAAAAAAAATACCTTAACCGACTTTGAGGCACTATAAAAAGCCAACACCGTCAGATATGAAAGTTTTAGCAGTTTGGAATTAGAAATACTTAGAAAGAAAAATTAAAAAAAATCGTGGAAAAAAAAAAACAAATTTAAGAAAAACAGAAAAAATTAGTGAAAGTGTGGAACCCTAACCTAGAGTAGTTCTGCTATGAAACCCAGCCAACCCCACACGGTCCACCCACCGCGCAAGCCGTCCGACAATCGCCCAGCCACCACCGGCCACCGGAGCACCAAAAAACACCAAGGTCAAATTTCTGCCATATTTTTCAATAATTTCTAAAAAATAGTAAATTCGCCCAGAAAATTATGAAAAAAATTACACTTAGGTTATTTAAGACATGCTTTCATGTGATATTTTTATTTTTGAAAAATTCGTAATATTTAATATACTTTATTAAGAAATCTATAATTCACCCGAATTTATATTTGTGAAATAAATGTACTATATGATGTTGTTTCTAGCTGAAAATTTTTGTGTAGGATGTGTATGATATATAGGTAATTGCTATGTAGCCCAAATTTTTATTTGAATAATTTTAATATTTATTTCATTTTTAGGCCTGAAATTAGCTCGAAAATAGGCTGAAATTATGAATTTAATAGGAAATTATGAAATTAATTAATGAAATGGACATGTACTGATCTATAATAAATAATAATAGTATTGAGTCAGATTGAAATTAATTTGGTGCTAAAAGAATTATAATTGAATAATTTATCATAATTTAGGGGTAAAATTGTTAATATGAAAATATAGACAATAGGTCGGAAACTTAAAACCAGGTGATAACTGAATTTCCTATATTTTTAGAATCCTATAGAAATTTTTGGGGAATTATTTGGTAACCCGAACTATTTATTACGAATTTATTAAGTAAAATAGCTTAAATTACAAGTTGGGGTGTATTTGTAATATTAATAGGCTAAAACGAATTAACCAAAAGCTATATAAAGGATTGCTGATCAGATGGGATTAATGGAAATTTTTATCTTATTTATTAATATCTTTGATCAGGATACACTTTTGGTGTAATAAAATTGAATAATACATATATTGTTACAATATAAGGACAAATTAGATAAAATATAATTTAATAATGTAAATCACGTATAATACGATCGTTTTTACATAATTATGTATAATTGTATTAAAAACTTAAACTACTCGTTAAAAGTCACCTCTAAAAATAGGATTCGTAAAATGTGTCGTTAGGTTTATACGAACCCAATGACACTAATTTTGTTGAAATCGGACAACCTTAAGTGATTTAGCTCAAGACTATATCATATTCAAGAACATACAAATTTCAGTAACCTTACCGGAATGAAAACGTGAATTAATAAATAAAAAGTACGTTTCGATATGATTGAAACAACATATAATACGTAATAGTATATATGGTGTATAGTATCAATAATTAATAATTTAATCTGATATATAGTGATAACATGATGATATATTATGGAAATAATATATATATATATATATAACCATTTTAGATAAAACCCTAATGTTTTCGTAATTATTACGAAAACTGAATTTAGGCCTTTTGTGTAATTAAGACCTTCCAATACAAAGACGGTTGACAATTCAAGTCAGCAATAGCGAACATCTAAACAAGTAAGTTGGGGTTGTGGCTTTACTGCTGTTTGGATGCTATTTAAAGTATCCGGAGACCCAAGAGTACTTCTGGTTGTGTTTGCAGTTAAATGATTATGCATATGCTATGTGTGTGATTAATACTTAGTTGTGACAGGAGTTCAACTCCTTGGTGTGCTGTTCTGCATATTTGCATGGATTCCATATTGTGTGAACTTGTTGGTCACCTTTGATTAACACTAACGGTTATTCGACTAAAATGTAATTGGACATGCATAATCACCCATTAGGGGAAAACGATTAAGAGTGTTAGGCCAAATACCGACTCCCTTCGATGAGGATAGCTGAAATGGTCCTTTCCCCATCCTTAGTCGAACTAAGTGACAGGTGAGGAGGTCGCGGCAAGGTTGGGGGCCGTGGTTCGAAGGCGGTCATGGGAAGAGGGTGTTCTCCATTGCACAAGCCTGGGTTTGGTCTAACTTGAGTCGCGATGAAACTCCTCAATCCGGGTTGGAGCGGATGAAATTTCTCTAACCTTACAGTGGACCGGTTAACACTGTGCGATGTTTCATTTGAGTGATTGCATTGCATTTCATCGTAATTATTAACCTTATTTGTGATTGTATAGTACTCTTCTGACTCCGCCCCACTTACTGAGCTAGTTGTACTCACATCCCTACAAACTCTTTTGCAAGTGTTGAGTGAAGGCAAGATGTTCAGGTACTACCGTTCCCAGGTTAGTGTGCTGCTGTGTGGGAAAGTGAGGATTGAGGAATTTAACTGAACTTGAGCATTTTGGCTTTGTCTTTAAGTTTTGAGGAAAACTAAATGGGAATTCCCTGGGAGCCCACTAGTTTTCTAACTTATTGTATATAGATCGTAAAACCTGTCGTTTTTAACAAACTCTGATTGTAAACTTTACCTTTGGATGTGAAATGTTTGTTTAAATATTGTTATGATACTGAACAGTAGATTGTATAGAATAAGTAACTTGTAAAAGCTCTACCACATGTCTGGTTAATATCAGGTGTCATAACAGACGTTTCAAGCTGGTTGAGTTGTGCGCTTTGTATAAACTACGTCTACGATAGCAGCTGTAAGGTCAGCTTCTATTTTAGATTAGTTTATACGGCGGGACTATTATGACTCTTTTTGTTCGGGGCGTGACAGAAAGTACTCAAATTCCTATAAAGTGCTCCCTAAACTACTATACGACATGCAAGAGGCAAATCTAAGTATGATAGTTAAGCAGAAGTAAATAGAAAGCAACACTCTAAGCCATGTCTTTTTCAATAGAGTGTTACAGGCTTTTATATCATGTGTTGAAGCATTACTCTATTACAGGTATGACGATATATTCTTCTTGATTTATAAATTATACGTAATACTTTCATAAATAAGATCCTTGTCTAATAGTTAATTTCCTTTCTTTCAAGCCGATGATCATGATTGATGGAACATTTCTATACAAAAAGTTTAAACACAAGCTTCTCATTGTGATCGGGATAAATGATGCAAACAACATCATACCATTAAGGTTTGCATTGGCATATGAGGAGTGTCAGGATAGTTGGTGGTGGTTTTTAAAGTATGTGTTGAAGTACGTAATAAAAGATCATACAAATATATGCTTGATATCTATCCGCCATGCTAGCATGAAGTCCATTATTAAAGGCGAGAATGCAACGCAGTCAAATGGTTGGTCATGGCGCTGGTGCATTCACTATGTGGTAAGCAACTTCAATGCCCAAGCTAAAAACAAACAGTATAGGGAATTAATAGAAAGGGATGCATTTCAAGTGCAACCCTATATGTTTCATAGATACTATGATGAAGCCCGTACGATGAGTCCTTACACTAAACCATACTTCAATAGCTTACACTCGAAGATGTGGTCGTTGGCATACAATGATTGTGGCTCGTTTTAGTATTGGTACCACTAATATTGCTAAGAGTTACAACAATGCCCGTAGACATGCTAGGAACTTGCTTGTTGCTGCACTAATCAAGAAGACGTTTTGCAATTGTAATGATTATTTCAATAAAAGGATTATTAAGATTTCCACGGAAATGGGACAAGATAAAGTGTTGACAAAATTTGCATAAAAGAAGTTTGATAGGTAGCACTCAGTAGTTGGTGACCACCTTGTTGTTATCTTCGACTACAACGAATAGGTATTCAAGATCATAACCACTCCTCGACTTACCATGTATGGGCAAAAGGGTAAAAATAGTCACATAATTGCACTAAGGACATGTCGGTATACTTAAAACAAGTGGCAAACCTATAAGATTCCTTGTTCTTTCGTAATGGTGGTAATGGGGAAGATGCGAGTGGATTTTGCTTCACATGTAGGTCACTAGTATACATGGCAACATCAGTTGCAAGTTTACGTATATTCCTTCATGCTTTATGCTGATAAGTTTGAGTAGCCTTGGTATTAGGTAAGCATACCTATCAATTTAGTAGTATAGTTGAAAAGAATGGATGTAGTTCCCATAAGGACTATGAGTATTGATACTAATTATCTCCTTATTATCTAACCAATAAAATTTGAATTTAAGAAACTTAAAGAATTTATTCTAAATTATTGCTAACAACTAATCTAAAAATTAATAAAGACTTAATTAAATAAATTAATAAGAAAGTAATTATATTGAAAATTAACTCAAGATTTAATGTCGTACCTAGATCTTCCCCTAGAATTAGATATGTAACTTTTACTAAAGATAATCTAACTCAATTTCTAAATTCTTTGACTAGAATTCTCTAGAAAAGCGAATAACTTTCTAAGTCTATTAACCATGATATTTAGATCACCTATTAGAATCTTTTCTTAATAACATAATCAAATATCATATTAAAGAACAACGAATTCTCTAATAATATAAATCAAGATCCGGAAAGACTTTACAATTTATCTCTAAACTTGTAAGAATCTTCATCAATTATGCATAGATTTAATTATACAAAAAATCTCTTGATTCTTTTGCATTATATCAGATTTTAGATCAATACCCTGGGAAATATCAATCTAAAACAATTAAGCGTACATAATTGAACCAAAGAAATTAAAAATCTTTATTAAATCTAAGAAAACTCAGTGTCACATAAAAATTCTACATTCTACAAAACCTAAATACAATAAATCTACTCTCTATTCATGATAAAGAAATAATTTTGAACAAAATCTAAAGAAAACATAGAAAAATCCATGAAATTAATAAAGAATCTTGAATATTAAATCTTAGATCTTAGAGGGCATCACTCTCTTGAGTATTCTACCCCTTTTAAGTCTCTTAAAAATTCATCTAAAAAGTTTTGGAAAAAACCCTTAAGGAGCCTTTACATAGGAGATACGGATTTCATTAAGTTGTTTTAAATAACATGACTTAGTGACACGATTGTCTCACTTGGCCGTACCTAATAGATGTGCCATATCTTAACAAATCTTTCCAAATCTTGGTCAAATCTACAAATAACACAACTTAGGAAATGGACTTATCACCTAGGTCATGTCACTTACTATGAATGACTTTTCTCTGCTCAAAATTCTTCACCATAATTGATGAAAGTCATGTCACTTCAAAACTTATTCATTTTAACTCCGATTTAAGTAAAACTTGTTTCTATTATTTTGTTTTCTTCCAACGATCATTCCAAAACCTAAAAATTAAGATTTTACTTAATTAAGTATCATTTTCTTGAAATAAACTCAAATTTCAAGAAAAAATCACCAAAAATAACTATATAAAATACGGTCAATTAAGAGCTTATCAAGCCTCCGCTTAACATTCGTATGTAACACCCGATCATAACTATTGATAAGATTAGAAATCAAGGGAAGCCATAGGAAAATGATTTCAGAATGAGATGGACATCTAGGAGAGGTCTCTTGGTTAGTCATGCTTATGCGATGGCGAAGGCCATAATAAGTGAAGATATCCCTAGCGAAATTCACAACAATCCTCTTGTGTATCTACTGGTATACTCATTACTAGTCAGCTATGTTATCTTTGTTATGCTTATGTGTATTTTTTTCATGCTAACCTTGCTTGTTTTGACATTTCATCTATGCTTTGTCGAGTAGTTCTTGTTGTAGTAACTTAGTTATTCTCTCTTTCATTTGTACAGGTACACATGGATCTAGGACCCTCGAATAGTTCACTTCTTACTGGGTAATCGTTCCATAGATTTGAGGTGATGTAGGGTGGTCAGGTAACCCTTGTTCTTATTTATAATTAGTTAACTTACCGGATATATGTAAGCGAGTAGCTGGCTCAAATGTTGTTGACGTGAGGTGATCTACCGGCAATGAGAAGGAGATAAGATCCTAATAGACAAGCAAATGATCCCATACTACCAATAGTTAGGATTTCTAGGGGTGAGGCAAGTACCATTCATTTCCCTTGATTGACATCTGATCACTGCTTTGGTGGAGTACTAGAGACGGAAGACGCATAAATTCCACTTCCATACTGGAGAGTTGACCATGACGCTTCAGGATATTGCACTTCTCATCGGTCTCCTAATAGATGGACGTCCTATGACTAATAGGACGTATAGGGGTTGGGTAGATATGTGCTACCAGCTTTTGGGTTAATACCCTTCTCCAGGTCATATTAAAAGGGGTTACTTGAGCTTAACATGGTTGAAGACACATTTCAATGATGTTTTAGAGGGTGCAAATGACATTAGCATCCAACAATATACTTAAGCTCGCATCTTGTAGCTTATTGGTAGGATGTTATTCATAGACAAGTCGTCCAACTAAGTTTACCTTATGTTCCTCCGACTTCTAGCTAACCACGAAGCTACTGAAGAGTACACATGGGAAGTAGCGTTCTTAGCTTGGCTATATCATTAGCTTTGTCTAGCATCCCACAAAGATGTTGGGGAGATCAGCAAGATGTTAGTGGTGCTCTAAGTTTGGGCATGGGGGTATTTCCTGCATATTGCCCTTGTACGCAAATGTATTAATGCAAACCATGACCAAGAATAGACAAGGCTGGTCGTTGAATAGGTTCAAGCTTGCAGAAAGCTCAAAAAGAGTCAATAGGGAAAGGTATGAAAGGGTAAAAACAAAGGATGAAAACAATAAGCAAAACTTACGAATAACTCTAGAGGATATGACGCACCAATGGAACTTTCGAGGACTCACAGCATAATTGAATGTGACGCATGAATTGGTCCAATGAGGTTACTCGCCACCTAACCTTGCTTAAGGGAAAGGATAAGAGTGATGCCGAGAGTAAACAATAGTGTTTACGTAGGGACGAAGGTATTCAAAGGTGTATTGAAGATTATTTGATGTCTTACAACTATAAGTACAAGGATATTTATACCCTCAAACTAGGGCAACTTACCCAAAAGGGAAAAGACAAAAGGGACATTTCCTAAGGAGGCCAATGTACATGTTATAAAAGGGCAAAAATGAATATATAAGGAAAATAACCATTGATGCTACAGATTCTACATGTGATACTGTACATGTGGCGATGCGACATTGGCAAGGTTGTTAAGAGATGCGGACAAAAAATATGGACGCATGGGTTTGTTCGAGTAGGGATGGCCTAGTCGGTCTGGCTTTCTCTATCGGCTTTTCGGCAAGGAAGAGGCCGAGTAATTGGTTGACTCGACAACAAAGAGTAATCATTATCTTGGCATACCATACAATAATGGGCAGTCATATGGCACGACACTAGAGGTAACTCAACAAGGAGGTACTTGGCCTCGGCAGAGGTTGGTTGGAACATAAGGATTCGTTGTGCTAACCCCTATAATCTTCGAGCCTGGCTGCAGGTTAGGAGCCTTGTAGCTTAATTCCCATCGTTCCCTCTGGGTTGTTTTCGATTTAGGATCAAATCTAGATGGTGTTTGCTCAATTCTCCGTCAAGGTGATATGGACTGAGGTCGGTGATGATGAAGGCATCAAAAACCCCATAATCCTTAGGTAGTTCTAACCTATAAGCGTTGTCGTTGATTTTCTGGAGGATTCTGAAAGGTCCTTTCGCTCTTATAGATAATTTGTTTCTCCTTTTGTTCGGGAATCATTCCTTGCTGAGGTGTAGCCACACCAAGTCTCCCAGCTAAAATGGTTTTGCTGACCGACCCTTGGTCTTTTCATGCATTCTTCTAGCAGCCTGATCGATGTGCTAAGTGACCTTATCATTGATGTGCTGAAAGGATTGTACCTTGGCTAAGGCATCGAGGTCCTCTTACGCGAGTGCGGGTATAGGGGCATGGTCAAGGGGTAACTTGGGATTGAATCCATAGATCACTTCAAAGAGGGTTTGCTTAGTGGTGTCATGTACGGTTCGGTTGTAAGCAAACTGGACCACTAGCAGGCAAACGTCCCAATCGATTAAGTTCTTATCGACTGCAGCTCAAAGCAGTGAACCCAAAGTATAATTAAACACCTCTGTTTGGCCATCAATTTGGGGGTGATAGGAGGTACTAAGAGTAATTTGGTTCCCAACTGACGCTATAGGGTTCTCCAGAAATGACTTAAGAACTTTGGGTCTCTATCGAAGACTACAATCCTGAGCACACCGTATATCCGCACAATCTCTTGGAAGAAAAAAGTAGCAATAACCGAAGCGTTGTTAGTTTTAGTGTAGGGCACAAAGTATGCCATCTTCCTAACCGATTTACAACAACCATCAGAGAATCTTTTCCTTAGGTAGTTATCGATAGTTCGAGAACAAAGTTCATGCTTAGTTCAGTCCACAGCCTCGTCGGAACAGGTAAGGGCATCGCCTTCCCTTGTTTAGCTCGATACTTGGCCTTTTTGCACATACCACAGCTTTCGACCACTTGGTGTACATCTCTTCACATTCTCGGCCAAAAGAATCGGCCATTCACTAGTTCACAAGTCCTTTTCTCTCCAAAATGTCCAAACGGTCCTCCACCTGGGCTTCCCTAATTAATAATTCCCGTAGGGAACAAGTCGACACACACAGTTTTCCTCTTCAAAACAAATAGCCATCCTGTACATAATACTTATCCACTGTTCTCCCATCCACGCATCTCGAAATTATTAGTCCAAAGTATAGATCTTTGGAGTACTGTTCTTTGATACTTGCAAAACCAAACAGTCTAGTCTGCAGTTCCAATAAGAGCATACGCCTCCTCGATAGAGCATCTACAACTACGTTGCTCTTTCCTTGTTTGTACTTGATCATAAAATTGAATCCTTTAAGGAATTCAACCCATCTCACTTGCCGCTTGAATAGTTTGGTCTGACTCCGGAGGTACCATAATGACTCGTGTTCAGTATATATGACAAATTCTCTTGGCAGTAGATAGTGCTACCATACTGACAGTGCTCAGATTAATGCCAAGAGTTCTTTGTCATATACAGAGTAATTTAACTGGGGTCTCCGAAGCTTTTCACTGTAGAAGGCAATTGGTTGTCTTTCTTACATCAGGATAGCACCTATTCCAATGCCTAACAAGTTGCACTTTAGCTAAAAAATTTTGTCGAAGTCAGGGAGTACTAACACTAGGGCGGAGGTCAACTTCTCCTTTACCTCGGCAAAACTCCTCTCCTCCCTTTCTCCCCATCAGAAATCGGTGTTTTTCCTCGTTAATTCAGTAAGTGGTGCAACGAGGGTACTAAAGTTCCTGATGAACCTTCAGTAAAACGAAGCCGGTCCATGAAAACTTCTCACGTTGACACAAATAGTAAGGGTCTGCCATTCAACAATTGCTCGGATCTTCTCATCATTGACTCGCAAGCCTTCTCCACTGACTACATAGCCCAAGAATACCACTTCATGCTGGCAAAATCAACATTTCTTTAGGTTACTGAATAATCTCTCGACACGGAGAATATCTATGACTACTTTGATGTGTTCATAGTGACTCGGCGTGTCGGTACTGTAGATCAGGATGTTGTCAATGTACACTACGACACACTTCCCAATAAAATATCTCAGCATATGGTCCATAAGTCTTATGAAAGTGCTCGAAGCATTCGATAAGTTGAAGGGCATGACCATCCACTCATAAAGCCCATGTCGAGTTTTGAACGTTGTCTTCCACTCGTCTCCTGGTCTTATGTGGATTTGATGGTAGCCGGACTTGAGATTGATCTTGCTAAAAATTTTGGCTCTACCCAGTTCATCCAACATATCTTCTAGTCTCAGGATCAGATACCTATATTTAACCATGATTTTGTTCACAGCTTGGCTATCAACACACATCCGCCAAGTTTCATCCTTCTTCGGCACTAGAAGTTCAGGCACAACATAAGGGTTGAGACTCTCTCTCACGTATCCTCTTTCCAGCAACTCATTGACTTGACGTTAAAGCTTAGAAGCTTGCTTGGGATTCATACGATAAGCTGGCTTATTCGGCAGTACAGTACCGGGTACTAAGTCAATGCAATGCTCTATACCTCGGGTCGAGGGCAACCCTACTAGCAACTATTCTAGGAACAGGTCATCATATTCATCCAATAGTTCCTTTACCTCTTGGGGTAAATCATTCTACTCCTTCATTTCTAGTAGTCGCCCAACCAACAGGAGGGTCGACTTATTGGTGTTAATAGCCTCTCAAAGCTCAGCTCTACTCATCACCAGAGCCTTCTTGGATCTATGAGCAAGTTTCATCTGTAACTTGTGAACCTCTCTCAACAGCATCGTATTTAGCGTGATCTTCCAATCATCCTTCTCGAACACGTAGGTATTCCTATAACCGTCGTAGATAACTCTCCTATCAAACAGCCACGATCTTCCTAGCAACACACGAGAAGCGCACATGGGCAGTATGTCGTAGAGAATCTAGTTAGAGTAATTACTGATATTGATCTGCAGTAATACTTGCTGAGTGACGTATAATGCTCCCTTGTCACTTAACCATTGCAACTTATACGGCTTCGGATGCTCAACAGTCAACAACCTTAGTTTTGAGACGAGGTCGGCTGACGCCACATTGGTGTAGCTCCCACTGTCCATGATGAGGGTGCACGTCTGTTCATTCACCTTATAGGTGATATAAAATAAGTTCTCTCTCTGCTCCTCCTTTCGTGAGGGTTCCATGCTCATAGTGCAACAGACAACCATGAGTAATTGGTCCAAGTCCTCAACATATACGTCTTCCTCAATTAACTCTTTTTTGGCATTCTCATTCTCAACAGGAACCTCCTCCTTCTCAAGTTCCTCATCCGTACTCTGTACGTCTAACTTCGGGATATCTCCCTTAATGACTATTGTCATTCGATTTGGGCATTGAGCAGCCATGTGTCCAAACCCCTGGTACTTAAAGCATTTGATCTGGATAGTCTTCCTGCCAGACCTTTGCCCTTTTTGATACATTTGGGTCGGCACTAGATCTTCGGACCAACTTTTCTACTCGGCTTTAACATCTATCCTACTTCTCGATTTGGTACTCGATAGTTTCCGGTTACTTGCCTGTCCTGATCGACTAGTTGGCACTCTGGTCGCTACTCGACTTCTTCTTTGCCTCTCTACCCATTGGGCAATCCTAACAATTTCATCCATTGTATGAAATAGCTGGAGTTCCACAATGTCTCAAATGTCTCCTCTCAACCCAGTGACAAACCTTGAAACTGTTTGGGCAGATGGTTCCTCCACTTCGCATTTTATCATAAGCATTTAGAATTCTTGAATATATTCATCAACAATTTGGCCTACTTATCTCAACTCCTGAAGTCATGTGAAAGTATCTTGGAGATATGTTTCCGGCACGAATCTGTTTCTGAGCACCCTCTTCATCTCGGGCCAAGTAGTAATCTTTCGGTACTCCTCTCTTCTTCTCATAGCCTAAAAATTCTTCCATCACATGGCAGCATATCTAGAAAATTCAACAGCAATAGTCCTCACTTTCTCGTAATCCTTATACTAGTAATAATCAAATACACGCTCCACCTTCTATTCCCAATCTAGGCACCCGTCGACATTCCTAGACCCATTGAAACTCGGAATCCGAAGCTTCACATGGTCGGATGCTCTAGGGACTCGTATACACTTCTCTTCAAAATACTCTTTAAAATATTTTTCTTCTTCCTCATCAAGCTCTCTTAAGTCTATCCTTCGCCTTACTCGTCCGCCAACTCCTCCGCCTCGAAATCATCGAGTTGGGTTCTGACCTCTAACAGGTTAAGTAGCTTTTGGAGTGTTTTGCGCTGCCTCAGTAGGTCGGCAAGACAATACATGAACAACTCGGGTCAGATCTACCAAGAGGTTAGTTACCTCATCGAGTCTCTCATCAGTGCTTCTGAGAGTTTCTTGAGACTGACGTCCATGGTGGATAACTCTACTATGATCACCGGTACCAACATTCATATTTGGGTTTGTCATTTTTACTTACAGATTCAGAATTTAAACAAACACTTCAGAAAGTGAACAACTAATAATACTGCAGTCAAATGAACTCAATAACTGACTCTATTTCAAACAGGTAAAAACAGAGTATAACAGAAATCCAAGAAGAGTTAACTATAGTTCACATAAAACCTCTGCTCTGATATCTAGATGATGCGAACCATGACTAAGAACAGACCAGGCCAGTTGCTGAATGGGTCCAAGCTTGCAGAAAGCTCGAAAAGAGTTAATGGGGAAAGGTACAAAAGGGTAAAAACAAAGGACAAAAATAGTAAGCAAAACCCACGAACAGCTCTAAAGGATATTGTAAGCCCCAAAGTTAAGCCAAGTAACCGTAGGATTGAACTTAGAACCCAAAATTAGGGCGATCAGTTAAAAGATCCGATCAAACCCAAATTATAAACTATTGAGAAGAATATTAGTAAAAATGACCCCGTAAACTTAAATTTAAGAAAATAAGTAATAAAATAAGAGACTATAAAATTTTCAAATTTTAAGCATAATAATTGCTAATTACTGAAAAAGTAAAAAGTATAATCTAATAACTAATAAATTACTAGAGATAGATTATATGTATACTAAAAATTTTAGAATGACCAAAATAATATTTAGGAATGTTTACGTGTACCCCACATGTATTTACGTGTAGATAAAAATACGCGTAATTACTTAAAATACGCGAAATGTACTAAAATAATACTAAATGTTTAAAGAAAATTCATAATTAATTAAGGAAAAATCAAGAAAAATCAGGAAAAATCATGAATCATCCCGAATTGGGTCGTGGCAGTTGGGAAAAATAAGAAAAAATTCGGCCAATTAGAATAAGCCAACATTAAAGCCAAAAATCAAGGGATAAGGCAATTGTCTTATCCCATTTAATGCACAATAAATTCCACAAAGCCCTATAAATAGTAGGAAAAATTACAGAGCTCATTTGGACAAATACAAATTAGAGAAAATTAGAGAGAGTTGAAAATTCGAGAGAAAATCTAGAAAATAAAAAAAAATAAGAAAAACTGTGCAGTTAGGGAGTTTAAGGGGAACCCCCACCAGACGAGCAGCTGGAAGTGGACGGCCACCACCACCACCACACGGTGCTGGCAGCGCCCAGGCCGGCCAACAAGGCCACGGCGGCCCGCGGTGGCCGGAGACATCCAAAATGGTGAGTCCAATTTCCAGCCCGAATCTTGTATAATTTTGTAAAAATAGTAAATATAATTAGAAAATTATGAATTTTGTTATTATGGGATAATTTTGTATGTAGTTTGTAGTAAAAATATTATTTTGATGAAATTATGTCCCGTAATATATAGTCCCTAAGAAATCGTGCAAAACCGAGCATGTTTCGGTTTAGAAATAAATGACCTTAGGAGTGTAGTTTCAAGCCCAAAATTTTTTTGTAGATTACTTAGATGATATAGAACAGTGCTATGAAGCCCGTTTTCAAAAATTAATTTTCGAAATTTTTAGATAATTTTTAGGCGCTAAAATAAGGCATAAAATGGGTAATTTGGAGTTAATTAGGTAATTAGGAGATTAATTACCGACTTAGTGAATAAGTAGATGTTTTAGGATGTTAAAATCTGATGGAGTATGATACTTGTAGCAATTAGAGTGTTAGATGTAATTATTAGGTTAATTATGTAGTAAATAGATAATATGGAAAAATAGTACATTTTAAGATAATTTTGTAAATTAGGGTAAATTGGAGTAAAATCTGATTTAGGATGAATTTATACATTTTGAAATAATAATTGCTGTTTAGAGATGGTAATTAGGGTAATAGAAATATTAGAGATGCATTATGTGCATGATATGCAATAATGAATAATGTGTAATTTTTGGAAATATAATAAATAGAAAATATTAGGATAAAAATTGATATTATATAAATAATAGGGATATATAATAAATCTGATAAGAAACTTGAATTTATGTAATTATATGAAAAATGTAAAAATTTCTCACATTAGGAGTAAATTCGGTACACAAATAGGGATTTAAGTGTACCGAATGAAATAAAATACTAATTAGAGGTAATAATGGTATTTAGGAGATCGGGAAGTAATGTGATTAATTTCACCTTATGGGTTGGAACAGAATTCTAGGATTGGAATCTAAAACATTACTTAGAAATCGAACTAAAAACCTAACTTAGAAATCGATGCGAAAACCGAACCTGAACCTAACCCTAACCCTAAACCTAAAATAATGGTAAAAGACTTAATACTTAGATAATTAGACATATTAAACCTTAAACAAAACCTAACAATAAGCGTTATAGAATAAAATGAACTTGTAATATTTATATAAAAAGCTAAAACCACGTTCGTGTTATAGGGATGATCGGCGATGGCCTAAGCAAATCGGACCTCGAGTGAGTAAGCGAGGAGTCAAGGTAAGTTGGGATTAATACAATACTGTATTTTGGAGGCTTAAGATTATGCTTGGTTGTGCTTGTTAGATAGTTGAATGTATGCATGTGCTTGATTATGGGTGATGCTATGATTCTCTTTGTTGCTCTGGCACATATTGTATGAATTGTATGTAATGATTGGTTACCCTAAACTGGACTTAATTAAATATACGACCAGTAATCATAATCGAACATGCATGGCAACCCGTTAGGGGATTTAGGACTCTCCGGCTAAATACCGACCTCTTCGGAAGGGATAGCGCAGGATTGCAAAATGGTCCCTTCTTCATCTTCAGTCGAACTAAGTGACAGGAGAGGAGGTCGCGGCGAGGGTGAAGGTAGTGGTTCGAAGGTAGTCGCGGGAGGAGCAAGGTCTCCATTACACAAGCCTGGGTTTAGTCGTAAGCTGTTGCATTAACGGCAACTCCTCAACCCGGATTAGAGCGGGTGCAATTTCTCTAATCTCACGACGGGCCGAACAACGTCGTGCGATGGCATTTGCTTGCACATGCATTACACCTAATAAGTGATTGAAAACCTTGTTGTGTGTATGGTATAGTTTTAAGTCCTCCGTCCTAACTTACTGAGCTGTGGTTGCTCACATCCCTATAGACATCGTGCAGGTGCTGGCTAAGAAGCGGCAACAACTACTATGAAGCTAGCAACTGCTGGATCCTGGGGAGTGAGGAAAAACATGTAAAGAATAAACACATATTTTAAGGTTTAAGTTTTTATTTTAGAATTACTTTTCATTTTGAATAATGTAACAACTAGGAAATATATTACGGAGAAATATTGTAAACCTTAATTACAATAGCTGAATTATAGCATATATATATTTCCTCACTTTCTTAGATTAATGATTTATTTAAATTACAAACTGTTTACTTCAAAGCGGGTTAGTCGTTGACGCCTTGTGTAGATCAGGTCTAAGATAGCGGTTGTAAGGCCAACTTCTATCTTAGGATGGTTTACACGGCGGGGGCTGTTACGACTCTGCCGCTTCGGGGCGTGACAGATATGATGTACCAATGGAACTTCCAAGGATTCACAACACAATTCGATGTGATGTACGAATTAGTCCAATGAGGTTACTCGCCACCTAACCTTGCGTAAGGGAAAAGATAAAAGTGATACTAAGAGTAAACAACAATGTTTACGCAAGGAGGAAGGTACTCAAAGGTGTATTGAAGATTATCTGATGTCTTACAACTATAAATATAAGAGTATTTATACTCGCAAACTAGGGCAACTTGCCCCAAAAGGGACATTTCCTAAGGAGGGTAATGTACATGTTATAAAGGGGCAAAAATGAATATATAAGGAAAAAAATTATTAGTGCTACAAATTCTACATGTGATACTATACACGTAGCAATGCGACATTGGCGAGGTTGTTATGTGGCATTGGTGAGGTTATTAGGAGATGCAGACAAAAGTACGGACGCATTGGTTTGTTCGAGCAGGGATAGCTTAGTCAATTCGACTTTCTCTCTCGACTTCTCAGTAAGGAAGAGACCGAGTAATTGGTCGACTCAATAACAGAAAGTAATCGTTAACTTGACATACTACACAACAATGGGTGGTCATACGGCACAGCACTAAAGGTGACTCAGCAAGGAGGTACTCAGCTTCGGAAAATGTTAGTTGGAATATAAGGATTTGTCATACCAACTCCTCTAGTCTTCGAGCCTGGCTGCAGGTTAGGGGCCCCGTAACTTGATTCCCATCATGTATCACGTATCACTATTGTAAACATCACATTTTTGTCCTCCTTGTAATTTTAGTTCTCTTTAGAATAAAGAAAAATGGTCCTAATTGAAAAAAAAAAACAAAGAAATAAAAACAAAAAGTTGAAAATTAAAAAAAGAAAAGAAAATTTAGAGTTTTTAAGGCAAGTTTTAGGTTGTTGGGTCACATGGAACAAGTTAATTTCATTTTTAGGGGTCAAATAAGGTCAAAGTACACATATATTATTTAAAAATTCCGAGTTGTATTTAAGAATGCTAAATTTTTCTAAAGATTTAATATTTCGACCGCAATTGATGTTAAATATTTTTGGTTCGTAAAAATGAAATTAATTTAAGCTTTAATGGACTTAAATTAGTTGATTTATGAAAAAATCAATTTTTTGAATTAATCATGCGAGCAACAAACCTAAGCTCATAAAACTGTTAAATTGATTTCAATTTGAAAAATTAATTTTCATATCAGTGTACTCGACTTACCTTTAGAAAATTTTGCATTGTAAATAATTGAGAGCAAGTTTAGTTAGGCTTGAATCGACCATTTTAAATTAAGGGTGGTTTAAGATGTTTAAATAAATAAATTTGGTTGCAATTAATTAATGAGAAAAAGGCTGGGTTCGAAACTTGTTGTAAGCATTGGACATTATTTTCTTGATTTTTTTTTTTTTGCCACACATCAACACTTTACTATAGGCCCCAAAATTTTCCTTCCTTTTCTTAAGTATGCTCAATTCACTTATCCATTTTCAAGGTAATTTTTTATCGTCCTTTTTACATGTCTTCACCAAATTAATGGTGAAATTATGTAAATCACATGGCCTAGTTTGTATTCCACCTAAGAACATGTCTAAATTCAATGATTTGAAGTGTCAAAATGGCAATAGAAGATCGAAAAAAGTTTGAATACCCAAGTTTTCCTCCAATTTCGATTTTACTTAATTCGAGCATTTCATTAAAAATCGAGGGTTGCATTTGATCTTTTTAACAAGGACGGACATCAAGGATACGTTTTTAACCAAAAATTAACTTGAATTGGCACTTAAATCCGAAATCAAAGCTTGGTCATAAACCTTTTTAATTCCTTCAAATTCATGACGGATATTCACTTTCTAAGCTTATTCATGCCTCTAAAAGGATAAATAGATATTCCTTCTTCACTTCCCATCATCAACTTCTTATCCTCGAGCTCTCAAACACACATAATCCCATGTTTCTCTTTTTAGGGCGTGACTCTCTCTCTCTAATTCATTACTCTCATATGGTGCGTTTCAAGCAAAAATAACTACACAAGGAGCTTGCCTAAGTCCTAAGCTTCCCAACGCCACCATTCTCAATGCCTTCCGTAACCCTAAGCTCTTCAACCACCAAACCTTAGTTGGCGGCAATCACCTTCTAGAAACATTACCTCCACTACTCTACAACCAAAATTGATGCTACAGCCATGCTTATGGCATCCAAAAACCCAAGTCCCAATACCCTTTCAAGTCGCAACCACCACCACTCGAATACATCTGCTACCACCACTACCATCCAAGTTGTAACTCTACCCAAATGGCCATCATTAGCTGATACATCTTCCAAAACCCCATATTTCCCAATAAAATACTCATGAAACAACCTCTTCCCCTTCGTTTTGCTACTTAGATTCACCTCTACCGTACCTTTGCGACGCTATGGTTCTTCTCCAAGCTAGTCACATGCATGGCACGTAACTAAGTAGGACGACCTAGATTTGTCTTGGAAAACCGAACTACGTCCCCTACCTTGATCAACCCTTATTGGTTTGTTTTCTCTTTTGCTTTTGTTTTTTTTTTTTTTTTATAATTTGTTATCATAAAAGAAAAAAAAAAGTAAAAAAAATCTAAGACGGCTAACTTTGGAATAATAAAACTTTTTTTATACAAATTTTTTTTCTTCCCTTGTTTATTTATTTATTTTGACTAAAATACATCAATAAAGTATATTTAAATAATTTTATTTTATCACTTAGAAAAATTTATTTTTATAAATAAAATCTAATAAATCTTTTCAAAAATTAAGTCTTCTTTTAGATTTTCTTTTCATAAATAAATACCAAGTTATGACCCTTTTTAGAATTTTCCTTGAATGAAATTAAATGGTTAAAGAACATAAATCCATTCGTTTTCAAAAATTAAAATAAACAAAAACATTAAAGTTTTATAAATGAACAAATTACGAAAGTTTAATTCAGAATAACGAGTATATAGGCACTCTTACACAATTACGTGGTAACTTAAAATATGAAAAATTTATTTTTTCCCCTTTAATTAGTTCATTTGTTTATCAATTTATCCTTTTTATAAATAAACATGATTTATTATTTTCTTACTTATAAAATAGAAATTCTAATTATAAGGGTATATTGAAATTCGAAAAGTTAAAAGTGGTACTTATTAGGATCTAATAGGTTAGTCCTCCAACTTAAATATTTAGTTTTCAAAAAATCATTTTTTAAAATTGATTTTCACTTATTCCAATGTCTAGTTTAAAATCAATATAACCAATTAGTTTTAATCTAAACCTTTTCCCAACCTCAGTTGGGTGGTAACTCCAAATATTTTTCAAGATATGTTTAAAACCTGGGTTTTCCTTAATTCTTAATTAAGGGTTAATATTAAACAAGTAAGATTTAATATTGATCGAATTAAGGAAAATTAATAAAAACTGAAAAAAATTCAAGCTCGACACCTCACCTGTTAAGGATCGACCTCTAATGAGTAGATGCGGTGTTGAACTTAATGTGACTTAGTTGTCCACCCATGTAGTCTACTAGTACTACGACGCATTTGTTTGGCAAATTCTAGATCGGGTATTCAAGGCTGCTTTTATCTACTAATTTACATTTGATGTTTTATGTTACAACATCACATTACTTACATTTTCTCCAAGTTGTTTGGGTACCTTATGTGCATGATGGTATCGCCCCATTACTAGCCTACTATTTAGTCGGACGAGATATGGACAGCACATGTACCATTGATATGTTTCTACATCGTCAAGCTATACTTTCCCAACTATGAACTGTGACAATTCAACAATGTGCAGGGGGTAATAAAGTATATCAACACCCCCATACAACTCCATAATATTGATCTACATGGTTAGACTAAGATGAACTAGGCTATTAAGCACGTGCATTGGCTAGAGGAGTGGACGTATCGTTAGAACACAATTGTCCCGATACCATACCTAGAGGGAGCACATGCGAGAGTAGATTTGGTTATGATGCTTGATACCAACCGAAGACAAGGCAATACATTAGCCAAACCACAACTATAGTAGGATACTTGGTACGTTGTCACTTATCCTATGCTTCTTTCATATTATCTTGCTTTAACAGTTAATCATTTAATCTTTTATTATTGCAGATAGATTTCATTAACCGGCTGCCACATATGACATATGAGGATATTCTTATCGAACAATTAGATATTAGCATGATTACTAAGCAAATTCAGGGTATCACGTTATAGGAGCCAGATAATGCATAAATGCCAGGCTCCGATGCAAGGGGAGATGACTCCCCACCAAAGGATGTACCCTAGGGAAGACGTTATGGGGACGGGGGTCAAGGCCGTAGACAGGGTAAAGCACGTGTGGGCGGGCACAACTATAGATTAGAGATGCACGGTCACTGGAGGATGACTCACCCCAGCACTTGTCACCCCACAAATCTCCTATACAGCTTTTATTTCAGTATCAAACACTTACCATAGGGGATAGTTCCAACAGTCCTTTTTAGACACCTTTAACACCCTTCAAGAAATGACCTGCAAATCTAGCTGGAGATATGGGTGAGGGGCTGACACAGGTCGACACCCCCTTCTAATGCCTATACAACTGTCCTATCCACAAAGTTAATTAGGTTAGGATGGCTCACAGATGACTCGGCTAGATTGTGAAGAATTGATATAACCACAGCCTAGTAGTCAGATAAATGATCAGGAGGATGTACGTACCTATAGGCGTCGCCAATAGAGACATCTTTAAATAGTCATATTGATATATACTTATTCATTTTTTATAGCTATTGTAAACGATTGCACATTTATTACCATGAGCTAGTGAAAATTTAGATATCTATTTAAATATGTATGCAATCTCTTTTCATTTTCCCATTTTATTGTTCTTATTTGGGCTGAGTTATGAAAGTTTCATATAAATTGTGCATTGGAGTTATCGGTGAGAAAACTTGGATTTAAGGACAAGATATATTATGCAATGAATGTGTTTTCGATGCTGTAAAGTATTTTTGGATTACATGTATTTTGTAGTACATTTGTATTTGAGAACATGAATGAAGTGCAAAAAGAATTTAGGGAGTTTTGCTAATATAAATGGTTTTTGAAAAACCAAATTTAACTATTTAAGATAAGTTCGGCTTTTCAAAAGTTGAGTTTAACATTGCACTAAAATCGACTCTTAGGACGAATTTCAATATGTTGATGAAATCGATTCCCCAAAAGTTGATTTTTAGTTGGACCATAAAGTTGGCTTTTGTACAATTAACTTTATGTTTTTTGCACATAATCAACTTTCCAAATGAATTGAAAAACGGCTTTTCAAAATATAAATTAGAGTGTAACATAAATTATAAATATACCCATGAAAAAAAATAAAGGAAAAAGATAAGGTAAGTGAAAAAAGGATAGACGTGGAATTACAATTCTAATTTTATTTTCCCTCCATTATGGGAGGAAATAAAAAAATGTAAGTCCAAGGGATTTGATTCTTACCTCATTCTTTCCCTCCCCAATTCCTCCCTTAATCAAACAAAGGAATTATATTTTTTTTCCTTTCAATTCTTTCCTTCCTCATTATTTCGTCTCCTTTTCCCTCTTCCCAAACACAATCTTAAAAAGGAAAAAGTGTAAAAATAATTTCTCAAGTTTTATTTGTTTCTTTTTGAGTTTTTCAATTTTTAACTTTTCTTTTTAAATTCCCCGTCTTGAGTTTTGTGTATTTAAATTAATCATTCCTATTTTAGTTTTTTGAGTCCTACATCTATTATGAGCTAGAGTATTAGAATTAGTTGAAAAAAAAAAAAAGTAGGTCGGTAATCTAGTTTTCTTTTCATATAAGTAGTTAGACGTTAATGCTAGCAATTAGATATTAGTAATAATTAGCTAATTAGTTAGATATTAATTTAAAATTTTACTTGAAGGTATAAATAGTCTTCACAAAATTATAGCAAGAATGATTTACTCATTTTCAATAATAGTTAAGAACTTTCTTTGATTTCCCCCCACCCACCCCGACGCCCCCCGCCGAGATTCTTCCCATCTCGAATGGAGAACTAGGATAGCGACTTATTAAAGGCTAAAGGAAGTCGATATACAATTTTTGAACATTTACTTTTCATAAAATATATAATTATTTATAAAAATTTCTTGTTTGGGCCCTCATCAGATACCCGACGCGAGCTAACACTAGACAGGTAACCGGCTACAGGCAGCGTCACGATAATCATGCAAGAGGTGGATGTAACGCAAGGGAAACTCTTGGTCGACAACGTCCGGGTTAAGTACGCAGGAGGTCACATGAAATATTTTCTTACATTACAAGGTAACGTCAAAAGTAATACAAGCAGCAAGAGACTGCAGTAAATAACACGTGCACATGTGTCTGGTCGGACTGAATTATTATTTAAAAGACATGGATAATAAAGCAGCCAAGAGTGAGATGATTCATCATCGTCGTCTGAATCTCTCTTCTGTTTCTCTCTATTAAGTAACCGAAGCTTGCTTCCTTTTTTTCATAAAATATTCCAAGAATCATCAAACCTCAACAGTGTAAGTACAAAATATATACTATGTACTATATGGTATTTGTTGTACAAAATGATGGTGTACATATATGATCGTCTAGCTTAGACCCATCTTTTGTTTTTTTTCCTTCTCCCTTCGGTTTCCATGAGTCTCTGAGGTGAAATATAGAGTTCGGCTTAGTTTTATTTTTCATGAAAAAATTGTTTGTATTGCTTAATTCTGGATATGGGTTTTGGGTTTTTCATTTTTCCCATTTGTCCGGATACTAGGAGAAAATGTTTTGGTATATCCTGGGCTTTCTTGTTTCTTGACATGAAATTTGATGAATCGACAAATGTAGTCACCATGTCAGCTGGTTTTATGTCATTACGGCTGCACTGCTGCTGGAATTCTTCTTCTTCTTCTTCTTCCTGACACAAACATACAAAAACAGAGAAATTCAAAGTCTTGTGTTCAAAAGAAGGCGTTTTTAATTTATAAAATGTTTCTCGGTTCTACTGAAACAGCAGTCTTGTTCCTTGTCTTTTGTTTTAGTGATATTTTAATTCGGGTTCAAGTTCTGCGCATCCCTGGTTTAAGTTTTTGGTTTTACCTTGTAGATCTATCACTTCACTGAAGATTCTGTTAAAATTTATACCAGTATATCCAAGTTTTGTTAATTTTACTGATAATCTAGAAACAATTGGACTAATTATAGTTGTGTCATGTTTTCGTAATTATCTGTGATAGATCAAGTATTTTTCATCTATTGGTAATTTTGTTTGGTAAGATCAATTATTTGCTTGAATTATGAATTCGCATTTGTCGGTTTATCAATCAAGTATTTGTTGCTTGGCACGGTGCTATTTACACATAAGCTTTGTCTAAAGTAATGTTGTTACATCGTAAAAGCTCATTTCATTTATTCTCGCCAGCATCTTGACTTAATCTGCTCTGGCAACTTCCATTGGACTTGCAAGCTCACGTTTGTATTTGTATATATATCGGAGGACTCTAGCTGTAGAAAGGTAATCAACAATGAATGCACCGATCAAGCGTCGTGTGGGTAAATATGAAGTGGGGAGGACAATTGGTGAGGGAACGTTTGCAAAAGTCAAATTTGCAAGAAATTCTGAGACTGCTGAAGCTGTTGCTCTCAAGATACTTGATAAAGAGAAAGTTCTGAAGCATAAGATGGCAGAACAGGTATATTTGATGAATCTTATTTTGAAATTGGACTTTCTCTTGACGTATTTCAACAGATTATGGTCCTTTTTTTCTTTCTTTATGACTTTGGAAATATATGCTGTTTAAGTAAGGTGGCAACATAATTAGAGCTATAAAATCATTTTACACTTTTATTACAGATTCAGAATCGCTTGACCATGTCCTCTGTCAAAGATTGATTGAAACATGTTCAGCACTTTATTTATGGACTGTGTTTTCATTTCAGATCAGACGTGAGATAGCAACTATGAAGCTAATAAGGCATCCAAATGTGGTTCGCCTATATGAGGTTTGCAACCCCCACACATCCCCCCTCTCCCACCACCCGCACCCACGCCCACCACCCCCTCTCCTTCCTCCACTCCTCTCTCTCTCTCTCTCTCTCTCTCTCTGCCACTCTACATATGTACATGTTTGTCTATGTATGTGCTCATGTGCATGTGTGTCTCTATATGCATGTATGAAAGCTTCTTCAAATTGACCAATGGATTCTTTCTTAGGAGGGATTTCAATTTGGAGAAATGTTCAAGGACTGCCTTTTTTAATTCTGATGTAGCAGAAAATCTTCTTAGTTGAGTGTTTTGCAAACCCTTTTAGCTTTTAGATCCATAGAGCCCTTCTCACATTATTTCCACACACACATTTTATGTCTACTTCAAGCAGAACCACTTCTCAGGAGATGCACTGTTGATTAAAGCTGTAGATTTTGATCCAATGATCTCCAGTACTTCCATTCTTCAAATATTATAATAAAGACGGTTCAAAACTATGTCATTTTTCAAGTAGTTGCCACTGCTATCCTCCCTAATCAAGATATAAGTTTGTTTCCATGAAGGTTATTGGAGCTTCTTGTAACTTGGATTTTCCGACCTAGGATAAGACAAAATGACTATTTGCCTCATTATCATAATGCTAGCAGATAAGTGAATTCTTATATGATATAGAGCAGATATCCTGGTAATAAGAGCATTATTGTGCTTTGATGCTTACACAAGGACTTCCTGCTACACAGGAAATTCTTCTTCTTTTTGTTGGGAGAGGATATAAGTTCAGTTAATCTTTTCATCCATTTAACTGTTTGTAGATCAAACTGCTGCACTTAGAATTGATAATAGGGACTGATTCTGTATTACTGAATGGTCTTGAAAAAACAGATTAATTAATTTACAGTAAGTGGAAAGATAGATCCTAAGATCTCTTCTTCTTTTTTTGTTTTTCCCTTGAATTATTTTCTAATGCAGGTTATGGGCAGCAAGACAAAGATATACATAGTTTTAGAGTTTGTTACAGGGGGAGAGCTTTTTGATAAAATTGTAAGTCTTCTTTTCTCTTAGCTTTTATTGAGTCTATTTTTCTGTCTCAAGTGGCTTTGGATCCATATTCTGTGAATGAAAATCAATTATGATGTGTAATCCTGCCAAATTTAATTCGTATCCATGTCATGTCTACATTATTTTCTTTTAACTGTTTCCTGCCATAATATGGTAACATCTTATTTCATTCGGGCACAATCTCAATGTGGATAAGTACCCATTTGCATGTCATGATATTTTCTTCATTAAATTTTGTACTTAGAATGAACGAAGTTTCTCTAGAACCGGTTTCCTGTCTTCACATCAGCAATGATTTATCATGTTGTAGGTAAACCATGGAAGGATGGGTGAAGATGAAGCACGAAGGTACTTCCAGCAGCTTATTAATGCCGTTGATTATTGCCATAGCAGAGGCGTTTATCATAGAGACTTGAAGCCAGAAAATCTACTTTTGGATGCTTATGGAAACCTCAAAGTTTCAGATTTTGGGCTAAGTGCACTGTCACAACAAGTTCGGGTAATTGTGGCCATTTGAGCTTTGGAAAAATGTTGACAAAATGATTTCTTACTGTGAGAACCATGGTTTTTAAGCTTAATTAGAGATTATACACCATTCATAAAAAAATGGGTGTTCCTATACAAGGAAATTTGACTCTTTTTATTTTCTCAGTGCACCTTTTGAAAACATATAAGATGAATAAAATGGAGACCATTTAGCCACAGACCATATAGCCACTTGAAATTTTTTTTTCCATGTAAACTGCCCTCATCATGTTATAAAACTAGAAATTAAATCAATAAAAATGAGATTGTTTCAACTTATGAACTACTTTCATATCTTATGCATTGCATGTGTATTACTTTGTCATGTTCATATGTAGTACGCTGTCATGTTTCTTAACTACATCACTGGAGTTCAGTTTGAAGTAGTGTGCACTGTGCACAATATCCTTATGCACGAACTTGTTACTGTTCTCTCATGTTGGAAAGACAAGCACATATTTATTGTTAGGCTACAAGATCGATACATACTGTTTAAATATATTAATGCAACCAAGAATATCTACTGAAAGCAACTTCATTAGATTTTGCCTGCCGAAATTAGCACTCAATGCAAGTGAAACTGGAGTGCCAACATCAAGTTTGCTAGACTATTGTGCATGTAGATTAGTAATGAAACAATCCTCTTTTTCATTTTTCTTCCCCTTGTTTCTCTTCCTCTATCCATTTGGAAACTTAGTCCTTTCTTGCAACAATAAAAAAGGCATTAGTTTTATCATTGTTGTTTATACTTCACAATCGGCTCTTAATGTTGATTTGCTTTTAGCAGGATGATGGCCTATTTCACACTTCTTGCGGAACTCCAAATTACGTTGCTCCCGAGGTCTGGATGACTACTCCCTCGTGTTATCTATTTTGAAAATCTCCGGTTCAATGCTTCAGTAATTTACCATCTCACTGTTTAGGTCCTCAATGATAGAGGCTATGATGGGGCGACCGCGGACTTGTGGTCATGTGGAGTAATACTCTTTGTATTGCTTGCAGGTTATTTGCCTTTTGATGATTCCAATCTCATGAACCTCTATAAGAAAGTGAGCAAAAAATGATTTCATAGTGTTCTCATACTCACTCTAATCTTAGTTTTACACGTGCATTGTTGTCTGATCTCATCACGTTTGTGCAGATCTCAAGTGCAGATTTCACTGGCCCACCGTGGCTGTCTTTTGGTGCAAGGAGATTGATAACAAGAATATTAGATCCAAACCCAATGACTGTTAGTGAATTTTCTCCTGCTTTATTTTATGTCCTGCATATGAAATTTTAATGGGTAGACATTTTAACTTATTTGAGACGTAAACATATCTTGAGGTGGATCTATGCCGACAGTTGGAAATTACAAAAAACCATAGACTATTTTTTACATTGACCTACTATTCATTATGCATTGAGATTGTTGGCAATGAATGAGTACGCATGTGCAATATTTTAAGCATCCTGTAACTTTTCCTTTATTTCTCGCTTGACATTTTGGCCTAGTGCTATAAAACCACTACCTGTACAGACTGCTTAATGAAATCACATTTCATAACGTGAAATGAAGGGGAGAAACTCTTATGTCGATTTTTCGTAATGCAGATTTTTAGATTTCTTTACTTAAAACTCTAATTCACTTGTGGGTTGAGATTTTTATTGAAATCCATCAAGTGGACCTCTCAATTAAATAAGGGTTGGATTGCAATGCAAGGATTGGAACTCAGACTTCCTGATTTGACACTGTTGAATTGTGCAAATGATTTGAAAGTTAAAGCTCATTAACTTGGTGTCGACTATTAGATGAATGGGGCAATTGCATTTGCAACTTTCACATCTATAACTTGGTGTCGACTATCAGCCTGTTTTGTTCTCTACCCCAAAAAAAAAAAAATTGTAAAAATAAAAAGAAGAAGAAGAAGATGAAGAAGAAGGAAACAGTTTTGTTGCATTATTTTGTGCTCATCTCAATGAATATGAATAAGCATTATATATGCTAAATTTTATTATCATATCTGATATGCTTTTTTTCTCCCTTTTTTTACTGGCAGCGCATAACCATTCCTGAAATTTTGGAAGATGAATGGTTCAGTAAAGATTATAAACCTCCCGTGTTTGATGAGAATGAGGATACAAACCTGGATGATGTCGAAGCTGTCTTCAAAGACTCAGAAGTGAGTTGACTACTACTACAATGAAACCAACGGTTTATAATTTATATGAAATTTTCCTTTGCATCATAAACTTGTATCAGAAAATGTAATGATCTTTTTGTTGCAATAGGAGCACCACGTGACAGAGAAGAAAGAGGAACAGCCAACACCTATGAATGCTTTTGATCTAATTTCTATGTCAAAAGGCCTAAACCTCGGGAACTTGTTTGATGCAGAGCAGGTATGTGTGTCAAACAGTGTGTACCATATAGGATGGTAGAAGTTGATAGTGTCCTGATACTTTGACTAAGAGATATCTCGTTAGAACTTGTAATTTTTTTTTTTTTTTTTGGTCCTATGATGAAACTGGTGATGGTGATATCAAAGGAAGAACTGGATAGCAAAACGTATTCTTTCTTCTCTGTTAAAGAAATCTGAGAGGATCTTCTTGATTTGCATGGAGAGATTTCTAAATCCTTTTTTAGTCAGAAAACATGGCCAAGTGGTATACTTATGTGCCATGCTACTGCTATTTAAGAGATTATTTTAGGAATTTACATACTAAATAAATTAGCTTCCATTTGTCATTAAGGAGTATCCTGGAAACATGAGATCGCACGAAGAGAGGGACAGGGACTAGGCATACAAGACAAGTGCTAACAACTTATATGTCTTGAAAAATAAGTAGGCTAAGATCAAACAATAAGATTATTTACCTTAGCTGGATCACATAGCAAAAATTGCAACGTGATCATTCCTTCTTATGGCCGGTATAGATATTGAGAGGTTAGTTGTAACATTTTGAAAGGAGGCAATTGTTTGAAGACCTCCATGGATTTCGTTTTCCGTTCATCCTCTAGTGATATAGGGGTGTCAACTTTCTATCTTTATTAATAACTTGACCACACTATGTGCAGGGATTCAAAAGAGAAACAAGATTCACATCCCGTTCTCCTGCAAATGAAATAATTAACAAGATTGAACAAGCTGCAAAACCGCTTGGTTTCGATGTTTGCAAGAAGAATTACAAGGTGAGGAATTCGGCTAACCCATGTCATGTTGTGTTTAGTTCATAAACTAAACCAATGAAACCCTTAGAAGTGGGATTTGAATAATCAAGTGGGGGTGAAAGGACATTGGGGGTTTGTAATATAGGTGCCTTTTCATACTTGTACACTAATATAGAAAACAATTCTAGTTATGTGATGAGATTTAAAAATCATTGCCAATTCTGATAAAACATCCTCTTGTGCTTCAGATGCGACTTGAAAATGTAAAAGCTGGCAGAAAGGGAAATTTAAATATTGCCACAGAGGTAATGTGAATCGAAACGCATTGTTAGAGAGTTGAGGTCAATTTGCTGTTATCATCCCTTAGCTTATATTGTTGTATTTCTATCAGATATTCCAAGTGGCGCCATCACTTCATATGGTTGAAGTTCGGAAAGCAAAAGGAGACACTTTGGAATTCCATAAGGTTTGATGTTCTTCTTTAGTCTAATTTTATACATTTATTGAAATCCTATTTGGTTTATTATTCTCCATGTTCGGTTTTACCACATTAGACTTGCCGGAATATCAACATTTTTGAAACAAAGAATTTCGGAAACATAACTTGAATGGAAAGGAAATTTAGCTAAATCGGCAACACAACCTATATCCAAATAAATTTAATCTTGATATGCCCCCACAGTTAATGAACAAAGAAAACTGAAGTAATTTTATTGAATTGTGGAAGAAAGTTGATTACAAAACCCTAATTTTCTCTCATATGAGAGCCATGAGCTCTAAGCTCACTAGTTCCATGAGCACATGCTCGCACTACCAACTCACGTAAATTTTTTCTTCCTTTCTTTTTTTTTTTTTTTTTTTTAACATACCACCATATCTCCCCCCTTATCTCACACACACTCCTTATTTATATAACTAATAGGATAACTAGTAGTGTTAGCTAAAGCCCAGCTCATATACACGTACCAAGCCCACAACTAACACACACTACACAGATCCTATCAAATCTAATGGAGTCATATCGTCGACAAAAACAGCCTTTACTCAATTCTGATGCTCGATTTCATCAAACTGTTGATGTACTCTCCGAACGTATTGAGTAAACTTGTTATCATATGCTGAATTTTCCTATTTATCTGTACTCTCAAAATGATCTAAAGAATAAGTTTTCTATCCTTATATACATATATTCTTTGTGACTAATCTCATGTGTTCGTGTTTCGCAGTTCTACAAGAATCTTTCAAACAACCTCAATGACATCGTATGGAAAACAGAGGAAGACATGCAAGAAAAGAAGTAGACAGTTCTGTGTTAGGGGCGCGAACGCAACTGCATTCTCGTGGTGTAATTTCTTGTCTGTATCTGCGATTTTGCCAGATTATTGTTGTGAAAGCTGTTCGACATTGTTGTTTGTGTAATATCACGAGGAATGATTAAATGCAAAAAAGAATGTATTGCAAAATAGTTCCTCTTACAATCTCATTATCCTTCCATACAATTTCTTTCTGCTTTCGTTTCAAGTAAATCAGAGAATGTTAGCTGCAATGTCTCTATCATTGGGATGCACAATGCTGCAATCATTTCATCGGATGTTTTGATGGAGAAGATAATACTAGTCTTGACGTAATAGATGAATGCAAGTTAGATGAATATGCAGGGAAGGTATTAGCAGCCAGGCATTCATACTCATAACTTCCCCACATTCCTGTAAATAAAGAGAAGAAAAGACACTCTTGTTATTGATATTTGACAACTTATAGGTTTTGGCCGCATAAGGCAAGTAAACGACAGATCGCCATTACACGTCACGCCCAGACCACCATGGTTACTAGACTCTTCCACCCACAACATATAGACCTCATCGCAAGAAGTAATGCAACTCACGGAATCGACTTCGAATGGGCTATTTGTTCTGTCTGTGCAGGGCCAAAGTCTTTTTCTGACCGTAACGCATGTTACCCTGGCACTACTTAGCATCGTCTTCTATGAAAATCAAAAAGAAAATGACTCGAGCATCTAGGCAACTTTTGAACAACATAATCTAGTAAATAAAGATCTTGAACTATGAAACCAAATAAAAGCAGCAACATCCTGCTGACTCCCTTTCAGGGGAAAAACATACATGCACAAATACCATGGCATTAATCAAATAGCAGAGCTGAATCATAGTAATGAACGCATATGTCAAAGTCACTTTATCTTGAACTAGCAGGTGAAGCATACGCTGTGCGGGTGTTAAACTTGAAATGATATAACTTGATCAACATTAAAAGTGTAATACATGCCTACTTATATAAATATTAATGATTCTAAAAGAAAAAAATTACGCCTAAAAGTTATTAGCAAAAGAAAAGGTAAAACAAAGATAAAAAATGATAAGCTACATGTATAACAACATGACTGATTTTGAAATAAATCAGCATTGTCTCTTAATTTTATCATGTATAACAGTTCATGAATTATTTTAAAAAGAAAAATATTAAAACTATAAGTCATTGGAAAATTCTATGATCCCGTAACCGGGGATGGTAGTTAATATTGTCTAGTAATTTATTATACAAAAGAACGTGCAAGAGGTGGTTGAATAGGAGTCATGGGGTTAAAAGTACACTAAAAAAAATTAAAACTATAAGTTATATAGAAAAATTCTATAGTAAAGTTCTTCTAATGGGCAATCCCATAATTTATTGAATAGCTAAAGATTCTACCCAATAATGATCAAATCCTTAAGATACCAATTATATTGATTTCTATTAGTTAATTGAATAGTCGGATGATGGGTTAAACGATCCCATAATAATACGTGCCAATTAAGGGATATACTCTCTTAATAATATTGATATATAGAGGTAAAATATACGATAAATATAAATGATTATGGAGTAATCTATACTTAGTTAAAATAAGTAACTATGAAAAGTAATTGCATTGTGTAGCTAAATTTCAAAAAGATCCTTCAATAAAATACCTATTAATTTTTTTTAAATATAAATAGTATAAAATGACATATATGTAATTTTAGGGATGTCAAGGATGTGTTGTCCAAAACACTTATGTTTTCACTTAATGATATAAATATAGATATAGATATAGATAATATAGATATACACAACTATATACTTGATTTGGCTATTGACAAACTAAGTAATCTAATATCCACCCCCCGAAAAAAAAAATCAAATAAAATCAAACATAAAATTTCATGTTTCTAAGTGACTATGAATTATTTAATCTAATATCCATTCTAATTTATTCTATAAAACAAAAAGTATATAAGAAGTAACATGTATTCATATTGTTTTATAAAGCAAATAAACCACGTAGAATCATTTATATTATAAGTTAATATATGTGTATACAAATAAAATATTAATATAAACAACATTTGATAATATATACTCAGGTTAAATATTTTCAGTAACAAAAGAGATTCTCCTTTAGCTCGAGATTTGAATAATACTCATCACTTTAATTGAAGTGATTCTTTTTCGAATTTGCGTTTGAAAAAAATTTTTTTATTATTATTATTTTCTCATTCGAATTGAAACAAAGTAGATCTTTATTTTTTTCAATTGTTTATCCCCGTTGGAAATCGATAATGTGTACCATAATCAATTTGAAAATTAACGAATATATGTTGTTTCTTTACAGGGAAGTTAGAGAGTCTAAAGTATTGGGAGAGAAAGGAAGAGAAAAGGGTGGATCGGGTAGGCTTTGGGAATAAAGTGCAGTAGTATGTGCATAAAAAGCATCTACCATGGAAATGCATGCTTTGGATAATTTAAAAGAGTAACGATGAGGATTGGTTTTCATAATGAAAAACAATTACATAGAAGGTGGGGAGAATATCGGAAAATAGAATGACACCTAAGCATGTATGAAGTTTATAAATGCAGTTATCAGGTGGTTATAAAAGAAATTTTAAAGAATGGCTTTTAAATGTGGAGTCGAATGACAATTATTCCTCTCTTGTTGACCTAAATATTATAAATAAGGTAACCATATAAGACACCAGGTGGTTAAGAAAACCTCTAGAGCTTGAATATCCATATCAGAGATAAAGTTCAAAAATTGGGGGTTGCAACATAGCGTCCATACTTTATGTTGGTTTCGGATATCACTTTACTATTGTTCGACTTAAACATGAACTGTGGAGTGAATCTCTAAGTTACAATGATGATGCTTGCTTTTGAAAGTCAAAACAATGTCCGAGAAAATCTAATAAGGAACTAGAATTGAAAGAATCTACAATAGGCAGAATTCAGATATCTTTGGGTTATACAATCTCCAGTTGAGAAGGATCATATATAATCTATAACAAAATTGAGGCATGCTTACAGTTAGCATTGATCCTCAAAAAAAGTGCACGATCATACGAGGTACCTTAAAATTAGACCTCTTCAAAAAGCAATCAGGGGTTGAAAAAGAAATAGGAATGAATGCATCATTTCCTGGACCTGGATGCCTTAAATATATTCTCCTTGTAGTACCTCAGCTCCATTATGCTCTCTCTGATATCATCCATGGCTCTGTGTTTGTTTTCTTTAGCAGGGGCTTTCTTCTGATCTACAAGGAAATTCCATTCATCATGTACCGACAACTTATAAGCCTTCTTTAAATTATGAGAAGGGTCAATTAAGAAGGGAAGCATATAGGTTCTCATACTTGAAAGGTAAAAAACCACATATGACCTTATAAACGAAGTAGCAGTGACCACCAAAAAAGGGGAAAAAAGAAATAAGAAACAAAGAAAGGAAGGAAGAAAAAAAAAGATCAACTATCAAAAACTGGTGTTCAACCATGATGAATACAACTTCTTAAGTCTCTCGCAAGATTTTTTCAACCCTGATGGGACTCCGACCTCTTCCATTGCTGTTCCAAGCTCCAATCCCATCACAAGAGCCCGACTCCGAGGTCTCCAGAGCTTAGCCAAAAGGATTCTCAACACTCAACCAGCCAAGGATGAGGCAACCTACTTACAGAATGCCTCCCTTCACCAACTACCAACCTACTTGAGCGCCCTGACATGTGCCTGAGCTGTCAAGCCCATACCCAAAAATCATGCCGACCTGGTTAGAGTCCAAACAGCTTGGCTTACCAACCTAAAAGGCTTTCTGACCTCTTCCTGACTTCTTCGAACCTGTTGCCGACCTGTCCAAAGACTTCTCTCCATCATGTTTCTAGAAGCCACAGCCATACTAGTTTGTCATTTTCTACCAAAGAGATCATCCAATGCCAACACAACACATGAACCGGAAGACCATCAGTGCACATCATCCAATGAAGATTCTTTTAATGTTTTTCCATTTTTGTCCAGATTAAACACACTTTGTTTTCTGTTTTGATGTAACTGTTTTTGTCTTTTCCTCTTTTAGCAAGTTACCCTAAATGGTACATATAAATAAAACCGTTTCTTGTAAGCCGCATCAGTCATCTTCATAATATAGTGAAATATTCCTTGTGTCAGCTTGTGAGTTTACATCTCCAAGTTTTCCATGCTCTTATCATTCCCTAGTAGTGAGGTGTGTGGCAAGTAAACCTTAGCTCTCAGCTTGTGCATCACATCAAATTGTGAACTAAGACATGCAGTGTTAGTGTGGTGAGTCATATCTGCAGTGGCTGCTTCACAGTTTAGCTACATCATCTAACTTATGTTGCACCCCTTTCTTTGATATTTTCAACGTACCCATTTCATTCCTTGGTAAGCCCTAGTCATTACTTGTCTCCCAAGCACATCAGACCCCATGCTTTTCTTTAATATTGTTTTAAGGATCAGCCACATATCAAACTTTCAAAAGTTAATAGTTATCCAACAATTAATAGTCACTCCACAGAAGCTCAATGAGCGATGACCACATGGTGTCTTGACCAGCTGTTCCTACGTTGAAACCAATCCAAGCTTGAAATATAAGATACAATTAATTATATGTCCCAGAAAAAAAGAATTTTGCAGCAGTGGATTGATTGATCTAAGAGACAAACTACATTTGACATGAAAAGGTTCTATTAACTTATTGTAGAGAAGCAAAGTTGTAACCATAGATCAAGCCCTATGCCAATATAGGCTAACTATAGGACTAGTCATAGGATAAAGATCATTAGGCTTGTTTTGGGATTATATAGAGACCTTTGAATTGGTAAGCTCGGAATAAGATTCCTTAAGACTGCTCCATCCAATCTTAGTCTTTCTCAACAGGCTTAAGTATTTACCAGCTTTCCTCATGGTTCCTAGGTACACAATTCCTTTTATGACTTTAAGCCATCTCAAACATGCCTAGGACTCTTGGCATTTAATTATTCTCATGGTTCTTGATACTATTCACTTAATCATTCCCTGATTCTCACATCCCATTTACCTGTCATAGTGATGTGGCTTGCTGAAAATTTTTATTCCTCCTCTCTAACCCATCTCTATACCATCCATTTCCTTGGAGCCAATGCTAACCCTTATTGCTCACATGAGCATGACACCATTCACATGACATTTATTACAAACAAATGCATCTACACTTACCTCGAGGAAACCAGCGGATACAAAGAGCCTTGATACTGCTAACATCCACCAGTACATGTGAAAAAAGACTTGCAAGCTCTGGCATGTACTTCTGCATGTACAACAAGAGATATAAGGTAAATGAAAATAGTCCATAAATGTTAGAACCTATTAGAGAAAGAATCAACAACCAATCATGCCAAAATCAAGGTTGTCATGAGACTAATTTGCAAAGAAATCTATTTAAAACAAGAATGAGCAAAAAATTCAAGTATTTAGCTCCATGCTTTGCTACAATATGCATTTTCTTCAATCTAAAAAATGTAATTTTCAAAGTGTTACGACATCAAGAAAAAACTACCAGTACATTGAATTGCAACTGTAATTTTTGTCTATAGTTCATTTAAGGTTGTCTTCTTTCTCAATAACCATATCTAAATAAAATGAAGGAAAACGATTCATCTAAAAGCTTAAACTACAACAGATACTTGTGTGGTTTGATATTTATTATTTAGTGCCTCTCATATTTGGGCTGAGACATTCATTGAAGCCCATCAAATGGTCTAAATTTAATATAATACCAGAGTAAGAGGTCTCAAATTTGAACCCCTAAACCAATGTCTCATCATCCATTTAATTGATCCACTAATAAGCCTTAATCAATGTACCAGCCTCACAAGTATGAAGAAGTACTAAATAATGAATATAAAGCCCCACCAATAATGCATTATCACTCCCCTGCATTAGCTAGAAAATACTCATGCAGCTTTGTGTTTATTGTTAAACATCACTTTTCTTCTGTTTTTTTTAATCCTCACCTTTCTTGTAAGCTGAGGAATCGATTAAAAATTGTTAAGTGGAGCAATTCAATTTTTAATTAGAGGGTAAAATGATAGAGTGTGGAATTGAATCGATAACCCTCTTGCTCTGTCAAGAAAAAGTAATTCTTTCTGAAACTCACTTTATTCATGTCATTGATCATGTTTATGTCCATGACGGAAATCAGATTACATAGGATAAGAATATATAAAAAAAAGGGAAAGGATATAATGAGATATTTGTCTATCAGTAAATCCAAACTAACATAACATCAAATAACAAAATAACTAACAATTATACCTACTAGATAAAACTAAATCAATCAACACTCCATTTCTATGTAAAATTTAAGTCCATAGTAATCTGTGCTTTTTTTTTATTTAAGTTTCAGGATATCAGACCTACCTTTCCAAAGGGTAATTTTAATGTAGCCGAATTCCCCTCTTTCGCTATCGTTTGCATGAATGATAAACAATCATTTGAAAATATTTGATATGTTAATAGGATTTACTTGTCAATCTATCTTTCCATTCAATCGCATGGGAATCTTTCAGAATATCAACTAATATTACTCAAACCTAGTTCTATACATATGACACAATTTTTCAGTTGAATTAAGTTGAAATTGATGAGAAAAACTTGGAATATGCAAAACCAAAATGGTATTTGCTAGCAACAACATAATTGGAGGCAATCAATTAATATAGATTGATCCTATTAAACTAATCACAGGAATACCAATTACTTCGCTATCAGTCAAAAAGACTTAAAACTTACATATACTAGCATGGTTTTATGTCTATTTTTCAAAAACTATATTACAAAGTGTTGGATGCTATTATCAAGTGAAGTATCTTGAGCCCTACAGGTATTTAAAACCTTAAAGCCCACATGAATTGAGATGTAGACAAGATCAATCAATAAATTTTCAACATAAAATTAGAATTTCTCAGGATGCATCAAGAAGCTTTATCAAACATAATTTAACAATACATGGCTTACATAGTTGACAGGAAAATTCAAAGATCAAGACCTTAGGCAAGAATTCAATTAGAATGCAATATCATCCACCCACAAAAGTGCTACGCTAGAGATAGAAAAATAAATAAATTGCAAGGTAAGCCTGTGCAAAACATAATTGTTTGGTTTTGAAGCAATGATCATATGCATGTGGCAGCAGACAAAGTTTGGTACAACCTTAATATAATCAAATAATAGGAGGAAGCATATAGCTCTACAGACTCTTTGAAGAAGATCCTTTTCTTTCTTACCTTCAGAAAAAGAAAATCAACATATACAGAATTCCCAGCTAATAAAGGGGTGTAAGTACCCACATTGTTCTTCACAAATTCCATCACCTGATTGATTAAAAAAAAAAAAAGAAAAGAAAAACATCAATAAGATTAAAAAAAATAAAAAGCCTCACAATTTAGTAAGAGTGATTATTGTTTTTGCTAATAAAAGAGTGATTATTAGTAACGCATGCAAATGAAAATAAGATCCTAAAACATCCAGAGATACACCACTAATATGTCAGTTTGGATACACCACCAATATGTCAGATTCAGTACATTCAAGGATTTGTGCATACAATTATCAGAGCCGAAAATTGAATTATGTCACTCTGACATTTTCTAAATTACTTCTTAAAGAGAATCTTGTAGATCTCGGGAGTAGAAATATCATGTCTTTCTTATCAAAAAGAAGAAAATTCACCATTTCCTCCCTTTACTTATCCTTTTTCTTCTAAAATTAATGTCCAACTCTTTTTGCACTGTCCATCATACATCCACTATGGTTGGGCCCTAGCTTCATCACAGACAAATAACTTGCTGCATAATTTGATTGCAGGCATATAAACAGCATCAGAGTTCATGGGCAACCTATAGATGCAATGGAAATGCAAGTTATCCAACTGTATAGTGACAGAAAACTGACCCATAGAGGCCTCTTAAGCATGCTCTGGGTTGCATGTTTGCTGGTTTCACTTCACATATGAAGCTTGATTGTATTTAAGCAAATACTATGGACAAAATCAAGATGACTGCAACCTATATATTTTAATAAGTTGTGATTGGTTTTGAACCCCAGACCTACAACTAAGAGCATAAGATGTGCACTGCCAGGGCACAGGGCAATTTGCCAACCAAAACCTATATTTCACAATTAAAAATAAACAACATGTTTTTGAGTATTTTCTTGGCACCTCACAAACATTGGCAAGTGATGTTATAGCAATAGCAACATGATGTAAGAATGTGCCCATTCTTCTCAAGTTTGGAACAATGTGTACACAAAGTTGAATTGTCTCCATCTTTCTTCTCTTGGCAACTGCCGCTGGATTACAAGCCAATGCTTCATCTGAAGCCCCACTTGGAGAGTGGTCTTAGCAGCTTCAGTTTATTGTATTTGAATAACGAAAAACTGAGTCAGACATGGTAGCAAAGATCTCTAGCTTCAGCATTAACTAGAGGGACCTCATCCCTTGTTTCAATTTAATGTCAGGCATTAAGTTTTGTTGACTCTAGTTTCTTCGGAGATTATCTTGTGAAGTCTCTCCCTTTTGTTTCTAAAATAGAGTTGGCTATGTATCACCTTCCTCATGCTTTAAGTGGCAGCACATATTTTCTCACTTGACACAATTTACTGATTTACCCACACCCAAAAAAAAAAAAAAGGAAAAGAAAAGAAGGAATCACAAGCAAGGCAAACATTCCATATTATTCAAAAACCTAAGAAGCAGCTTCTACCTTTTCTAGCAGCCATTCAACAAGTTTAATTATCAAATCCATGAACAAGTTTCTACTGAATGTTTCTTCTTTTTCATCACCAACGAAGTTGCACTATATATTTTCCTCAAAATGAAGAAGAACAATCTCAATAAAAATAAGAATAAAAATTTATAGTGGAAAGCACGAATATAGCATAACTCATATCAAATCAGAAAATAAAGGCACAGTACCCTACAAACTAAAACTGCAGTCTACAGTTAAGTACACTAACAAACCTGCTGTTCAGCTTCTCTCTCTGTTATAGTACTATGAATCACCTTCTTCGTCAACCCTGGGATTATATTTAATTTCTCAGTCTAGTTTTAATGGAATAATTTAAATGGATCAAGAGTTGCTTCGGGATCAAAAAAAAAAAAAAAAAAAGAGGAAAAAAACTGCTGCTTACCACTTGCTGCGTGATGACTTTGACACCATTCTCCCATTCTGTCTAGACATTCCTGGCTCTGATGAATGACGAGATCTGGACCCTAGTAAAAGAAACAAATATCCATTACAAGTAGAAGTACCTAGTCTGTATGTATTTACTCAAAAAAAAAAAAAAGAAAAAAGAAAATACCTAGTCTATAAATGAGCCAGGAGAGCTCAAGTAAAATTAGACAATACTTAAAATATATGTACATATAAACATATCTACTATGCATGCATATATAGACATTGACCACATAAAACAAAAAATTTCTACCCACCCATTGATAAATCATGAGGAATGCTTGGAAGAACTAAAATTTCAAAATAGTCATAATTTTTTCCCAGAAAGCACTACAAGAATCATGACTCTGAATCAGTCAAAGCAAAAACAGAAGTTAAATTCTAGATATGTGAAGAAAACCACTTTTTCCCTAAAGGAGCATGTAACCGACAGAAATAGTGCGCAAACCCTTAAAAGAAGGATACCTCAATGGATTTAGTCAAATTCCCATCAGTTACTATACAAGCAATTTCAAGTATCCTATCAACTTCGACATTTAAACCTGCATTGAACCAGGATCAGAAGTGTAAGAAGCAAGCCATGCCCAGTAACATTGCTAGGAAATCCAAGATTATGTAAGTTGTGACAATTGCACAATAATATCAGGCATTTTATGTACACAACCTTATCCAAATGTTTTTCTTGTACAAGTAAGAGCTTAAAGTTACCACAGCCATTTTGTCCGCACTTTGACCTTTGCGTATCAAGATTGGAAGCAGTAGAATATGTAAAAGAAAGTATATGATAGAACAAAATATGATATGACGAAATATTTGATGCAAACGAAGCCTCCCATACTATCTAGACAAAGAAATAGCCATCTTATGGATTGTGTATTGGGGTAATTGTGTACTCTGACACCTTAACTTTCACATTTGTACACTTGTAACTCCCTCAACTTTCAAAACTGCACTCAGACTACTAAGTTCAAAACGTAAATTCCTCCCCAACCCACCATTAGATGCTACTAGATATACCATTGGCCATAGTTGATGTCTATGTTCACGGTACACTACACTAAAGTTGATAGGGCAAATGCACAAACATAGAAGAGTCACAATACTTGACCGACACCATTTTTACAAAATTTACAAGTCTACTACTTGCCCTACGTTTTCATTTTAATTGAAGAAAGTTGCACGTCATTAGACAACAGGTATCGATTTCTTAAGACAAGTCGAGCTATGCATTTCATAATCCGATATACTAATACTAGAAGCATACCAGTCATTTCCAAATCTATCCATACAAGGGGCTGCCTGTACTCGGGTGGAGGCTTCACCTGGATATCCCCATTTTGTTCACCGTCCTCTGTCGCCACATCGCCACCGGTATCCTGACCTTTCTTTTCCCTTTCTACATAACCAAAAATCACAACCAGAACCAAAATCAATCCAATCAACTAAATTAAACCGATTAAATGTCCGCCACAAGCACTAGCGCTCCCAAAATGCTTCGGTAGTTTTCTTAAATAGACATCTTCTAGCACAGTTGACAAAACCCTGGCATTCACAGTACTATTCGAAACAAACAATGAACTGAACTACTAAGTGACGAGTGAGGTTACTATAAGTAAAGAAGAAGAAAACAAAGGAGATAGTGATAGGACCTGAAGTGGCGGCGGTGCCATTTTGGGAGGAGGAAGAAGAAGTGGACGTAACGGCGACGACACGATCATCGTCGGCGTCGAGTTCTAATACGGAGAACACATTCGAAAGTTTATCCATAATTTTTCAAACCGGTTCACCGTACAGGCGCCAAGTGGTCGTCTTGGGTTTCTACTTTCTAGCCTCTCTAGGTCGTGTGAGTGCTTCACCTTCACAAATAAAGGTTTCTACTTTTTGTCCAGTAAGTGCTTCACTGACAAGGTTTTTGCTTTTTAGAATTAATTTGAATAAATATTAATAAATTTTTAATATATAAAATTCAAAAATTTATATATTTATTATCAAAATTAACAAATATTATATGATTATAAATCATATAAAAATTATCAAAATATTAATGATATAGGTAAAAATAAAAATATTATACCTTTTATTTTTAAAATATAACATAATAAAGTGTTTTTGTTTTAAAGCGTAATAGTAAAAACGATGGTTTCCAAAAAAAAAGGAGTGAAGTTCAAAGGACACAAATGCAAAGGAAGAGTCTAAGGATGATTTTCGAAAAAGAAATAAGAAAAGGAAAGTACATGATTCTGGGTTCTCGAGTTAGACGAGTAACAACAGCAATCATATCACGAAATTGGTTCAAAAAGAAGACATCACAAGATTTTGAAAAATACTAAAAGCTCCTACGTGGAAAAGTATATTTTTTTTTTAAAACTGGAATTCAATTTCTTTTTTATTCATAAAATTTGGTAACAATCCTTATTACTTAAGATCAATTAATAAAAATTTTTTAATTCAACTAAAGAATCATAATTTTTTACTACTATTAATACCACCACTACAATTGTGGTCGTTGTTGCCACTATCACCAAAGATCATCATAATCACCATATCCATTATCATCACCACCATCGTCACTGTTGCCATCACCAACTATCGTAACTACCACTACCATTATCATCATCAATCACCATCACTACTATCATCGCCAACCACCTATTTTATGATTAGTTGAGAAAAATAAATAAATTAAGAGTAATTTAATCATTAAAATTATATTTATTCTAAGATTACTTATAAATCTAATTAAATAAAATAATATATATTATATATTTATTCCATCTTTTATAAAATTTTAGTTCAATTTTCTCTTATTCTATTTTATAAAGTGATCAAGCCATTAACCAAAGATTTTGGGTGCGATGGAGGAGGAAGACATTACGAAAGGCAAAGATCACGACATAGTGGAAATTGCTAGGGGATATTAAAAGTATAAATTTTTCATCGAGAGAAAGGAAGGACATGAGAAAGCCATGGGAGAAGACCATAATAATTAACATTATGGAACCGAAGGTAGGGTACAAACTTCTACATTCAAAGTCGTCAAACATGTGAAAAGGAAGAAGTGTGAAGATGATAAGTACGGGGAATGGTTTCTATCTTAGTTCCTTTCATGAGGAGGAGGATATTCAGTAGGTTGTTAGAGGGGGTTCATGGTTTATAAATGGTTTTTTCTTAGCTATCAGAAGGTGGAAACCTAATTTTATAACCTCGATGGCGGGTTTCAAAACTATTGCAGTTTGGGCAAGAATTTATGGTTTGCTAGTTGAATACTTTTCAAATGTAGGCATGAGCAAAATCGGAAGTGCATTGGGTACGATTCTAAGATATGATCTTTATACTACCAAAGTTGAAAGAGGTAGATTTCTGTGGCATTGTATTCAAGTAGATTTCTCCACCCCACTCGTACACTCAATCTACATTAATGGTATTAAATATAAGGCGTAGGATGAAGGTTTGCCCACCTTATGGACTAATTATGGATGTGTAGGCCACCCGGAGAAAGCCTGTGGATCTGACAAAAAGGATGGGGCAATGACAAAGACTAATTCAAACAATAGCAAATTTGACAAAGAGAATAATGACGAAGATCTGGAACAATACACTAATAAGAAGGAGACAAGTGTAGTAGAAGAGTTGGCTTCGCAACCGGAGAACAGTATAGCAAAAAGATAAAAAAGTTATAGCTAGAATAAAATATGGAGGACAAAATCGAAGAAAGCTTTGGTGATTGGATATATGTCCAAAGAAGAAAGAAATCATCACATAATAGGGCAGCAGAATGTACGGGTAATGATGGACGATCATATTTTAGAAACCCTTCCATAAGAGAAGGGAAGAAGAGGGTACGTAGAGGAAACAAATCTAGGGAAGTAACGAGTCAGAAGACAAGTTACAAGACATAGGATAACGAAAGGACACGAAGTTTTGATAAGTGATATGACGGCTGTGAAGGAAAATGAAGCAATGCTCGAAGGGATTAACCATAGCAGTTTCGCCTTTAAGACGTTAAAACAAGAGAAGGCTAATACAAATCATAAAAAGGAAAATAGAGTAAACCTTTTGTATACCAAAAAGTCACAAGAAAATATGGAGAGAGCAGTAAGAATCAACATAGCAATAAGAATCCTTCATCCAAACTCATCAATGCAATGGGTGAACAACAGATCAAGGACTTGGCAAGTGCACTTGAGCAGCAGCTTGACAAACATACTTGTGGAACTAATGAGTGCGAGAAGGTTGATCAATCAAGGAAGAAGGTGAGCACAGATAGTAGAAGTAACGTGCAAGATAACAGAACCGTAAGGAAGCATAACATCGGAAGAGGCAATAATAAGGATTCACATCATAAGGGAAGCGGAGATCACCATCTTAATGACTAGGGAGATGAACATCCGAAACCCGCTAAGTGTGCTAGAGATGTGGATGCCGACATGTAGGTGCATCACAGAGAATATTCCCATAATGACAAGTGTGCTGCCAAACTTGCCAATCTTCCCAATGGCTCAAGTGATGAACAATGAAGAGATGCAACACTGGATGAACAAATCCCCTATTGATGATGATCAAAACAAGACCGGCCTAGCTAAGAGCGAAAGTGATAAGGATGAGGAGCTAAATAGAAGGGTTGTCTGGATGACATGAACTTATAGTCTCTATTTTGAACTGCTCTTTAATGGGTATACAAAAATAGTGTCAAATGATAAATATAAATTTTATATATTTTATGTCGATTTTATACTATACTTATTTGTGTATTTCTTATATTTTTGATAGGAAATTTTATGGATTTAGAATATATATATATAAGTTAATTTAAGTGTAATAATTTTGAATTGATATTGAAGATCAACCCTCGGAGAATCGCTTTCACGTCAGGATTGAATTGAAGCCTATCACATGTTCAACCCATGCATTGGATGGATGGATACGTGAATCACAGCCCAATATTTATTTCATTAAAGCCCATGCGTAATATGTAATTGCAAGTCCATAACGTTAATGTCCAAAGCCAACATAAAATTCATGCCAGGAGCCCATCTATTGTTAAGCAAATCACATGCGCATTTGGATTCTTTTATAATAATAATAATAATAAAGAAGAATAGAAAGTCGGCACGAAAGAGGAGAGATCGATAGTTAATATATTTCTTTAGCCACAATGATGGGGATGCTTTTTGGCTTATCCAAATTTCTGTAGCTACACGGAAAAGGTGGAAAAGAGATTCATAGTTTCACGATTCATCCAACTTACGGAGCCGCACGGAGGGGAGAAAGGAAGGAAAATTTTAGTCCTCATCGTAAGGCACAAAAAAGTTAAAAAGAAGATTAGATTTGAAATCAGATTTGTGCTATAAGAATTATAATAGAGTTTTTTAATTTTTTTTACTTTTAAGATTTATCATGTTTCTTGAATTTTTTTTGTATAATCTTTGTTTTTACCACAAACTAAATTAGATTTAATGGAATTTTGATATAACTTGATGATTTAATCAATACATGATTTTATTATATATTACTATTTAATAGATTGGATGTTTAATTATTTGATTTCATAATTCGTGATCCTATCATTTGGCCAACAGTGTTTTTATGAATAAACTTTAAAAAACTCAAAAGAGAATAATACTTCGTATAAAATCGAAATAGAATTGATTTAATTGTTGATATGGAAACATGCACTTAGAATTAGTTTTAGCATTAACATTCGTAATGCGATTAGTATTAATTTTTATAACATAAAAAATATACATGAACCTTGATATTAATTAAAATAGTAAATTTTATAAGAAGAAATTTACTACAAAATAGAAGATTATAAATAAACTACTCGAAAGGAATGTTTTTGCTATAATTAGGACAAAATCAACTTCAAAGGGAAGTGAGCCTTGTTAATCTAATTAAAGACCAATTAATTAATTTTATCATATTTTACAAATATATATTAATTCGTTAGATGATGGCTTTGTTGAGATCCTATGTTATTATTAGTGAATTTTTTTCTCGTGACATTAATATTTTATTTTTAGTCCATTTACATTCATAGTTAATTAGTTCGTTTTATTTTAATTTATTTCATCATTCCATTTCGATCACCTAGTTAAGAAAATAATAAAAATAATTTAATACTTAATTTCTAATCCCTGAGAGCAACCTGTTTCACTAGTTATTTTTACTATAATGTATGACTCGGTTCACTTATCGGAGTATTTTTTATTAAAAAATTATTTTTAAAAGAAATTATATACATTAAGTTTTTAACACCATTGCTAGGATTATGCTAAAGTAATATTGGATTTTCGATTTTATTTTTAGACTTGGCATTTTTTTTTTTATGTTAGCTAGTTATTTAAATTCGCAGCATTATCGAAATTTCAGTTTTCAGGCATCCTGATTAGTTTTTATTAATTGCATTAAGAGTAGTTTTTCCAGTCATTTTTCTTTGCTCGAATTCGTTAGTTTTAGTTCTTAGCTCGTTAATAGTTTTTGTGTTTTCAGGCCGCATCCATAGAACTTTCAATTCGTCATTGTCCATTCATGTCCACATATAGCCTGGAGCTCCACCAAACGTCGCTACCGACCAACATCCGGGAGCTTTAATTCAACTCACCACAAGGAATTGTTGTGAATGATTTCCATCACAAAGCAAGTTTTAACTTCTAGGTTTGCATTGTGTTAATATATTAGCATCGGTACACATTCCAGAGCATAGTCTTGTTCACTGGAGTTTAGTTAGGCAAAAGTCATCAGCATGTCCCATTCACTGGAGCATAGTCTTATTTTCATTTTCCAGAGCATGTTCAATTTTTAGTACATTAGTTGTAGGACATCACATTCAATAGGGTGAAATATTTAGTTCATCAGGCTAGTGTTCATAATAAATTTTGGTTAACTTTTTGATTGGTTGTTTAAATTCATCATAGTGTCACTATATTAGATCTCATTGCTTTTCAATAGATTAAAGTATTTTGCATCTAGAATAGATTTTTAGTTTCTTTTCATTTTTATCTTATTTCAATCCAAAAAAAATTAATCAATTTCCCCATAAGTGTATGCATAGGACTAGAAGTGCGAACTTGGAATTGTTGATCTTTGACCCTAAGATTAAACACACTTTCAATAGGCTTAGACAAGAACACATTCACTTAAATTAAGAGCCAATAGAGATTACGGCTGAAAATAATGAAAATGAAAATCAAAACGAAGAAAATAATCAAGCCCTTTGGGACTATTATTCAATGAGTGGCACTTAGTATCATGTGCCCTAGAATCCAGGCTAACAACTTCGAACTCAAACTTGCATTGATACAAATGATGCAAGCCAACCAATTTGAAAGATCTCTGCATGGGGATCCCAATAAACACATCCAGAATTTCCTTTAGATATGTAAGACCTTCAAAAGTAATAGTATTTCAAAAGATGCCATTCACCTCCGATTATTTTTATTTTCGTTGAGGGATAAGGCGAATAGTTGCCTTAACTTGCTCTTGTCTAGCTTAGTTACTACTTAGGATCGATTAGCTCAAAAATTTCTCACTCGGTTTTTCCTTCCTACCCGTATTGCCAAACTCAAAAGCAACATCACATCCTTCATGCGGTATGAAGGTAAGTCCTTGTATGAGGCATAGGAAAGGTACAAAGAGATTCTAAGGAGGTATCCTCATCATAGGCTTCCTATATAGCTTCAAGTGCAAACATTTTATAATAGCTTAGGAACCTAACTTTGTACAATGATTGATGTAGCCTTTAGAAGAGCTTTAATAAGAGAGTAAAAGATGCTTATGGGCTAATTGAGAAGATGGCATCAAATATAGATGGTAGACAGAACGAGCAAGGCTTCGGAGAGCTATTGGAGTACATGAGGTGTCACAGTTGTCAACACAAGTTACAGCTCTCATTGGTCATATGAACCAGTTGGGTAAGCTTCTTATTGCCAAGAGCTCTGGTTACAGTCCACCAGTGGTGTGTACCATCTATAGAGGTGCCCACGATATAATAGACTGTCAAATAAGATTCCCCTTAGCTCTATATGTGAGTATGAGTTTCAAACATGTTAACTTTGTTAACAATTTCAATAAAGGGAACTATAACTCATACTCGAACACCTACAACCCTAGTTGGAGGAATCATCCAAACCTCTCCTAGTGAGAGGATAAAAATGCTTATAAAGCACTACCCAACTTTTCATAGCCCTCTCAACCACACTAGGAGAAGAAATCAAGTATGAAGGAGCTCGTGACTAATTTCATTTAGAGGGATGATATGAAATTTCAAAATCAAGAATGCTGTTATTCATAACTTAGAAATGCAAATGGGTCAGATCTCCCAGATGCTAAGTAGCCACCCTCAGGTTTCGCTACTAAGCACCACATAGAGAAATCTAAGGGAACAAATAGAACCATTAGGTGTGAGAGGAAAAGAATTTAACACTAATGAGATCCTAACTGATGAGTATGTGATTGAGATTAGAACCCGAGATAGTTGGGGTAATGTAATGACAAAGAAGCTGGTTGAGGAGGATTTCATTAAAGGAGATTTAGTGCTGAGTTTTTGTGAAGTTATTAAGGAAATCAAAGATGTAAAAAGGAATGAGGAGCACTTCAGGGTAAGCTCTTATGATCATCTAATGTTAGCTACTTATTGGAGTGATGATGGAGAGAATGAAGTGGTGGAGGACATTGAAGATGATGGACATGAGAGAGTAAGGTTGGAGAAAGCCGAGATTGCAAATGAAAGAGGTTGTTTGGAAATAATTGAGAGTGATAAAGTCAATGATTTAGCTAAGATGTCTAAAGAGTGAGCAGGATAGATACACCAAGAGCATATTGGTAAAATGATCTCACCAATCCAAAAGGACATGGACTTGAAATTGGATTATGTACTCCCAAAGACGAATGATCTAGAAAGAATAACTGTTCTGTACACCATTGCTGGTCAGTTTATTTCAAGTGCTTTGTGTGATTTAGGTGTTGCGGTAAATCTCATATCTTTTGAGCTGATGGAAAAACTAAATTTGGAGAGTATGTTGAAAGGTATAGATATGGTCCTTAGGATGGCAAATCGTTCTCTAAAAGCAACTCGAGGGATATGTGAGGATGTGATGGTGCAAATTAGTCGATATAAGTTTCCCACTAATTTTGTGGTGATGGATACGAGAGATGATGGGCATACAACATCGATCTTCAAGCATTTGTTCTTAATGACAGTTGAAGCCCTCATTGATGTGAAAGAACAAGGGATTATGTTGCAAGTAGGAGATGAGGAGATCTAGCCGCATGTCTAGAAATATAAAAAATGATAAGTGTCTTATGTTTCTAGTGATATCTCTTTTGACTGGCTATTGAGAGCAATTGATGGTGATGAGGCTAGCATTAGAAGGAGTCAGGAGTCGATCAAGAAGGATTCGAGTGTTAAAAGGAGAAAGCCTCAAAGGTTTAAGCCACCATGATTAAAAAGAGGAAAGTTAGGCTGAAAACTTTAAAATAAGCACTCGATGGTAGGTAACCCATTATCTCTTTATTTTTCCTATTTATTTTACATTTTCTTTTCTTTTCTTTTCTTTTTTTTTGTTTAGTGTCTTTGATCTCTCTGTTAAGTGTACAGATTATAGGATTTTGTTTAGCTGAGGATGGCAAGATCATGTTTACTGTAGACAAGGTAATTTAACCAACAAGTCACTCATTACTCTAAGAGAGTCTCGTTTCTTACCTTTCTTTATGCTTTCATTTTGTTTAACAATGATGACATTGTTTACCCTAAAGTTGTGAGTGAGGTATTTGTTCTGAAGTCGAAGTGATAGAGATGAACCGAAGTGTTATATCTTGATGCTAGTTAACTGTTATATTTTTAGTACTTATAAGTGGTTATTTGAAAATCTTGAACTTAAATTTATATTGTTACATGAAATACCATTTCATTGTACATATACATTTTTAAATCAATTTGCATTTTTATACAAAAGCAACTTTTTGGTTAAACTTTTTCTATTTTTTGCACTTAATTTTATTTGATCACTTATGAACTTTTAGCACTTGACTAAAGTTAAATTGTGAAATCTATATTAGGTTTAGTTACATGTTATTTAAGCTTTGATTTGAGACTTAGAATTAGGATAATGTAACTTATTATGAGTTAGATACTTGTAATTCTAAGCTTACTTTAATGTATACTCATCCCCTAGAAGTTGCTAGAGTCTTATAATTTATAGTAAATGAACAAATGAAACTTGTTTCTTGAAAATCTCTTGAAAAATCAAAATAATTGGAGATAAAAAAAAATAAATTTGGTAAATAAATTGTATACGTTGGTAAGGATCGGCCTTAGTCCTCTAAAAGAGCAGGATTCTTTCCCACTGCTTACGTAAAGAGAAGTTGGTATGGATTTGCTTTGATTCCTTAGAAGAGCAAGATTTGAATTCCATTGCCGATGGACTTAATCAAACTAATTGTGCTTAAATAAATAATGGAGTAAGTGGATGATTCAAAAGGGAGTTTTAATGCCTAATAGCCTAAAGTTGTCTGGCCTGAGATTTACTAACCGATGAAATTGCTCTAACTCAAAGAATAAAATAAATCCTCCAATGAAAATCAATACAAAGAGGATGATTAGGGAACAGAAAGATGTAATATGCATTTACTTTGAATTATGATGCTTCGAGAGATAAAAAATGAGAGTATATACATTTTAGTTAAGTGTACAAAGTACATGTGACTTTCCCTTGATTAGTTGATATTATATCTAATATCAACTTTCTAAATCTTTGTTTAAATTATATAGTAGAACTTTATTTCATGTAGATTAATTGTTGAACTCCAATATTTTAGTGTTCCTAATGTATGTAAATTGTGATTGAGTGAGTTATGCAATTGAAAGTTGCAAAAACCTGAATTTTGATTAAATTGAATGTGAATTGATAGGAGAGTCATATCTCTTAAGTACTGAATAAAATCGATGTGTTAGTTTTCATGTAACATTGTAATTAGTGTAGTATTTGTCCTTAATTGTTTGTATTGATATATGTTTTGTTGAGATCCTATGCTATTATTAGTGAATTCTTTTCTTATGACATTAATATTTTATTTTTAGTTCATTTGCATTCTTAGTTAATTAGTTTCTTTTGTTTTAATTTATTTCATCATTATGTTTTGATCACCTAGTTAAGAAAAAAATTGAAATAATTTAATACTTAGTTTCCAATTCCTAAGAATGACCTGGTTTCACTAATTATTTTTACTACAATGTATGACCTTATTCTCTTGCCAAAGTGTTTTTTATTGAAAAATTATTTTTAAAAGAAATTGTATACATCAATAGACATATGCCTTTTAAGATTTTATCATATAATACTAAAGGAGTTAGAGCAGAGAACAAGAGAAATGCCATAAGGGGTTTGAAAAGGATCCATGATCTAGATGTTCTTATTCTATTAGAAACAATGATGGGAAGTAGGAGTGCAACGCTGGTTCAAGATAAGTTAGAGTTTAGTAACATGATTCATGTTAAAGCCATGAGCCTAAGTGGGGAAATCATTGTACTATAAGATGTCTAAAAAGTGGAAGTAGTTAGTGTAAGCCCCAAAGTTCAGCCAAGTAACCGTAAGATTGAACTTAGAACCCAAGGTTTAGGGCGATCGGCTAAAGGATCCGATCACACCCAAATTATAAACTATTGAGAGAAATATTAGTAAAAATGACCCCGTAAACTTAAATTTAAGAAAATAAATAGTAAAATAGGAGACTATAAAATTTTCAAATTTTAAGCATAATAACTGCTAATTACCGAAAAGGCAAAAAGTGTAATATAATAACTAATAAATTATTAGAGATAGATTATATGTATACTAAAAATTTTAGAATGAACAAAATAATATTTAGGAATGTTCACGTGTACCCTACATGTATTTACGTGTAGATAAAAATACGCGTAATTACTAAAATTGGCTGAAAACTAAGCAAATAATTAAAGAAAAATATAAAATAATTATGGAAAAATAAGAAAAAATCAGAAGATGATAAGATGAATCAAGATAAGGTCGTGGCAGGTCCAAAGCTGCAAAATAAAAATTAGCCAATAAAAATTGAACAACTTAAAAGCCAAAAATCAAGGAATTTGGACAAAGTCTTGTCAAATTAATGCATATTAATTACAACAAATGTCTATAAATAGGGAAAAAATTTACAGAGCTCATTTGGACAGTTTGGAAAGTGAAAAAATTAGGGAGAGTCGAAAATTCGAGAGAAAATCTAGAAAATAAAAAGAAAAAGAAAAACTGTGCAGTTAAGGGTTTTAAAAGGAACCCACACCAGACGAGGAGCTGGAAGTGGACGGCTACCACCACCACACGGTGATGGCAGCGACCAAGCCATCCGACAAGGCCACGGTGGCCCGCGGTGGTCGGAGCCACCCAAACCGGTGAGTCCAAATTCCAGCCCGATTCTTGTGAAATTTTGTAAAAATAGTAAATATAATTAGAAAATTATGAATTTTGTTATTCTAGGATATTTTTGCATGTAGTTTGTAGGAAAAATATTATTTAGATGAAAACATGTCCCGTAATATAGGGTCCTTAAGAAATCATGCAAAACCGAGCACATTTCGATTTAGAAATAAATGACCTTAGGAGTGTAGTTTGGAGTTCAATTTTTTTCTGTAAGATGCTCATGTGATATAGAACAGTGCTATGAAGCCATTTTTTTAAAATTAATTTTCGAAATTTTTAAGTTAATTTTTAGCCCTAAAATGATGGTAAAATTGGGTGATTTAGGATTAATTAGGTGATTAGGATGTTAATTACTGATTTGGATTTTAATTAGATGTTTAGGGAAGTTAATCTCTGCAGTGGAACCCTAATCCTAGCCTTTGGGTACTAAGTATGGTTAATTAGGGAAATTAGATAAGTAATATAATAAATTAGTAATATGTGAAAATGTAAATTAATAAATCTAAAAAAATATGGTTATTTAGATAATATTATAATAGAAATCAGAAAAATAATAAATCTGAAATGACATTTAATTTTAATTAAATATCTCAAAACGTAAGATTTTTACACATCGGGAATAAATCCGATACCTTAATTAGGACTAGCGTGTACCGAATAGCTTAGAATACTAAATTAAGATCCAATAGGATATTTGAATACTCGAGCTTAATGTGATTAATTTCACATTGGGATTCGAGCATGTTTAGGATTTAGAAATCGAACTAAAATCTAATTTAGAAATTGATGCGGAATCCGAAATCGAACCCGAACCCAACCCCAAACCTAGAATAATTGTAAAAGACTTAATACCTAAATAATTAGACATATTAAACCTTAAATAAAACCTAACAATAAGCAATATAGGATAAAACAAACTTATAATATTTATATGAAAAGCTGAAACCACGTTCGTGTTATAGGGATGATCGGCGATGGCCTAAGCAAATCGGACCTCAAGTGAGTGAGCGAAGAGTCGAGGTAAGTTGGGATTAATACGATGCTGTATTTTGGAGGCTTAAGATTATGCTTGGTTGTGCTTTTTAGATAGTTGAATGTGTGCATGTGCTTGATTATGGGTGATGCTATGATTCTGTTTGTATTTTGGCATATATTGTATGATTTGTATGTAATGATTGATCACCCTAAACTGAACTTAATCAAACATCCGACCGGTAATCATAATCAGACATGCATGCAACTCGTTAGGGGAATTTAGGACTCTCCGGCCAAATACCGACCCCTTCGGAAGGGATAGCGCAGGATTGCAAAATGGTCCCTTCTTCATCCTCAGTCGAACTAAGTGACAGGAGAGGAGGTCGCAGCGAGGGTGAAGGCAGTGGTTCGAAGGTAGTCGCGGGAGGAGCAAGGTCTCCATTACACAAGCCTGGGTTTGGTCGTGAGCTGTTGCATTAACGGCAACTCCTCAACCCGGATTAGAGCGGGCGCAATTTCTCTAATCTCACGACACGACGGGCCGGATAACGTCGTGCGATGGCATTTGCTTGCACATGCATTGCACCTAATAAGTGATTGAAAACCTTGTTGTGTGTATGGTATAGTTTTAAGTCCTTCGTCCTAACTTACTGAGCTGTGGTTGCTCACATCCCTATAGACATCGTGCAGGTGCTGGCTAAGAAGCGACAAACAAATACTCTGAAGCTAGCAACTGCTGGATCCTGGGGAGTGAGGAAAAACATTGAAGAATCAACACATATTTTACTTTTCATTTCTGATTAATGTAATAACTGAATTATAGTGATTATATATAACTTTTCTCACTTTCTTAGGTAAATGATTTGTTTAAATTACAAATTGTCTACTTCAAAGCGGGTTTGTCGTGGACGCCTTGTGTAGATCAGGTTTAAGATAGCGGTTGTAAGGCCAACTTCTATCTTAGGATGGTTTACACGGCGGGGGCTGTTACGACTCTGCCGCTTCGGGGCGTGACAGTTAGCCTTTTTACATCTTAGTAAGAGATACACATGCAAATGAATGTACCTCAATTTAACTTTCCTTTTTTTTTGCTTTGCTATATATGCTAGTCCAAAATTGAACGAAAGGAAAAGGCTATGGCATAATCTAGAAAATGTTGCAAAATGTCTAAAGGGGGCATAGATTATTATTGATGATTTCAAAGATATAGTATCTAATTAAGAAAAGTGGGGTAGGGCGAAAATGAACCAATATAGGGCAAAGTTATACGATATTGCATGAACAAAGGCGAGATGATGGACTTGTGGTATGTAGGTCCACCTTACACATGCAATAGTATGAGTAGAAATATTGTAGGTCTGAAGAAATCCTGTATTGATCATGCCTAGGTCAACTCAAATTGGATGAATCTTTTCTCAAAGTCCAAACTTTTTTCATCTAAACCATTCCTAATCTAACCACAGGCCTATTCTCTTTAACTCAAAGGCCTGCCCAGTGACTTCTAAAAACCGTAGGCCTTTTAGGTTTCAAGCCATGTGGCTGAACTACCCCAAATTTAGATGTTTTATTGAAGGGCATTGGCTTAAGAACTTCATGGACCTTGACAAAGACTTGGAAATGTTTACTAAGAAGCTAAGGGAATGAAATAAAGAGGTTTTTTGTATCATTCCAAAAAAGAAAAAATAGATCATTGAAGCTCTAGAAACAATAGAGAGGGTGTTGATCTGAAAGCCTTCCCAAAAGATTCTAAATAGATATAACCTCTTTAGATAAGAGCTGTACCAACTCTAAAAGAATGAGGAAATCTTATGGGCAAATAAGTTTAGAACAAATTAAATCATTAAGGGGTGAACACAACACTAATATTTTCATTTAAATACCCTTACAAAGAGATCAAAGTCGAGAATTTGTGGCCTTTGTGATCAAGAGGGTAATTAGACAATGGAAGAGGAGCAAATTAGAAAACATATAGTTGGCTATTATAGAAAACTCTTTAAGTCGAAAAAGATTGATGTGCCATTAAAGCTCAACCTTCTGAACTTTGGAGGAATAAAGCTCTCTCCAAAAGAGAAAAATGATCTCAAATGCCCAATTATTAGGGGAGAAATCCTCTAAGCTCTAAAGAGCATTGGGCTAGATAAATCCCTATGAGCTAATGGGTAACCATGCAAGAGATGTGGGAAGTGGTAGGAGATTCAGTGGTTAATGAAGTGTTAGAAGCCTTTAAAAACCAAAAAGTCAAGAAAGACCTAAATAAAACACTGGTTGTTTTGATTCCAAAAATGATCAAAGCAAATAACATGAAGGATTTCAAGCCCATAAGCCTTTGCTCTACTTTATACAAGATCATCACCAAAGTTATCTCCAGGCATATGAAACCTATCTTGGATAAGATTATAACCCTTACCTAAGCTAGCTTTATACCGAGTAGATGTACTACTAATAATGCTATCCTGTTAAGAGAGATTATGGAAAGGTTTTCAAGAAAAAGGAAGGGTAAAAAAAAAGGAAGGTAAGGTAAGGGAGAGGAAAGCCTGAGTCTTATTAAAACTTGACATTTAAAAGGATTATGACAAAATAGAGTGGGACTTTATCAAAGTGGCCCTAGATAACCAAAACTTCCCTAAAAGTTGGACTAAGTTGATCAATTCTTGCTTTGCAAGTTCATTTTTCTTAGTTATTATTAATGGAGAGATGTCACCATTTTAACCCAATGTCCCCTTACATTTTCATTATCGCTATGGAACTTCTAAGCAGATGGATTCAAGCTTTGGTAGAGGAAAAATGGTGGAGACCTATCAAACTAGGGGATTTGAATTGTAGCTTCTCCCACCTGCTCTTTTGCAGATGATATCTTATTGTTTGGTGAGGCCTCAATAGATAATGTTTCCAATATGTTGCTTCTTATGGAGTCCTTTGGGGAATTATTAGGATAGAGAATTAATAAGGAAAAGTCAAAGATCATCTTCTCAAGCAAGGTGGAAGAAAGGTTGATGAGGGACATAAAAATGGCACGTTGTTTATATGAAGCAAATGAGCTTAGAGTGTATATGGGTTACCTTATTACAAAGAATGGAAAAATTAGAAGAAAGGATGTAGATTTTATTCTAGAGAAGATCAGAGGAAAGCTTAATGGATGGAAAGCAAATAAATTGAGTCAAGCGGGAAGACAAGGCCTCATAAAATCTGTCTTAGAAGGTATTTTAAGCTACTATATGCAAGTCTATAAGTTACCTGCCGGTTTCCTTAATGAAGTGGAGAAAACTATTAGAAAGTTCTTCTAGGGATCTCTAGATGAGAAAAATAAATTCTATAGAGTGGCTTGGAATAAGGGTGCAAAACTTAAGGATTTGGGAAGCTTAGGAATCTGGAATTTGAGGAAAGGGAATAAAGCAAACTTGGCCAAGGTATGTTGGAAAACAAAAACCAACAAGTTAATGTAGGTTAACTTGTTAAGAAACAGATGGATGAATAATAAGAAGGAGTAAGGAAATGATTTAGTCAAAACAAACTCTCCAATGTTGTTAGATTGTAGGGATGCACAAAGGTGGATGGAGAAACATATAGTCTACAAGCAAGGAATGGACGGGACATTAGCTTGTGGTTCATGAACTGGATAAGGAATGGTACACCAAGAAGTTTAATAGAAAGGCCTATAACAAAGGAAAGTGCAAAGCCTAGCTCTAGCTAAAGCATGGATAGAACAAGACAGGTGGAATGAAGAATGTATTGTGTCACACTTCGAACAGGAGGAGTCATAATAATCCCACCATATAAACTAACCTAAGATAGAAACTGATCTCATAGCTGCTATCGTAGATACAATTCACACAAGGTGTGTATAACTCAATTAGCTTGAAACGTCCGTTTTGATATTTGTTAATAACCAAACCTGTTGTAGAGCTTTACAAAATACCTATTCTATACAACTTGTTATCTCATAACACAATAGTATTTATACAAACGTTTCACTTCCAAAGTTAAAGTGTACAAAAGAGTTTATCAAAAAGCTAAAAGGTTTGCAAACTATTTACAAAAGTTAGGAAACTAATGAGCGTTCTAGGGAATTCCCAATTAGTTTCTTCAAAATTCAAAAGAAAAGACAAAAGAAAGGTCAAAAGCCTAGGTTTAGTTGATTCTTTATCCCTCACTTTCCCAGTCATCAGCATACTAACCTAGGGCTTGCGGTATCGGAACATCCCAATCCTCACTTAGTACCTGCAAAAGAGTCTATAGAGATGTGAGTACAATTAGTTTAGTAAGTAGGACATAGTTAGAAGAGTACCAAACAATCGCAAGCAAGGTTATTAATTATGATGAAATGCAATGTAGTCAATCAAATGAAACATCGTACAATATTATCCGGTCCATTATGAGGTTAGAGAAATTACATTTACTCTAACCCAGATTAAAGAGTTTTATCATGACTCAAATCAGACCAAACCCAGGCTTATGCAATGGAGAACACCCTCCTTCCTTTACCGCCTTCGAACCACAGCCGCCACCCTTGTCGCGACCTCTTTGCCTATCACTTAGTTCGACTAAGAATAGGGAAAGGACCATTTCAGCGATCCTCATTAACGGAAGTTGATATTTGGCGTGACACTCTTAATCGTTTCCCCTAATAGGTGTTATGCATGTATAGTTTCGTTTTAGTATAATAGATGTTAGTTTTAATTAGGAGTGGCCAAACAAATTCATACAATATAGAAACAATACGAACATGCAGAACAGCACACCAAGGAGTTTAACTCCTGTCACAACTGAGTATCATACAAACACATGGCAGGCACACAGTCAACTAATTACAAATACAACCAAAAGTTCTCTTAAGTCTCCAAATACTTTAATACACTATCTCAATAAGCGGTGAAGTTATAATCCCAACTTACTTGTTTAGATGCTTACTACAGCAAACTCAAGTCGTCGACAGTCTGTTCACTAGGAGATCCTATATACATAGAAAACCTAAATTCAGTTTTCGTAATAATTATGAAAATATTAAGGTTTGATTTAAAACAGTTATATATAAATATATTATCCCAATAATATATAGTTGTATTATTATTATATATCGAGTTAAGTTGTTAATTATTGATAATATACGTAATTTATCGCTATAAAGAAAAGCAGTTGTAAACATCTCATTTTTGCCACTCTTTATGTTAGGAGTTTTTTATTTTTTTTTTAGGCCAACAAAAAAAAGTAAAAAATGAAAAAATTAAAGAAAAAATAAAATAAAATTAGAGATGAAAAAAGAATTGAAAAAAAAAACAAAAATATATAAAGTGTCCGAATTAAGTCAGTTAGTCAATCAATTTAGGGTTAGATCAGACAACGGTTGAAGATATACATGCAATTTAATAAATTCAAGTCTTTAAATGATTGAGCTTCATTTTTAAAAATAGTCCAGCAAAATATAAAGCAGATTTTTATCCAATTTACATTGGGTTAATTAGAATAAACTCAAGATTTATTAAATGGGTAAGTATGCATATTTTGGGCTATATTAAAAAGCTATAGCCAATTTAAAACAAGTTAGATTGAGTTAGTTCCAATATAGAAAGCCTAAATAGAATGTAAAGTTTCTAGAAACTTGATCATGAAAGTGGATTGGATTAAATTTTGAAGGAATTATTCAAGAAATTAACAAATCTAAATCGGGTATTATTGTATCTTATGAATATTGGATTTATCAAGATTAAATCCTTATTAAAAAGATCCAAAGGATTCAAAATTAATCATTTCTAAATAATGGTTTTTGGTTGTAAAAATTTTAGAGTTTTTTCACAACATACAAGCCACAAACCAAACCAATCTACGTCCCCTACATTAGACCATTTCACATCCTATACATAATTCTTATACATACAATTTACGTCTTACTCACTCACATATACGTACAGACCATATACATTAGAATTTGGTTCACACACATATATGCTAGAATCTAATTCACCTATACACACCACAAAGTCAAACACAGACTACGTACACACATGGGGCAGAACACACACAAGCTCCACGTACGTCTACGTCATATATGTCCAAGAGCTTCACATCACACCGAGTTCGATAGCTTTACTCCATAATATACCTTGATCTATGCTCTTATGTACGTTTGAGTCTAGCACTTTACAGTACATACACTGAAGCTACACTTCTTAGTACACATACCGAGTTTAACAGCTTCACTTCACACATGCCATAGCACACATCAAGTCAACACACGACATTTGTACGTCTAGTCTACAATTACACACACATGCTCACGCAGCTCTACGGTAGTTCTCGATCATGCATATGTCCTTATAGCAATGGTATAAGTGCATGCACGATGCACGAATAGTAACCCATGACCCACCACAGCGCGCCCCAACTGAGCTTGATGCCTAACTGTTGACCTCCAATAAAAAGAGTCCAAATCATCACTTCAAGCTATGGTACGTGTACCAAACAAAGTTTCACCAATAACTTTGTCATAGAACTTAAATCCCTCACTCAAATTGGTGCTCGGAACGCCTTGAAGATCGTTGGAATTAATTAGCCTTAAAGAACTCGACTCACACCATTGTGCAGCTCTTGATTCGATCTGAGTCCGACCTGATTGTAGTGATCCAACCAATTTAGGTAGTTGGGTAAGTTGTTTTATTCATTCATTTATTTTGTTTTTAATAAATAGCTTTATTTTACTAACTTTTTTTTTCTTAGTGCAAGTGGTATAATAATTTTAGCATAAATTATATGTCATGTGTTTTAATTAGATAAATTGACAACGTTTAGATTAATTGTATTTTTTTAGATAAATTTCATTTTTTAGATAAATTGCGTATTGCCTTTTTTAGATAAAGATACGTATCTTTTCCAAGATTTATATCTTTGGTAAAGAGGTGTATTTAAATTTCATATCTTAGTAGATCTACATAAATCTTGCATTTAAGGTTTAGAAAAATAAATTTTGGTACATAGTGTTTTTTTTTAAAATAAAAATCTTAACTGAAGTCTTTTCAAAAGATTTATTTAGTTAGGTCTTTTTAAAATAAATTCATGAAGATTATATCTTTTTAAATAATAATCGTTAAATAATGTAAATCTGGCTCGATTTTTTAAATTAAAAAGAATCAACCTATTAAATCTTAAAAAAAAAAATAAAATTACGTTGGTTTAATCCTAACTAGTGGATACATACATACCTTTAGCGCAACCATATAAAAAAATATATATAATTTTTTTTTGAAAATTTGTAATAAAATTGATTAAGAAATTCATTTTGATTACATTTTTGTATCTCTTTATAGATTTTGGCTTTTTTTTTAGAAAAATTATTAAAAATAAAAGCTCACTAGTTTTTTTATTTTTACATAATGACTTATTCTTCATAGGTTAACTTTTGAGCTTAGATCTTTTGGTTAAATTTTTTAAAAAATTATTTTTTTTAGATTATTTGTATATTAGTGGTTAAATTAGGGTTTTCCCACTCAAAAATCCTAATTTGACTTTTTTTATCAGTTTAACTTATTTGCGACTTTAAGTTATTTTTCAAAATATGTTTTTAAAACATTTTTTTAAGAAATTTTTTTTTTCCTTAATTTTATATTTAGTAATCTGTATTAAGTGGGTTGAGCTTAATATAGGTTAAATTTAAAAAAAAAAAAAACAAAATAGGGCTCGACATTACCTACTTCAAAACTCCTACTTCACATGTAAGATCATTGATAAGACAGTCTTAATCAACCCCATTGACTAACATGTATTGAGAATGAACTCGAGATCATCACCCTTTTGTATCCTTACCCTTACTTCCTCTCCATCATTAACGATGTTGAAAATCCTAAGATACTTTCTCTTATTGTTAAGCTTTATTTTAATTTTTCTTAATTTAACTAATATTAAGTTCAGCTCGTTTAATATAAATTACTCAATATTAAATTGAGAAAAAACATTTTTCTTTAAAAAAATATTTTTTAAAAAATTAGAGTCGCCAACCAGTTAAATTGGTAAAAAATAAAATTAGGGTTTTTAGGTGACAAAATCTTAATTTAGTCATTAGTTTGCGGATTTTCTAAAAAACGATTTTTAGAAAATTAATCAAAAGAAACTAAGTTCGAAGGCTAACCTATTAAAACTTAGTTATCATGTAAAAAAAAAATAAAAAAAAATTAATAAGCTTTATTTTTGTTTTTTTTTTTTTTCTAAAAATACTAAGATATATATAGATATGCAAAAGCGTAACTAAAATGAACTTTTTATTACGAATTTTTCAGCAATTTTTTAAAAAATTTTTTATATGATTGCTCCGAAGGTGCTTACGTATCTGTTACTCAAGATCAAACCAATGTAGTTCTATTTATAAAAAATTTAGTGAGTAGATTTCTTTTAATTTGAAAACAAAGCTAGATTTACGTTTATTTAACAATTTATTATTTAAAAAAAAAACCCTAAAAGATCTAATTTCACAAATCTATTTTAAAAAACCTAACCTAACAAATCTTTTTGAAAACTCCAATTAAGATTTTATTATTTAAAAAAAAATCATTATATGTCAAAAATATCTTTCTTAAATCCTACATGCAAGATATATTAAGACACTAAAGATACGGATCTTAGAGAAAAGATATGCGATTTTTCAAAAAATGCAATTTAACTAAATTAATAAAAAAATGACAATTATTGAAAAAATATAGTTAACGATATTATAAAAAAATAACTATGCTAAAGAAAAAAATTAGTAAAATTATTAAATTAACTAATAAAACAAAAATAAATAATTAAATAAAATAATATATATATGTTTTTTTTACTTAAACGAGTTGAGTCGCGCGTGATCAGTGTATTTGTATTGACCGTATCATGATCACTTAGACTATATTCGCGTGCTCGGTGTGAAATTTGATTGTGATTGTGTACAATAATGATTGTGATCATGGTTATGGATGACGTACAACGTGGCTATATGTGTTATGTTTATGATCGAGTGATGTTGTTGAACCAACTAAGTGTGTAATTTTGCTCAGTGTGTGGCTGTGTTTGTGTCGTGTGCAAACTATGATGAATGTGTGTGTGTAGGACGGTGCAAGCAAGTGTAAGTTGTGCTCGATGTTAACTTGTGTCATGTGTGTTGTGGACGAGAAGGCAGTGTATGGATGAGTGTGAGGGAGTTGAACATGTCAGAGTAGAGCGAATAGCGTACACAACTTTGTGTTAGTGTGGGTGCGTTTGTGTCGTGTGTTTGTGTGTGTTAGTAGAGTGTTTCAAGTGATGGAAGTGAAGTGTTTGTATAGTGGGCTGTCAATGGATATGTATTTGTGAGTGATCAATGGATAGTGATTATGAAAATGCGTGGGTGTGAATATGTGTTGGTATGTTAGGGATTATAAAAAAAACATTTTTAAACTTTATCGTCAACTTGTTATTTATAAGCCACACAACTGAATCTTTTGTATATTTTTAGATATAGATTTAATTTCAACAAGCCCTAGATACGAAATATATGATAATGAATTCTAGATATAGAAAATACGATTTAGATTCTTTGAAGATTTAATTTAGTTTCTGGAAACCTTATTTTAATTTGAATTTTCTATCTTTCAAACCCGACTCAATCCGATTTAATTTAGCCCAATAACCCATATAATAAATTCTAAGTTTATTTTAGCCTAATATAAATTAAATAAAAATTTACTTTATATCAAACTTGACTAAAAAATATTTTAATAAAGCCCGATTCTTTAATGACTTAGAATTTACTAAATTAAACATATATCATTATCTAATTTAACCTTAAACAACTCGTCTTGATTCGAATTGACTCAATATGACTTGACATTTTATATTCATTTTTTATTATTATTTTTTTATTATTTAATTTTTGTTTTTTGTATTTTTTTCTTTTTCTTTTTCTTTAATAAAAATACTAAAATAAAACTATAAAAATGAGGTGTCTACACTCATCCTTGAGTTATGCAAGACTCAGACAAGCTTTGTACATTGAATTAGAGTTTCAATTGAGACAAATTTATTTATTTTAATTATCTTATAAATAAATTAAGGACAATTTAGTCTTTATATCACTCATTCCAATTTTATTCCTTTATCAATTTTGTGTAAAGTAAACTAAGTGATATTAATTTAATGATAACCAAGTGAATAAGGTTATACAAACTATGGATTTATTACGACTTTATTTCATTATATCATAATATTAATTTCATTTCTCTCTTATTCCATTCAACAAAGTAAACGGGCTCTAAGGATCTCCAATATATACTACGAAACTTTTTATAAGTATTACTTCCCATCAGTCTTTTAAGTAGGGGAACCTTTGGCAATTCGGGGAAGTTCTTGAGCTCTTGCATAAGTTCTTGTAAAGAAATATGATTACAATTTAAAGGTGGAAAAAAAACAAAGAATCTAAACAAATGAGGAAACAACAACCTAAACTAAGGGGAACATGTCTATTCATAGTTGAACATACTTGATACAAAAGAATGATGAAATGGGAGAGGAACTAAATGGCTATAAGGGGAAGAGTAAGGATCAAGAACAAAACCTAAACAAAAAGCAATCTATGAGAAAAGAGATGGAATGGAGAAATTCTTAGGAAAGCAAAACACATCCTTAATTTCTAACAACATGATGATATTTAACTTTGATGAGATAAATACCGAGAAAAGGAAATAAGCCAAAATCTAAGAAATAATCCATAGAATAACTTAAAATTTCAAATGAGAGAACCAAAGAATAAATCTTTAAGTTAAAAAGAAAAGCCGCCCCATAGAAGAAACAAGTAAGAAGCAAAAAAGAGAAAAGTAGACATAAAAAGATTAATCACGATGAACTTGAAGATTCTACGTAATGCATTCAACTTACTATCATTATTCTAATAATCCGGGGAATAGTTGATCAGTCGTGAATAAATTAGGTGAGGGTTTGTTGGCAAACTTCATTAAATAGCCATTGTCAAACTAGTTGTAATGGTTGTTGGGCTGAACTGGCCATAACTCGTTGGTTTACAAGCTAGCTCTCAACTGAACCAGGTTTAGCCCTTTGAGGCAACATGTCAGAGTTGGTTTGTTGGTTCTACACTGTTTCTTTCTTTCTTTTTTTTTTTTTTTAAATCTTACTAAGAAATTCCTTTTGCATTTTTCCTATTTTCCCATAAGCAATTTTCCATCTTCTCTTCTATTTATATCATTTTTTTCCAGATTATTGTATTACTTTATGCCTACATATACATTAAATATATAGATGCATAAATGATTCACCATTATCTTCTATTTAAATTTTATTTTGTTTCAAAATAATTGATTTGAATCGCATAAGTTTGATATTAATTTAATATTAAAATATCAAGTAATGATAAGTAAAGTAAGAGAAGTTTTAAAAGATAAAGAATTCTCGTTTAACAATTATATATTATGCATGACATATATAGTGTCTCCAAGCAATAATTGAAAGTTGGAACTTAAAAGCATTTCCATAAATTCATCATGTGTGTCGATGTATGTATTACATATATGCCTATATTATAATATATATGCATATATATATATATATGATTTTTGTCCCCGTCCTTGGCTAAAGCATGCATATGAGTGTTCCGTTTTTTGTTTTTTTAAAAGTTGGATGTGGTTCGCCTTGAATCAATTGTTTAATTTGTCGGTTTTTTAGTAACGAATTATTAAAGTCCTTTGATAATTCAGGCCTATCTTCTTAATAGGTTGAGCCAAGTCGATTTATACTTTGAAATTAATCCTTAACAAACCTATATGAATCAAGTTCCGAGTTTTATTTATAAAGTAAAGACTCTTTGATGAAGAGTTATCATTTAATATAGTGCAAAGAATGGAAACCACTTAATGGGTTAGCTTGTGTTAGGGAAATCAACGCTAGCATTAAGGATGCTAATGCACAGGATAGGATTGATCGGGAGTAAATCCTAGCCAAGTTGGAGTAAGAACCGTACGCGAGAAGGGAATGCAATAGGGGATGCTTTGATAAAGAGAAAAAGGATTCCAAACTTATATTTTCTACTTTGCTATCTCGTTCTTCATAGATCAATGATTCACTAGATAAAAAATTGATTACTCGATTGAGGATTCATCAGAACATATCTGCGAAAACCATAAGGAAAAATCTATCTATGTTTTTTCGAGCACATAATTGGTACAATTGTTGCATTTAATTTCATTTAAATAGAGTCAAGATCAAATGATTAGTATCTTTTTTATTTTTTTTATGTTTTATTACCAAGAAAAGAGAAGAAAATAATAAAAATTTTAAAAGATTACGTGAAGGTGAGAGAGAATAAGATACCTTGCTTTTTTTTCTTTTTGTAATCATTCATTACATACAGCCACACAAGATGGTCTCATCTCTATTAAATTAACGGAAAAAACATAAACACACGCACACAATCAAATCAGAAAAATCCCAGGCTCTGTACTGCTAGTAACCCAGACCAGATCACCACCAACACCTCATTCTCTCTCCCTACCCCCGACTCGACGCGACCATGGCCGATCAACTCACCGACGATCAGATCTCCGAGTTCAAGGAAGCTTTTAGCCTCTTCGACAAGGATGGCGACGGTCTCTCTCTCTCTCTCTCTCTCTCTCTCTCTCTCTCTAGATCTGTTGCAATTTGATTCTTTCTTTGCGATTTCTTATTCATATTAAGAATTCGTTTAGATCTACGTCTTTATATGCACTTTCGTTTTTGATGTACTTGTTCTGATTCGATTTTTGAGCTGATTTCTTCCACTTGCAGAATAAATGTGGTGTTCTCATTGAATTTCAGGTGAAAGCAGAGATCTCCATCTTTAATTTAGCTGTAAGGATTGGTTTTGTGGTGTTTTAGTGCATTAGGTTTTCAAGCTCGATTCGTTTAGGGTTTGCAAGGTCCGATTGTTTGTGAATTTGCGATTTTAAGGTGATTCGGAGATTTAGGTCAGGTTGTTTTCGTATTTATAATAGCTGCTTGTTTGCTCTATGTTATTGTGTATGTGTCGCGATTGCTGTGGTGTGGTTTAGATTCACGATTATGCCATTTTATTAAGCTTTGCGTTGTATATGCGGACATGGGGTGATGTACGCGGAGATCATCATCGATGAGCATTTTAGTTTCTATCCGTAGTCTTTCCTGCTTTTATTTTAATATGTTTGGGATTCAATGCACAAATTAATCCGTGACATCTCTTTGCGCCTTTGAAATTCAAAAGTTCATTTCCACAAGCATGACGTGGGCATGTGTGTGTCCCTGACTTGTGTTGACGTGTTTTTCTTGCAAATAAAGGCGCAACATGTTGCTGCACACTTGTGATTGGAAACTTATAGAAGGAAGGATGCAAGTGGTGTGACCGTTTGTTGGAAATTTATATAGGGCTCTGATCTAGCTGGGCTTTTTTTAGAATCCCTGTGCTTCATGGGATTGATGCAGCTGAATAGATAGTAGTTCACCTGTATTCAGTGTCTTTAATTGATATCCCGGTTGTAAGCTAACCAGCCTTGAGTTGGACTGGTGAGACAATGTGTGTATGATGACGCTTAAGGTTCACAAATAACGAACTTTCTGTCTTTCCAAAGGTGTCTCATATTTATGTCATGTTGCTTGATAAGTTGTAATTGAGAGATGGGGGTTCATTTCTTTTCAAGGGTTTTGTGGCTTGTGGATTTTGTCAACCCTCAAAAGGTTTTTAGGTTAGGATTTGAGTACAGAAAATGACCCTAGGATCCTAAGAATCAATGCTGCCATTTGCCTGGATGTCAAGTTATTCTTGCTATTTGAAAAAGACTGCTACCATGACATTTTCTTCCTAAGGTGAAAATTGGGAACTGCTGGAGTTATTTCTAAATAAGATTTGAATTTTTATTTGAACAGAAGAAGGGTTCCAATATATGGTGATCTTTCGGTAAATTTCAAGACACCTTGCATGTGTTTTCTTTTTTTTCCCCCTTTGAAAAAGGAAACTTGTACATTTAAATTAATACCTGCTGTTTGCATCCAGTATGACAGAATCCATGATTATAATGGCACTTTTATACATTGGGGGAAGAGGAAGCAGAAGGAATTCAACTTATACATTGGCCTGACATTATGCTGATGTGACAGCGTTCTAATTGTTTGTTATAGGTTGTATCACTACTAAGGAGCTTGGGACTGTTATGAGGTCACTAGGACAAAACCCAACTGAAGCAGAGCTCCAGGACATGATCAATGAGGTTGATGCTGATGGCAATGGTACCATTGATTTCCCAGAGTTCCTTAACTTGATGGCTAGAAAGATGAAGGATACTGACTCAGAGGAGGAGCTCAAAGAAGCTTTCCGTGTTTTCGACAAGGATCAGAATGGCTTCATTTCTGCTGCTGAGCTCCGTCATGTCATGACAAATCTTGGCGAGAAGCTGACTGATGAGGAGGTTGATGAGATGATCCGTGAAGCAGATGTCGATGGTGATGGCCAGATCAACTATGAGGAGTTCGTGAAAGTCATGATGGCCAAGTGAGGACTCACTCAAACTCATCTTCTAAAACAAAAGAAATGAAAAAGAAAAAAAAAAAAGCAGGGCAGATAAGTTGATGAGATTTTCATTATATTAGGACCTCATCATTTGGTACTTAATTAGCTTTTTTTTCGGGTGGCTGTTTCTCTCTGTTTGCATCATCATGTGGCACTCTTCCTAGTAGTCTCTTGTCTGCTCTGCCTATTGTTTAGTGTAGTTGGATGTCACATTCTTCTTGGGCCTTTTCTTTGTGTTTCAATACATGGACATAGAACAGATGGGGAATTAAGATGTTTTACCTTATTTATCATTGTTTCTCTTGGAAGTTTCCTATAATGTCTTCTCTGTGAATTCTTTCTTTCCATGATGAGTTCCTCAATTGTCAATTTTCCTTATGTGAAAGAACTTGTTCCTATCTAAATCTTCCTTGAATTCCACCTGGGCGATGGTTTTCATCTTGATGGGGTACTCTCAAAAGCTACTTTTGGAAATTGGTAAACCTAGCAGTTTATGCTATCTCTGCTTATAGTCCCAAATTTCTTGAGAGGCCATGAGTCAACATTGACAAAAGCAATCTTAGGACATCTAGGTATTTTGAAATTCATCCTAGCTAATATAGTAAATCCTTGAAAGGAATGTAAAGCCCGGTGTATGGATTGACGATTAGTGCTATCTTGGTTGTTAGGATCTTTGTGAGGATTAGTGACGGCATCCATCCTGGGGTTGATGCTCCACTTGCCTGACTGTTTGTGGGCATTCCAGCCTACGTAATGTATGAGCTCATCTGAAAGGCTAGTGTCTGCTAAAATAGGAATGCAGCTGGCATTCTCTACTCCCCATCAAAATCTTATCCTGCAGTAACCCCATGTTATGACTAATATATAAGTTCAAAGTTTCTCTTGATTGATGAAAGGCTATCTCTTTCTACATATATGCGGTTTCTTTTCTGGTCTCCAAGGAAATGAGGTGATGGTCGACTGTAGATGATGATCAACAGCAATGGGAAGATGTTATTCTTCCTGGGCTTGCCTGGCAATTTCTCACTCATGTTCTTGCTCCTTTTCTCGTTTGGATGGGGGACCCCTCTGGTAGGCCCTCGATGTAAACCAAGAGAACTGTATCCGGCAATTATTGACCGGAGAATTTCTATCAACAGTCTATGAAAAGATCTAGAGATGGATCTCGATTGTTCCGTTGGTAAGAAAATCTCTCTACATTGGTCATGCAAGTTGATGATATTCCGTAATCTTTTGGTTTTGGCCAATTAGCCAAGGTTCGATCGGAATAGAATCAAATCTGAAGAGGATTTTGCTTTAGGAACATAACAGGTCCGTTGGGACTTCGCCCATCCATCATTCACATGGACAGGCTGAACAAAGAATCTAAATAAAGCTTCGAGGAGGATTTTGCTAGAAGAATAATGCTTTGAACTTGGAAAAGATTAAAATGGCATCTCGTCACTGTGATGGTCAATTGATCACAAGTGCCTTTCAGCCTTTTACTAAAGATATTGATTCTTCAGCAACTTCTTAAGTTAGTGTAATTCGCAGTCATTTTCTCAACATTCTTAAATTAGGACTCGACCTTTATAGCCCAACTGTAATTTGACTTCGAGCGCTATAAATTCGAAACAAATTCCCAATGGAGCCTTAAAGAAAATTCTTTAAAAATATATCACCTATATATTATAAAAGTATAAGACATCAAAAGTTGTAAGGAAATGGTTACCAAATTTCCTGGAATATTTTTACGTCGTAGTTGAGTCATAAATTTTCCAAAAGCAATGATTTAGTCGTATACATTTTGGGAATTTTTGTCAAATGTTTTTAAACTTTTCGAAAGGCGACTTCAAAATCCTAAATTTTATTAAATCATAAAAGGACTATCTTTAAAAAATTATTCAAAGTCCCCTGTATTTCTATCAACGTCAAGATTTACATGTACCTGTGAAAGCTTTAGTTTACAACTAACAAATGCGTGATTGTCTAGGTGTATTTGTAGAGAGGTTTAGTATTCAACGATAAATTTTTTGTTTTGGTTGAAAATATAGTTAAGAGGGTTTTTACTAACCTTTTCCCTTGACTCTTAATAACAATTGTATAGAGAAGATCTTCCACGTCTTTTTATAAGCAATATGGATAATTTGTCCCAAATGCTTTATTCGGCTAGGTAGTATAGGTTGTTGGCAGAGTCTTCAAGCATTCCTTCTCTTTCGGATGAACTCTTATTTGCCTAGGCAAAATACATGAGAGTTAAGTGAATCACTCCAATTTAGATGCTTATTAATTAGTAAAAATGAAACTGTTGATAGGAAAATGAAACTATTAGCCCTTTTTATGAGCTGTAAAAAGCTTCTTTTTACTATTATTAGATATTATTTTACTATAAATTAGGGTGATTTATTAAATTTAAAAGTCACCATATCAAAGTGACTATATCATAAAATTTTTCAAAAGACTTTAGACACATGCATATTAGTGGAAGGTCGACGTACATTTGATTCTATTATCACCTATTTTCAAATTTCAACAATGTGGAAGATATATACCGTACGGAAATTGTATATGAAGATAAGGGATAATATATTTATGCATTTACTAAACTATGTACTTTGGTGAGTTTCTGATTATACTTATGAAGTTTAAAGTTCTAAAATGATACATATACATTAATTTTTTTTTTTCAAATTATGTGTATGGAATTTAAAAATTGTTATATATCATGTTGAATGGATATTTTACTTATCAATATTAACTTTGTTGTCTTTGAAAAAAACGGCACGATCTAAGTGGAAACAATTGTTTATGAGGAAGTAAAATTTACTAACTTGTGTAAAATTAAGGACATACTAAAAGTTTAAGCATCTCATATTAATACATGCTTCTTTATATATTTATTTTTTTTTTCCATAATTGTATATCAATATTGCTTCCATTAATTGAATTCCAAATTTCATAATAAGCGTACAAATTTTGCTTGGAGTATTCGACGTAATTAAATATGTTTTTTACGTCGAATTTTCTTGGTGGGTCCTCGGTAATATTTCTTCTTACTTTTGAAGAATTTTATTATTGTCTATTGCTAACAGCTTGTTAAAGTTTTCCATTTTTTAACAATCAAAAATATTATTTCAGAAAAACTTTAATGAAATGAACATGTAAACAATTTTTTTATTGAAAACTGTTTTTTTTTTTTTGTGGAATTTTTAAGAAAGCAGATTTTTTTCTTCCCCGTTTTGTTTTTCAAAAGCAGTTTTAATGATGCCTTTACAAATTTCTTTTCCACTACAACAACATTTTCCCGTAGTGCTAATTATATTTGAAACCATATGCATCACGTGCGATGGAAAAAGATTATGATCTGTTTTGTAATTTTTTTTCTTATGTGTGTAATTGATTTATTAAAGGAAATTATGAAATGAACATTTTGGTATTAATTCCAAATTTTATTTTTTGTTTTATCTAATTTATTTTTATTTTCCATTTAATCATCATTAAAATTTTCAAGGATAGATAAGAAAATCTAAATCATAATATCACTAAGGTTTTTAATTTAATTGGTTATGAATTTAAAATTTATGGCTAACACTTTCTTGATGTAGTCCTTACATCTCATATACTTTTAGTCCTCAAAATTTTTTCATTTTTTTTTTAATTGAGTTCTCAAAGATTTTTTTCTACTTTAATTCTTAAAGTTTACAAAAATTTGCAAAAAAAAAAAAAAAAAAAAAAAACAGTCATCCGTTAATAGAATAACTAATGATTCACTAAAGGACTACTCTTTTACAAATTTTGAAGACTGAAATAGAAAAAAAAAAAGAAAGAAAAAAAGATTTAAGAAATCAATTAGAAAAAATGGTAAAGTTTAAGAATTAAAAATTGTAATTTTCTCATTGTAAAAACACTAATCTTAGACCAGTATGATTATGTTTGTGTCTCGTGAAGAGACAAATCTTCATTAACGTTGTTGAGTATATCATCACTTATCTGTTTTTCACTTTTCATCAATATACATCTATGCGGCTCGGCTTTGCCATCAATGTACGTTGCAGCTTCTGCAGCTTTGGGGCATGAACTACTGATGAAACTATGACTTCTTTTGGCTATTTTGACTACATCATAGAGGATATCAATCACATCGCACAATGTAAACTATAAGTGACCTATTCTGATGCAGAAGAAGGGCAAAGAGGATCGAAGAGCGTCGTAGATCAGCTAGCTCGGATGCAAATAGAACTAATGGAGCTAAGAAAAGCCGCTGGGGAAAAGTCCGTGATTGCGCCATTCTTTAACAACCACGGCTTAGTTCTAGCCACCATGTACTTGGTTGTCACCTAAAACATTTCATGTAAAATAAATCAATAAGGCTGATGTTGTCTATTGCAGAATACAAGGATGTCTTTCCTAAAACCTTCAACTTTCCGGCATAGGAATTGCAGCTTGCAAGGAAACTTGTATGCAGGACCATCGCTTGCTACAATCTTAAGTTATGGAAGCTAAAATGTGTGCCTGCTTCAGGAATTTCATCTCAAAATCTTACACTCACATGCCACCCCATGATAGTATTGAATTTCTGAGCCCTCCTAGTTGGATTTATCATCTGCACATACAGCATCACTGTTTTCCACTGTGATTAAGGAAAGAGCAATACTAGTGCGAAACGCCCTCTCCTTTTATTACAAGGTTAATCAAAGTGATACTACATTTAAGCTATCAAAATTACAGTGACATTTGAAATTTCAAATTTACTGCATTTAGCACTCCTTCAAATGTTGACATCACAAAATTTTTCTCCCGAAGTAATATTAATTCAATCTGTTCTGTTAAGATGTGAAAGTATAATATATATATATATATATATTTTTTTTATATGCCAATTCACTAGCATATACGACTCATATTAACTATTTAAATAGAAAATCAGTTATGAAAACCCCAAAACATGTGAGGAATTAGTCTTAACAAATAATTACAATTATTACTTATTACGAAAGACTGCCTTTCTACTATATTAGAGGAGGAACTTTTCAGGGTTTAGTTGCTGTTTTAAAAATCCAAACAGTTCGACATAATTTTGATAGTTTTGAAGAGGTACCACACTAATTTACTCTTTATTCTATAATGTATTTCCAGGTACATATATATAATTCCTTCGTACATCATATGTAAGACTTGTATATACGTTTCCTATCAGATATGAAACACCATTCTCTGTGCTGGAAGTATAACAAACTTTGAGGAATTTACAGAAACTAATTCTTCTTTGAGTTCAAGATGCTCTTCATTCACCTGGCTGTGCCAGGAAAGGCTTGAAAGTCAAAAGCAAGCCAATAAGCATTAGCAGGTTCAATACAAAAAACACCATCTGATCCCCTGCATTATTAAGATAAATCATACAATAAGTCACTGCGGTACTGATAGGCAACTCAATAAGTCAAAAAGCATATACCATTCAGGAACTATGACTATCACAGGTAGGAAAGAAACATATGCTAATACTATGCCAAAGGGAGCTTTCAATTTTATGAAATTCACAAGAGCCTCACACCATTTGGATCATTTTTGTTTTTCGATAGACAAGGGCTGATTTAAGTTCTAATTAAAATATACTGGTGACAAGCTTTGAATATTAGAAGAGAGAAGGTGGTTCAACCACATGCACATTGTAGCAGATGACAAGCGGAACAACATTGTGAACTTGGTACCTGGAAGAAAGGAAGCAACCTGTCGCTTCTGGGCCAGTGAAAAGCTGTAAATTTCAGAAAAGAAGTTAAAACTGAAAAACTGATGGCATTTATAATAAGTTACATCCATTTACAGACACACAAATTGATCATATTCTACTATCAATAGCCCAACTGAAATAATTTTGTGGATGAAGCACTCTTCCACTCATACACAAGCTAGAGATAGAAAATTTGAAGCAAAGCTAGGATTACACAAGGGGTTCCAATCTGGAATCAGAAAGATCTCATGTAAGTTCTTCAAATGCTTTATTTTGAGATTTGGTAGATTTTGATTGGTATTCGAGTTTGTTTAGGATTCTATGAGACTTAGATAGTGTTTAACTAGATCTTTTTCTTAATTATGTTGCTATCTTTAATTTTATTAGATTCCTATATCTAGTAGCTTGAAAGCCAAGTTATGAGACTGAATTGAGTAACTTTTTTTTTTTTTTTTCAAAGACTAATTCAAGAGTAGGAGAACTGGCAACATAGAAATTCTACGAAGCAAAATACCTATATGGCACCAGGTTCTGCTAATTGTGAAGTGCCATCTATCGAAGGAACCTCTAGACTACAAGAATTATTTTGGGATCCGGTGCCATCCTTCATATCCATGAAATTTTTTCCTGTTTGTTGTTAGTTTTCAGTATGAGAGGGACTAGTTTGGATTTGCTCATGGTTGCTGTTAATATCTAAACTGTGAAGTTAACTACCCACTACAGAAAAGCACATGAACCATTCACTATGCATAAACACGGTCACCCTTTCAAATTCTTTTGAATAATCAAAAGGTGATATAGTTAAGGATATTGCCTGTGAAACTAATTTCAAATCCATTTTTCCTATCATGTTTTAGTTGAGTGCTTGCATTGTAGGAAGGTTGCACTGGAAGCACATTTAGAAATAGTAACATGCCAAAATGAAGGTGTTTTAGAAAGTGATGGAAAAACTTAGTAAAACTGGGTAACCTAGTTTTTTACTCTTTACCTTCTAGGCGAGAATATCCAAACCTCTTGCAAAGAATATTTCCAGGCTAAGGCCTTAGTCACTACTGGTTCTTAGAGGAAGATTTGAAGTTAATATCCTTGGGGCTCCAAACATACATCATTTATCATGAAAATGCTAAATTGCAGACTGTGAACAGTCTAGGTAGTAATGCGGCAGAAGAATGGATACATTTCACCATTCAATATATTACTTGTACACTGCACTTACAGTGCACCACCTCCTGCCGGGCCGAAGGCTTTAGAAATGGACATTGCAGTCATAGAAATGCCATTAGCAGCTCCTCTTTGATGTTGTGGCTACAATAAAAATACCAGGTCAATCAAGGCTCTCAACAAAGAGTCTGCTTGATGGAGATATTGGAGAACTTCACCCAAAAGAACACAAAAAAGCAATAATAAAAATAACAACAATAATGAAACTTACAACTGCATTGTTGATCAGTATGAATATTCCAGTTACAATAGAAACCTGCAAAGTGTTTGATCTATGAGCTGATTATTGTAAATGATAATATCTCTGAGAAGTCATTTCACTTGGGAATGATTAACTATTATAAAACAGCTGCAAGGAAATCTTACATCCAAACAAACAACACACATGTATCATACAAAAGGAAGCTGAAACTACTGCAAAGTCGAAGTGCAACAGTGGATTTTTTGCCTTATAATGTCCTTAAGAATTACATTAGAGGAATCAATCACTTTCCTAGAACGAAGTAGTAAAGCTCAAAGGGATCGGGGCAAATCTATTCTTAGAAAAACCAGTCAAATTTAATATTGACATATTTCTAGGCACTCTATAATGATATACTCACATGGCATCTAATGGCAACTACACCATGTACTTTCAACTCATGAACAAGGTTAGTTCAGAATTTGCTTACAGAAAGAGCATTCCTCAACATTGATGCAAGATTTATCGTTATATGAAGAATCAGCCCAGTGAGCATTGCCATGTAAGGGTAAGCCGAGAGCAGAGGAATAGAAATTGCCTGAGGGAAAATACGAAATCATATGCCAGTTACTGCCTATATAAAACACAATGAAAATGATAGTGGGGAGTACAAATTTGTAAGATGACAAGAAATTACAGCTGACAACCGTGTGACCATGATTGGCCCAAGAATCTTCTCGATCCTTGGATAGAACAGAAGTTGAAATAGTAATAGACCTAACCCTGAGCACATCTTTCCATCATTAGTTAAGTTCTGGTATATAATGTAATCAAGCAACTATTTAAGTGTAAGATAACTGGATAAACAAGAGCTTGTCACAGTAATTTCTTAATGAGTTAAAGATAGCATTTCAAGAAAATTAGATATTTCAGGACAAAAGAAGCATAGGTTGTTCCATTTTCTTTAAGTTGCCAATTATCTGAAAATCTGAAAGGAAGAGCAAACTTTCACAAATCAAAGTGCACCACCCTGTGTTATTGATTTCGCCTACAATAAACTTGAAAATAATTTGGAAATGACATAATGGAAAAGTTTATAAATGAACATAATGATGATAAGACCAGACATCATCGGAATGTTTCATTCCCCTCTCTTCTTTCAGACATATTTAATGCATAAAGCAATTAGTTCATAGATGAAGGAATGCACACCCGATAGTGCCAGGACTTCACCAACATCTTGAGATGTGAAGCCAAGCCCTCCATGTTTTTGATCACTGACAGCCCATAGTGAAAAAATCTGTGTGCCAGCATTAACATGGTGCATATCAGAATATAGGCCATTGAGTTAATTATAAATTTCAGATTCAATTTGTAGGAATAGCGGACACAAAAAAGAACAAGGTTACTCTGACAAGACATTAGATTTTCATATGGAGTGTTACTATCAATACAATATGAACTTAAGAAATTACAATGTTATTAGAACCAGATATTTTGTTATTAGAATTTAATGATGAAAAGACAGTTATATCTTTCTCTCAGGCAACGCTTGGATGGCCATAGGGAAGTGTGGATAGTTTTTATCCTCTTCTATGTTTTATATGAACCCTGAAAGAAAAAGGCAGGTATCGGGTGGATGAAGTTGCACTTGTTTATACAAAGTTAGAGGCTTGGACTGGGTTGGCCTGGTAACTGTCCTGAATTGAAAAAAAAAGTTCAACTCGTTTTGCTTATAATACCATATCACATCAGATTTTATCTTCCCATCCCCCATCCCATCCCATCCAGTTCTATCCCTATTCATTTTAGAACATGCCTTATACTTTGGTATTAGCAAAATTATGTTAAATAGAGATAACCATAGATTCTAAAAAGTAGATGAGGAGGTAGAGTATATCTACAAAAGCATTTGCATATATTAACACCGAAGAGACAGGTAATCAAAATGAGGTAACCTCACCTCTGAGTAGGCAATCTCTTGAAGTGAAAAGACACAATACACAATAATGGTTGACATCAAGGGCCAATTCTTAAGAAGACTATCCTGATTAGATGTTTTTGGTTCTTCAACTTCTCTCAAATCTCCTGTCCTGCAAGATGCATCAGTTGATGTATCCACAACAGGAGATCCCTCATTTTTGTCAACTGTGCTTTTATGCATGTGAAGAGTTTCCTGCATTACAAAAAAGGTAACACGACCATCAGTGACTTATCAAGAAATATAGCAACTTAACATTTTGCTTAGGATTGGGGTAGGATTTTCCTTTGGCATGTTCAGACTTGTATTATTTCCCCAAAAGTAAAAAAAAAGCACTATTTCCCCGAGAAGAGATGAAAAAGATTGCCAATCCACAGAAATATATGAAGAAAGGGTGTGGTGCTTAAAGCATGTTCAGCTAGTGCCTAATCTCACCAAACTCACATGTTAATCTAGCAAACAAGGCATTGGTTAAGAGTTGAGACAACATCACTGTCGTATGTCATTCTTGTTCTGTACAAGTTATATTTTCATTGAAGAAGATATCTAATTCCAGATATATTGTCTCTACAGAATTCTTTAGAAGTGTGAAAGCATCATGAAAGCATCGCAATTGAAACTTACAGGTAGCCACCAGCAAGAAATAAATACTCCTGCAGCATATATGGATATTACGAGGCATGGCAACAAGTAAGGAAATCTGCAAATGGCAGGCATGTTAAAACAGCAAGACCAATATTGTAATCTGGAACGCATAATTAGTGAGGCAGAACAAAATTCCTTGAGACATACTAATAAATTTACATTAAAATACCTGCCAAAGATTGAGCTTTGTGTGAACAGATTTGGATATTTTTCTGCAGGCTATTATCATTTGTGAATCAGTAAAGAGCAAGATGAACCTTAAAAATCTCAAACGTTTTGGAGAGTTTAGCAAGAAAAAGATGAGAAAACAATTATTGACAAGATAGGAAAAGTTATAATTCATGGACTCTTTATTATCTGAAAACAACCCTGACATTTCTTGTATTTCAAATTGACCAGATATAAAGAATGGCATGAGTATTGTATCGTAACTCAGACCTAGATAACACCTTCGGTTTGGTAATGTTAAGTAATGAAATATTAAAGTACATATCATATCCACAAGCTTAAACTTTTACATTAATTGGCTGTGGAGTTATATTAAACACGGTATTGGAGGAGAAGGTCCTAGGTTCCGTCCTTGCTTCTTCCTTCAAACCGGCATGGGCTTTCATCAAAAGGCCCAATTCACAAGTGAGAAAGGATTAAATGATAAATACTAAATCAAACACCATATCTGCAAGCTAAGCTTTTAGATGGTTGTGGAGTTAAATTTGACAGATAATTAACCGAGGAAGAATGTCCTTGCTCAACTAACTGACTATAGTGTAATCACTAACTAAATTCTGCTGGCACATTTAAATAAACTAAACCATCAAGTAAACTCTCACGGCAAAATATGCAAGTGTTTTTTTTTTCACTTTGGATGGAGATCAAGCAAAGGTAATGAGAAACGTGCTTCATACTTGTGCCAGAAAACCTCCAATGGCAGGTCCAATTATCAGTCCTATTCCTCGGGATGTACTAACCTGAGGAAAAGCAGTAAATTATAGTGCCACATATTAGGAACAACTTGAGTTACAAGTGACCCAAAACAAGCTAGACAATAGCTCCTTACGACTGACAATGCAAAAGCCCGATGTTCCTGTCTGCAAACTTCAGAAGCATATGCCTGAAAGCAAATGCAAGACAAATGTACAGAAGTTGAAAATTTTGTACTGGACAAAATGAACAAATACTCCAAAGCCATAATTTAGAGTACCTAACAGATTTTCATGAATTTCATTCATTGTGGACAAGTATGATGTTTGCTAAGCTAAGTGCAAGAGAAACCATACCCTAATGGTACCGAGAAGACTATTGAAGCACCCAAGAAGGAAACGTATAACAACTGCCATCCAGAAGCTTGTACTGAGGCCAAATAAAATGTTGAGAACAACCCTGTGAAAAACATATGTTGAAAGATCCTGGAAAATTAGCAAGCTGATTGTAAAATGAAGAGGCATATATATATTAAATGACAAGGCTTACACTGAAAATGTCCCAATCATGATGACCGGTCTTCGACCATATCGATCTGCTATAACTCCCCAGAAGACAGATGTTAAAGCTCTTCCAACCATGAACGAAGAACCTACAAAAAACATCCTCATTAAAAGTGCTTGATTCAAATCCATGTCTATATATACAGCACCGAAAGCACAAGAAGATATATCCTTTTTAGTAAATGGAAATGATGAAACGCTTATTACCAACAAATCCAGCATAGAAGCCAATATCTTCCTCGGTCTTTGCAATCTGAAAGTCTCTGATCTGAGAATTGATGCAAATTATTAACAGAAGATGCAATGAGGAAGTAATACTAACAGACCTTATGCCACGAAATCATTGATTTAGTATAATATACCAAAGAAGCTTATAATGTGCTAAGCAGTTAATATATAGCCATTGTGAAACCGGGTCCATGCTAAACCAGGATACAAGTAAATGAAGGACAGTAAACATACCATGAAGTACAAGAAAGGAAACAGGGATTGTATCGGCAAAGCTGAAAAACAGAAGAGGATGATCACTTAACATAATTAGCAAGTGCACGTACAAAGAAAAATTCGAATTGAACAACAGACTGACCATGTATGCACCGAGACTACAATTATGGATTCAATAGAAAGAATTTGCTAGCTGATTGATAATTGTGAGAGATTGTCACTCCTAGAGTAGTTCCACCGAAATTACTCCCATTTCAAGTTGCAAAAGAAGAGTTTGTAAGGGGAAAGGTCCTTCATAAACCCACTTAATCAAAATAATAGTGGTCCTTAAAGCTTCTCCATCGGACCCCTTAATAAATCTCGACCTAAAATCTCAAAGTAAATGTGCCAAACACAGTTCAATGGCTGTTTGAAATGTGGTCAGTGTAGAATTTATCCATATAAGTAGGAAAATTGAACTAACCCTAACCCTATTGTTGCATTATTTAAGAATGAAATAATTGCTGAGGACCACTCTAAGGAATTGAAAACTCCAAGTTAATGCAGAACTAATAAAGATACAGTTCATATGTGAAACAATCATTTCCAAAGGAACCATGATATCTTCTCCACTATCTTAGTTTGCCAATGGTCTGCTGCTCATGCAACGCAATTCAGTGCATTTATGTCAACTGTCTCTCGGGGACTTAATAGAAAAGAAAGCTACATTATAATACACTACGCTAACAAATCAGTTGACATCGCATCAACTGTCATTTTCCCTGAAATGCATAAGTGCAGCAGTTTTCATGAACATCAATAAAGGTAATCTCATGCAACTGAGCTAGCTTATCAGCAATACTTGAAAAATCTTGATCGTGTCAAGTAAGAAACATAAAACCCATACCAAGTCTCCAGCCTTAAACTTCTTAGATAAGATGGTCTACACTAACAAATCAGTAGACATCGTGTCAACTGTCATTTGCCCCAAAATGCATAAGCGCAGCAGTTTTCATGAACATCAATGAAGGTAATTTCATGCAACTGAGCTAGCTCATCAGAAATACTCGAAAAATCTTGATTGTGTCAACTAATAAACATAAAACCCATACCAAGTCTACATCCTTAAACTTCTGAGATAAGATGGTTTGTGGTACTAAGCTTAATAGATTGATCAACCGGATTAGTAAGGAAGAGACAAGACCAAAATCAAACATGTACCAGATTCAAAAACTTTGATCAACGATACTACGGGTGTATATCAAACACGTTTTGTACGTATCGGAAACCGCACATCCAATGTGCATATTCTATCCAAGGCAGATTCAATTCTATACATGTTAAATGCAATCAACTGATAAAAATGTATTCCGGCAAATAAATAGATATCCATATCCATATTTGGATTGCCACATTCTTAAACTGTAGCTTACTATATCTCCTTTGTGCCAATATTGTATCTCATGAAAATAGGTTTTTTGCAATTGTGACCTAGGGTGGTTATGTTACGTGGAAAACTTGTTCATACTTTTATCATCATTTATTATTATAAAACTTATTTAGTTGTCAAAAAATTATGTAATAATTTCAAAAGGCTGCAAATGATAGTATGCAAATAACAATGCCTTTTAGCCGATGATATAAGATGAGGGCAGTGGCCGACCACTAAAGGTAGTTAGTAACAACCATGAAAATGCTAAATGCATTATCTTATCAATATCTTATCTCTTACGAACTCTAGTTCTGTCTTACCTTGTAATAAATAAACAGGAGATTACGAAGAAAATAATTAACACAGTGAGTGAGTGCAAAGGACTAACCCGTGCAGAGAGAGACAATCCAAATATAGGACAAATCCTTATAAGGAACACCTCTGTTTTGTTCCTTGAGACGATCGACCTCACAACCTGGACAGCTTTCATGGTACTTCTTCTCCACAAGTGGACTTCCATGACCATTCTCCTCCATGATAACTTCACAATCAACACCAAACTTCTATCTTGTAGAAATTGTGTTTGTGTGTGAGGAGTGTCAATATCAATATCAAATTTCACCGGGTTCCAGTAGATATGTGACGCGATCATAATACCGCAAATTTCAACGATGCCCTTTTGAATGGAAGTTTCGAATTAGACTGTTTGTTGATGTGTAAGTATCCTTATGTACTTTTGGCGGCAGAGTTTGTCTGAGCCAACACTTGACAGAAAGTACTCTGAATTAGACGGAGGCGTAGGCATCCGACACGGTCCAAGCTGGATACATTTTTCCGATATGGAGTTTGAAAAGGGCGAATCGTGAAAGACTGTGTCCTAACAAATCTGTCACGGATCCTAGGCCGGTCGGATCTCCTGTGACATGGCACAGGTTTAGAAATGTACAGCTATTTTGATGATCGAGTTTTATTTAATGGCATTAGTTAGTTTGGTGGACTAGCCATAAAGTTAAAAAAAATAAATAAAAAAATTTTACTTTTCTTAAAATATTTATAAAGATTTGGTGAAGTAAGTTTGAAATAAGAATCCTTTGATTGACTTTTTTGCTCTCAATTTTATTTTATTATCTCATATTTTTGAAAAGTAAATTTATAAAAAACTTTTTGAAATTTATTTGAGGCTTATTTGGCCCCATATGTCTTTAATAATGCTTAATAAGCTACTGACTTATTTTAAAAGAAGTGGGATCTCTTATATTAAATATGGACTAATCATATAAACAATTGGCCATGAGTTGGTCCAAAACTAAGCCTAAAGCTTATGCATTTTGTAACGAAAAGAAAGCTTTAGTATTAACTAACCATTAGAAATGATTCCACAGCCCTCACTAATTACTCATCTAGTGTGTCTATCTTAGCTTCATCTAATTTCAAAATCAAAGTTCAAATCTTATACATAGAAGTCTTCTCCTTTTCATTTGCAACATTCAAAGCATCGATACGTTTCATAATGACATCGTTATTTTGTTGAAATGACTCTGGAGAAGATCAAACATTAAACTACTAAAGGACAAGCCAAGAGTAGATTAAGAACATAGAATTCCATTACATGCACACATAAAAAACATCAAACTTGCTCACTCCTCCAATGTCTCTCTCTAAAATAATTCCTTCATGTGTAATCAAATTAAAATTTCTCTATATTGTATGTAATCGATCATTAATAATAGCCACACAATACAAAAGTCATAAGACTATTGTTCTTGTTTTCTTTTTTTCTTTTTTCATTTTTTCACGTTTCTTCATTTAATTTTCTTACTTTTATGAGTAGACTTATTAGTAACCATTAGATCTATGGATCTTCAAGGACTAACCATATGTCATTAATGGTCTTGTCATACCTTAGGTGCTTTATTAGGTCTGGATGGAAATGGATTCTCTAAAATATTTTAACTAAAGTGTAGATTGACCAGATTTTTTAAAGTATTTTATGGTATTATCTTTCATTTATAATCTTAATCATTAATTACATGAGATGGTATTTTAAATGAACAAATTTATAGATAGAGTAATTTAGAGGATCTAAATCCAATCTAAACACATCACCTAGGTCTTAAACTCCACGACACAAAGAGTTTCTTACCCATGGATGTAGGATGTCTCTAATCACTGCTTAAAATTTCTAGTAGTGAAACTTTTATATTTTCAAATAAAACCTATAACAATATTGCTAAGCTAAAGAGGTTTCCTTGATTAGAAAGTCGACAAATGTTTCAGACTATCTATTAATAGAGGGACTAGCCTACAAAGGGCCGAAGGGTGGCCTAGTTGGGAAAAAATTAATTATTATAACTTATTTTGAAAGTATCAAATATGCACCATATGCATATTTTAATTTTCATGTTGAATTTATTTTTATGTTGCTTTTTTGTTGGCCAGATGTCTTTATGTTGCTTGAGTAACAATTTTCTTTCAATTGATATTGTGAAAACGGCGCGTAGATTATTTAACGAGCGATTATCTTAACATTATATCATGTTGGGTTTTTTTACTTTGCTTGTAATCTTCCCTTCAACTATAGTTTGTGTTCCAATTTTTGTTGATAATAAAGCTTACATAGGTTTTATATTATTAAGTTCATTTCTTCATAAATTGATAGATAAACTTTAAATATACTCCTAAATTTTAAAAACATTATTCTTTTAGGTACTTATAAAGTACATTTAGTATCCTTGATCATATCATAAAAACCTTTAAAGTTTCACTACTATGTATGATATAGAGTTACGAGCTAATAATATTTACTACTACCACCAAGATCTGCATCGACGGTCGCTCCGCTTGGGCTCGTGCCCTAGGTTTTGCAGCGATCGCCATACCCTTCTACTCATCGGGGCCTGGCACTTGTCCCCACAGTCAGGTATAGGTCATGCGTTTCAGCGCCATTCATTTTCGGAGCTAGTTGATTCATGGCTTGCAGCGGACGCCCATGACTTGATCGGGGGCACCCCGTCGACGACACGTGGATGACGACATCGAAGCGCTCCATGACAAGATGGAGCATACTCTTGGGATGGAGTATACATTTGGGCAACGCAATAGGAAACCTAGAATTGAGCTAAACCAAAAACTGAATTCAACTACCTTGTGTGGTTTTATTATATTTTAATTCCATTAACAAAGGGTTCAAACAATCTGCTTCTTTGCAATTTACTTGAGAAGATAAAATCAAACCAAACTATGTATTTGAATCAAACAACTTCCTTTTTATTTTCGATTAGTTTTTATATGATCTTTTTATATGTGTTGTATATTTATACAATACAATAATATATCTATGCAATTGTTTGCTTTTCCTTATTATTTTATTTTACTTAAACTATTTAAACATTTAAAATAGAGGGAGAGTATATTTAAAGTTTAAACTTGAAACTAAGATTATTATAATATAATAATATAAATACTAATCTTTTAACGGATGGATCAGGTTCAAATCCTCCATCTCTCAAACTGTAATTATAAATATAGTTGAAAAAAAAAAAAGGTTAAACACTTGTGGTTGAATAAAGATTTTAGAAAGATATGAAATCGTTTTTCTTCAATTACTCAAGCTTCGCTACTTTATTTGCGGTTTAGAATTTTATTTATAATGTTTTCACGACAAATAAAGCCTTCTTTTATAGCTTTTATAGTAGACCGTCAAAATTCTGTGCTGGGGATGGCATCACACTAGAGGACAAGGAGTGATAAAGCAAGTTCTTTAGAATATAACTTCTTTTTTTTTTTAATTTTTGCTTACATTACTTTTTATGTATTGCTGTGATCTGGTAGGAAATTTACAAGATAGATTTGAAAATAAGTTAACCTAATTTTAGAGGAATTATTATCCATATATATATATATATATTTTTTTTTTTTTGACATATTCATATGCTTGGTAATAATCCAATTGTTAAATTTTGTTAATTTTGCATCAAATGTATAATTAGATTTGAGCACCAAGCCAGACCGACTCTAAATTGCCGATTGAAAGGCCGACGTAAGGTTGAATTGGACTCGAGCTAGTTCAATTGAATTGGCGATTCAAGGATTAGTTTGTCTACCTTTAAATTGGTTGCTATTTTTTTATTTTTTACTATTATTATTTTTATAAATTTCCTTTAATCTTATTCCTATATTCCCATGAATTATTGTAAATAATATTTCGCTTGATCTTATTTTCTATTTTTTTTCCGAAACAATTGTAACACTATATAATATAAAGTGTTATTGAGAGAGATTGCAAATTATATTCCATTTCAAAATAATTAATTTAGATTGTATGAGTGTAATGTTATTTTAATATTAAAATATTAAGTAAGATTAAGTAAAACATTCGAATCTTAGAATAAATTATTAATATGGGAAAAATAAAATTATAATGTAGCTATTAACTGTAATTTATGATGGTACTTGATATATAATGGGAAAGGGAAAAGCAAATGAAGAAAACATGTAATATATATATATTTTTTAAATATTGGAGAGGTGAAATCGGCTTGAACTGGTAGGCTAACCCAATAGGCTGACTTGGCAAATTTACTGACTCGTTGATTTGTCAAATTTGGCTGGTTAGAGCCTAATGGTTCATAAGTTGGTTCAGGCTTGCCTACCCTTGGGTTAGGTTAGTTCGGTGACTCTCTAACTAATTTCAGGTCGATTTATGGTTCGAAATTGATCATTGCATAGATCTATGTACAATTAAAATTACATTGACATATTGTGTATCATATAAAGTGAAATGTTATGGGAAAACAAGGTTTTTATGTTAAAACTTCTATAGTCTAGTAGTACGAATATTAGTCTCTCAATGAAATGGATTATATTTAAATTTATTTTTTCGTTATAATCATAGGAAATAAAAAAAGGGAGAAGAAAATGAAGTGTTTATAAAAGCAATTGGAAGCTAATCGAATCGAACCAAACCAAATTGTATTTAAAGTAATTAAGTTTAGAACCTCGAACCATAAAAAGTGGTTCAGTATACTTAGATTTTGAACCAAATTGAATCATAAAGATACCTATTCTTTCTTATGTATAATATGCAAAATAATTACAATTTTATATATTTTTCTATAATTAACTTTAGTATGGCCTTAAATAAGATATAAATTCATCTTTAAATAGGATGATTTTGCGTAAATCTCTAATCAACAAGGTTCGTACCATGTATCCAAAAAAGTAAAAGTGTATGGCTCGTCGATTTTTACCAATTAACGTATTAATTCATTGCTCAACTATTGTACCACGCAATTGTTCTATTCTCTTCAGTGACGATTTTCGATGCTCTTTTTTTAAAAGTAAGTTAGGATACGAATATAGAAATAAAATAAGAAATCAACATGGTGCAGCTAGCTAAACCGCTGTCTTTACCCGAGCGTAATACAAATATACTACAAATCAAGACAATCACGAGATAAATTAATTGTTTACTATGCTTAACTGATCTTAGATAATTTTGAGACTGGGATGAAATGAAAACACGACTTGTTAATATGAATCATTAGTTATGATTCTGAAATATACTTTGCTTTTTGATTGAATGAAAAATTTTATGAGACTTACATAGGTTTTTTAGTTGATTGATCAAACTTATTTTAATGCTTAATTAATGCTAGTGTGGATTAAATGGTTGAAGAAAATTATGCCAAAAAATAAAGTTTGTTAAAATTCTTTATGTTAACAATACTAAGCTACATTTGTAATATGGTTGATATAGCAGACATACATGTGTCTCTGGATGTCTAGTGGATTATTTTATATTGTAATCGTGTTTTGATCTTATAATCATGTTATTTCCATGTTTTTTTCTCTATAATATGTTTCTAATTATGTTGTATTCATGGTCGTTTTTCCATATCGGCATGTCATGTCCGAACTCATCAACTCTTTGTATGAAATGTAGTAGTTTTAAAATATAGAAAATACTATTTCCAAATAAAGTATAGATTGCATATACATAATAATGATCACACTACAAGGTAGATCTAGTCATCAAACTAAACCTGGCTTGTAGCCCGACTGTTGAGGCTATAGGCTTGGACTGGTTTGGTTTAATCAATGGTTTAACGATTGGTTGGTTGATCTTTGAACTTTTTTTTTTTTTTATAATTAATCTTTTTATATTTTTTTCCTACGTTTCCATAAATAATTTCTCTTCTCTCTTACTTTTATTATTTTTTTTAGATTATTGTAATACTTTATGTGTACGTATACATTATATGTATTGACACATAAATCATTTATCGCTATTTTCGATTTAAATTTTATTCTATTTTGGAATAATTAATTTGGACCGTCTAAGCTCGATGCTAGTTTAATATTAAAATATTGAGTAATATTAAATAAAGTGAGAAAAGTTGCAAAAAGTGAAGAAATCTTATTCGAATACTAGAAATGAGAATGTTTATTGTATGAAAAAAAGGTGATGCTAATTGATGGGAAAAATATGCTTATAATAACGTAAAAGAGAGAATATGTTGAAAAAAGAAAAAGTTTAAGAAGATGTTGGGAAAGGGAGAATTTGTTTTTGTTTTTCTTATGTTGTTGGGTTAGAAAGGCTTGAACAAGTAAGTTTAGTTAGTTTGGCTGATTAAACTGCTTAAACCCTTAAAGCCTAGTAATTCGTAGATCGGTTTAAGCTTACCACACCTTAGGCCAAGTTGGTTTGGCAGCTCTCTAGGTTAGCTCACAGATTGGAATGGCCATTACACAAGTCTAAGTGTTTTATCTTTTTTATTCCGTGGGTTTTTTTATGGGTTAAATTATTGAAAATGGTTGATTCTATTATACTAATTTATCGGATTCAGTAGTATTAATATATCATATAAATCGATGAATGATGCATAAATATTAATAAAATTTTAATACGTAAAAATATAATTAATTATCTTCAAGAAATAAATATCTTTATTAATACGTATCAAAATTTTATTTATACGCTATTCAATAATCCAAATCTCTTTCTTCCGGTTCTCGTCTCTACCGCACTTGACCATATTTTCATATGCACTTTAGAACTTCGATTACACGAGGGACGTATAGGAAATTGATGATATATCTTAAAGACATACTTTGCAAACGTGCATCTACGTCCTACACAGCCTAGCCTATTGTTTCTTTACGTTTTTCCAGATCAATTGTTTGGCAACATTCAAAATGGAGGTACTTTTCTCAAATGAAGATCAGACGTTGAAACTTAGTTTGCAACATAATTAGATGAAATGTAAACCTAATTAGAAACACGAATTTACTATGGTGAGAAAGATTCAGAATCTATCATACTAATCTATATTTCTAACTTTCTACGATAAAATAAAATACACTGCCTACGTGTGAAAAAAGAGAAGGGAAGTAAGAACTCATAAAATAAGCATTGTCATGGTCGCCCTCTGGACAAGTATACACAGCACATTTTTGTAGTATAATAACTTCGTGCTACCTAGGAACTATTCAACATTGCTACTACACGACATCATAATTACAGTAAGGAAAATTATTAAAAAAAAAAATGAAATAAATGAATGTGAGTAAACCCTAGAACCATCCCAAATTCTTTCTAAATCAAATCCCTTATCTTCTGTAATTCTCTAGTGTTATATACGAACCATCTTTCTTTTGTTATCAATATGGTAGATTTGTTGATGCTCCAATTCTTCTTAAACAGGAGAAAACCAACCGAGGAACCTACAATACAAGCATGGTAGACATAACATAATATCCCATAATTCTTCTAACTTTGGGAAATTTTCACTAACGGCTTTGATACTACAGGAACATGCATTATTCTTGAAAGGTAGTCCATCCTTCAAGACGTTCGATGCCAGGAACTTTATATTTCACAAAAACTAAAAGAATAATCCTTCAATTATAATGAAAAACAGATTATAAAAGTGATACACATAAAAAAAAATTAAATAATGTTTAATTGGTTTTATTTTGTTGATAAATTATTTGATCAATGTGCTTAATTGTATTTTAACAAATATACCTTAGATTTCAATTATTTTTATATTTATTGAAATAATTAAATAACATTATAATAAAATCTTTAAATACTTATTTACCTGTTAATTTCTCAACAAATGAAATGGAAGACTTACGTTAATGTTATAAGATGAACCTATTAGGAAAGAAATTATTAATCAATTCTCGAAGTAAAGTATTATTTTTTTCTTAGTTTATTTGTAATTGCCATCTTAGACAATTAGATTTAAATTTTTCAAATAAAAGTTAAAATTTCTCAAGAAATTTAATTAATTTGCAAAAATAATTATTTCAAACGAAAATGGTGAATTCAAATGAAAAATTAAATAATTATGCAATCAGAAAGTTATGTTATTTATTTTGTTAATCTTTTAGCAAAATGGACAATTAAACTAATGATTTATGCAGATAATAATCCAACTGCAAGAAAAGTAAATTGCGGAAGAAAGCAATATTTCCATTTATAATATTTTGTATGATGTTACAGATCATGATCAATGGAACAATAACATTGAATTAAAAAATAAAAAAAATGCAGTGGTGATTCTGAGGTATTCTTCGCTGTGTCACTATCACCTGGAAACCTATATGGTGGATCCCATAGGCTTCAGTCATGAGCATCACTCAAATCCTTCATGCATACACATGTTTTGATAGTGTTAGGGTTCATCGAAAGGCGGTGGCGTTAAGAACTTGCCCGCTTAAACTGAAAGGGAACTCAGATGAGATCGTCAAAGTTGGAAGTGCTAGAATGACCCATACCACTAGGGAAAGAACTTTGCATCATTTGTGCCTTACTTGACCTTCAAGCGAAGACATCAGATTTATCTTTTCCATTATCATCCTCTTCCACTTCTATTCAATGTTACACCTCGTGTACTAACAGCACACCATATTCCGAGCCGACATCATTACTGCTCCCAATATCCTAGCTGCTTTATGTGATCTCTCTGCTTCATTTAAAATGTGTGCCGCTTGAATGACTGCTAAGGTATGGTGGTTAGGATAGATACCCCACTCTTCCCCTATGGATCGTGTAAGAAGTTTTAAATATATTCAGGACCTCAATATCAAGCGCAACTGATTCATAGTCAGCATTATCCACCCTAACATTTCACTTGAATTTCTAGAGGAGAATTAGAGTGGCAACAAACTTATAACGTGGATCAAGAATTGTTGCCACGTAGAATTAAAAAGGAAACAAGTAGAAATCAGTCTTGAGTTCTTCAAGCATAAGTTAGAGCATATGTCGTTGCCCGTAGGGTAGTAAGAGCCGAACAAGAGTTTTGTCGCCAGCAAAAAGGCTTTTAAGATCTCCTTCATTTTCTTACATATCTTCCGATCTTTATTTCTCATTTGACCAAAAGTGAGCTCGAGAGTAGGAGTAAGTTTGCATATGTTGTAAAAAAAAAGTAGAGAGAGCCTTCTTGACGTCTTAGGCCCCATCGAGCATTCTGAATGTTCAATTTCACCTCATTAGGCAATTGAGAGGTGGAACCTGAGTCTTGCCGTTGTGGCTTCTATAGCAACTATAAAAGTCAGCGAGCTTCTTTTTGTAGGCAGGACATTTATTTTGTATCGAATCCTTGTAGTGTGAGGTTTCAAACCATAGGTCTCAAGACTACATCTACCGCCAAGTTAAAAAATGTAGCAAACACATCGAACAAGGAAGCGGTTTTCATTGTAGATCAGATTTAACACATGCTTAAGTGGTCTAAATGAAAGTGTCGTGTTTAAGGAATTATCATAGGCTATGATGAACGCCCTTTTTACATTATAAACACAAACAGCGTCGACGATATTAGAGGCCATAGCTTGCCCCACAGGGGATTCCAGAAAGGAAATAAAAGATATGATCCTCTTCTACAGCATCCACCGATCATCGATCTTTTGCACCATAATGCACATGTAACCATTGTCAATGGCAATCACCGGGGACTTATACACACTGCAAATACATAAGATGAATCTATGGTAGTTATATTTTCCAACTAAAACAGAAACATACAAATGAAGGTTGTAAATTAAACATGTGAATTAGGCACCTCCATCGGAGGCTTGATAGCTCTTCCTTGAGAGCTTGACACCTCCTTCGAAAAACTTTCATCATATCGCATTTTAGAGTTTGTCGACCTGCACGTTCATATTGGGTTGTAGCCTCTTCTTTGCCCACTTTCCAAAATAGAGATGCCTTGCAGCATGCAAAGATATACCTATTGCAGCCATCATCAGCACAAGAACGTCCCAAGCATCCCTGTTGTTGAAAACGAATTCTGTAGGGTTGTTCGTACCAGGAGCCGATGTTGAAGCATTGGACCTTAGATCTACCTTCGTTAAGACATCACCTCTCTTTTGGTGCATTTCAATTTGTCGCCTTAGGTGACCGATACCAGATCGGGATTTGAAAACAAGTCTTTCTTGCAAGTCAAGCTGCGGATTCAATATCGGGGAACTGTACAAAGTATTGCTAAACCATGGTGATCCACTTTCTACTTCATTAACTTGAGGATTTGGGTCTAGTGGAGACAGAGTCTGTAATGCTTATGGTGTCGATAGGTGTGGGATTGGGTCCTTAACCAAGAATATAGATTTGTAGTTGTGTCTGATTCTTCCGGTTTTTAGTATAAATATAAACTCGTAATTCAATTATTATATAGACAAGAAACATATCTCACTAATATTACTGCTTGCCATGGATGGTAGTCGTATGTTTTGCCAAACACCAAATTGTGTTCTAGGAGTTCCATATTGGTACTGTCCCACAGGTTCATTGCAGGGTTGATTCTCAAGAACCTCCAGTGTGGGGGTAGGGAATCAAATTGATTTATCAAATTAGCGAATCTATAGTTAGGGTAAGCCGAGTATCGTTGTCCACCATACGGGTTAGTAATCAACCAGGAGTCACATTCGATGGGTTTTGGTTTCTTTTACTTGTCATCCGTATGAGAACATAAAATAAGGATATAACATCGGGAGTTAAAATATCGGTGTTTAAGAGAAGAGAGTATGTTAATGCTTATAAAAGTACAGAGTGTGGGTATATTGGCCCAAAACAAGCCCAAATCACAAACATCGTGGTCACATTTAGATTATAATGTAGACTTGTTTTTGGTTTCGGTTTACCTACTTTGTGTGTTAGGTGCACCAATTCATTCTGTCAATAAGGCTTTTTAGACATGGGCTCATCAAGTCCATCCCGATATGATAATGCTCATAGTCTATGACAAGCTGCTTTTGACCCAAGCATAGAACACGGCTTTTCCAATATAAGAAGTCTCTAATAACTAAAAGACTCTAGATAAGGTTGAAAGACTAAATCAAATAACCATCTTCTATATATACGAAATACATTGGACACCATGATCCTATTTTTCAATGCTTGTATAAGTGGCTTTGTCCACCAACTTCTCTTTAACTGCTAACATTACTCCTCTATAAATATAAAACCATCACCTAATGGTAGACTACATAATACTTTACGTACTTAAGCTTACTTATTGCTCTTAAGCACTTGTATTGTCTAAATATTTAACTAACTTAAACATCGAAGTGGCTATGTTGGATAATGCCCCTAGCATCCTCTTATTGTGCTTTCTTTTGCATGCTTTTCTACTTACGCAAAGTTCAATCTATACTGGCAAAGATCTCGAGACGACATTTGGCGTCGTCTATGGGAAGCCAATTTAAGTTCCTACTTAAACATTAAACACTCCCTTAAACACCACTTTTGACCACCATGTCTTATGCTAGCAACCTTGAGAACCACTAATTGATAAATAAACAACCTGCTAAGAACTAGCCCCTCCCAAGGAAAATGTTAGAGGAGTGCTCAAAGTGCTCGATTGAGAAGTTTGTCGCCTAAAATAGGTTGCTCCACGCTCACCTTAAGGAAGTTGAGAGGTGCAGTGTGCAAACCTACCCTCTTTAAAGTTTCTGATGCTCGCATTGGGCAAAATAACCACCACCAACAACACTAGAATGGCAAGGATCAGTAACCTGATCCTCTAATATAGCAATGGCCAATAAGGTCTGTAGCTACCCGCGATCGAGCCCTGGTTGGAAATGAGTAGGTAGCCAACTCTTACGAGGTATTGGCATACTCTACAACATGCTGAGCTCATCCAGCAAATGATGTTGACCTCAATGAGCTTTGTGTGATGGTGAAAAGGCTCTCTGAGCAGTAGAGGAGCAAGGCAGTTGGTGACATTGGGCTAGTCACTAGCAATAAAACCCCCCTTTACCAAGTGTATCTAAGACAAAGTGTTGCTCATAATAGTAAGCTTCCAACCTTGGACCCATATAACGGCATCGGTGATCTTGATGATCACCTCCTACATTTCTATACCCTCATGAACCTTCATGGTCATGGGGACGCCATAATGTGCAAAGCTTTCTTAAGCACTTTGAGGAAAGCAGCTCGGACATGATTTAATTACTTGCTTAAGAATTCAATTAGCTCATTTGACAAGCTGGTGTAGATGTTTAGCCTTCACTTTAGGGCTAACAAGCCTCCATCCAAGGATATATCGTCCATGTACCTAATCATGCAAAGTGAATGCGAAACTTTGTACGAGTTTATGGCCTAGTTCAATAATGTCGTGGTCAAGATCTCTCAGTTGGACAAGAGAGTAGTTGTATATGCTGCTCAACTTGATATTCGACTTTCAAGAAATTTCTTTTGATTGTTTATAAAGAGTAAGTCGAAGACCTTAGTTGATTTCTGGAATAAAGCCTAAAAATACATGGACTAGGAGGATAATATTTGCGTAAGGTGCGACGTCAATAGAGAGAGGTCAAGTGGAAATAAGGATAAGGAAAGATTGTTCATCAAGGATCTCCTCAATAGTAAAGCATTGAGCAAACCAAAGAGGAAGGCTCGAGTAGTAAGAAGTGTCAAGCCTAGCAAGACCTACTTCCCCTTCCCATTTACACGTAGCATACCCTTTTGAATTGACCCATTGCTTAGGTTTATTCTGAGATGAAGCATAAAAACCTATTGCGATGACCCCTAAGATGAAGGGGAATCCTAGACATCAAAACTTAGACAAATACTACTGATTCTACAGTAACCATGGCTACATCATTGATGAATGCTTCCAGTTAAAGAATGTAATGAAATATGCTATTTAGTAGGGCTTCTTTGGTGAATACATAGCCCAGTAGAGGAACAACAATCATTCTGATGATGATAAGGACAAGGCACCTTGGAGGGGGTAAACTGAGGATGCCCGAGTGATAGGGATCAAAGACCAATCACTTGCTCCCAAGCCTGAGGGCTTTCACACATAGTTCACCAAGCTGTCTGAGGAGAGATAAGTGTTGAGGAGTAGTATTTTCCTTAGTTCGATCTACCAAGCTACTGTGCTCTCCACACCATCTAAGAAGCTGCCGAGGTGATTAGCCTACTTGAAGTTGACCCCTCCTTGTACCTTGGTCTAAGCACCAAATCAGGAAAATAGCCATCTCTAAAGTGTTAAGGCTAAGTTGACAATTGTGAAGGGCCAACCAGCCGAAGTCGACCCAAATATGAGTTGCCCCCAATCTAACCCTTGTCCAGCCCTAACCATCAAGGCACTAAACTGCTGACGTTGAATAGACTTAATCAAAGGACCACCCTTACTCAGCTCACAATATTGTCAGAATCGTAGATTGAGTAAAACATGCGCGCGTTGTTCTTTTTGACAACCATACTATCCTTTTTGACAGAGGACATTCTTTTGCACGATTTCATTTCCCTATAAATTATTCTCCTTTTGTTTAGCAAATAAGGATCTGTTGTTTTTTTTTTTTTTTTTTGTAATTTCTATAACTTAGGACTTGCCTTAACAGGGGACTATAAATACTCATAAAAAGTAATAGCCACATCATCAATAAATAGAAGAATGCACTAGACCTTTTTACTCTCTCTTGAGCTAAGTGTTATTTTTGCTTACTCTTGAGCTACTCTTATCTAGCCCATTCGAGCGTGGACTAGTGGCAAGTGACCTTTGGCCATACTTGTGTGTCATATCAAGTGTAACCCGGGCTCATGTGAGGAGTTGGTGTATCATATCCATCATCGGCGTACGGGAATCCTTACTCATCCCTTGACTATCATTTACTTTTCAAGCTATCTCGTGGCTTAGACCCACTCCATTTGGTTACGCGTGATATTGGGTCTGTATGTTCATTCACGAATCCGTATCATCTTGGTATTAAAGCCTGGCTATGTTCGAAGCTGGATTCTACTACTGTATTCTTTGAGTAGTCTGTTAATGCTCTCTTGAGATAAAAATTCTATTGTTAGCTTTGAAGTTTAGCAATTGAGAAGTGTTCTGTATTCTGTTTTCCCCTGTTTTCAATATGCAAAACAGAGTATGGTCGACCGTTTGTTTGTTGTGTGATTGTCATTGTGAAGTAACCAACAATGTCAAATTCTAATATTCAAGGAACTTTGAGAAACTAAGAAAGTAGTACATGACATGGCCAAGGATAGGAAGGAAGCTTCTTACCTTAGTTAGTGGGTGACCACTTAGATAAGCTTACTAACTTAGTAGCTAATCTGGTGACTGTTATCTAAGAAGACAGGCAGTGAGTTAGAAATAGAGCTATTAGAGAATGCGAGTAGCAAAGACGAGGCAATTGTTAGTTTAGTTAAGTTAATGCCTCAGCTTGATCACCCCGAGCTAAAGGAATTGGTAGGGATGCTAGACGAAGGCTAGCACTTGAAGAGATTAAGGAGGAAGCAGAAGGAGATGATGAGGTAGAGAAGTACTACGAGCCTGAGGAAAGAAATGTATGAGTCCATAGAGTTGATGGACTGAGGATGCATATTCCGGGTTTCTTTAGAAGTGGTGATGCCAAGGACTACTTAGATTGGATAAATCAGATTGAAAAACAGTTTGAATGTTACGAAGTGTCTAATAATGCAAAGGTTAGACTTATAGTGTTAGAGTTCACTGGTAATGCCACCTTATGGTAGAAGAACTTATAAGCCACTAGGAGAAGGGAAAGAGAATGAGAAATAGAAATTAGGAGTTGAGATGAAATGAAGAAAGTCGTGTGAAGAAGGTTTGTGTTGAGCCATTATTTGCATGATGCCTTGAAAAGACTGCAAGAATTGAGATGAAGAGGATCGAGTATGGATGCTTACATTAAGGAATTCCAAATGTTAATGATCCGATGTAAAGTCGTAGAGCTAGAAGACTGAACTGTATTTTGATTTATTGGTGGGTTGAAGTATGAGATTGGGGATGTCCTGAAAACCTTGGACCTTAGAACGCTTGATGATGCAATCTGAGTTGCTTAGAGGATAGAAAGGTGCCGAACAGGAAGATTTTGACCACCCATCATTTGTCCTAGCAGTAGCCGACCTTTTCTAAGCAGACCTGTGGGAGCGGAAATAAGCAAGGCTACTAAGACCCAACTTGCTTAGACTACTTGAGTAGAGGAGAAGAAACTCTCGAGGAAGTTTAAGAAAGGCTAGAGTTCAGAGAGGAAGACGAGTGAGGTCAAGTGTTTCAAATGCCAAGGATTTGGATACATGGCTGCTCAGTGTCTGAACAGGCAAATAATGGTGATCAGAGGCGAGATGCTGACTGATGAGGTCAATAATATTGATGAGGAAGTAAAGGAGTTGAAGGAGGATAGACGGACAAACCAAGTTATCCAAGGAGGAAGTCATTTATAGTGAGGAAGGTAACTTTATGCCGACTGCTCTAGCGTTGAGGAGGACAATGAGTATCAGTGCTGTACTTGAAGATGAACAAAGAGAAAATCTTTTCTATATAAGATGCAAGGTGAATGATTTACTATGCGTGCTAATTGTTGATAGTAAGAGCTATATGAATGCAGCCTCTACGTTTATGGTCTAACAGTTGAAATTACCGACCATGCCCCACCTGAGACCTTACAAGCTTCACTGGCTTAATGATAAGGGAGCTTTATAAGTGAACAAATAGGTGTTTATATCGATCTGGATTAGCAAGTATCGAAATGAAGTGCTCAGTGATGTGTTGCCTATGAGTATGTCCCACATTTTACTTGGATGACCATAGATGTTTAATTGAGTAGTTATGTACGATGGAAGGAGGAATACATGCTTTGTAGAGAATGAAGGAAGAAGGATGAAATTGAGTCCTATAACCGTTGAATATGTGAAGGTCATGCAGTTCCAACTAAGTCAAGCCCTGAAGAAGGAGGCTTTGGTATTGACCCAAGCTGAACTGAAGAGAGAGATAGAGCATGAAAGATTGACTTATCTACTGGTCTAAAGAATTCTAGAGTTAAAGTCTAAGGAAGAGTTGCCTGCCGAGGTCAAAAACCTACTAAAGTAATTTGTCAACCTGTTTCTAAAGGAGCTACTGAAGGGTCTACCCCCAATCTAAGGTGTCGAGCATGCAATTGACCTACAGCCAGGAGTTACATTGCCGAACAAGCTTACCAATAAGCTGAACCTTGAACAAGTCGACAAGCTGTAAAGGCATTTAGACGACCTTATGAAGAAAGGTTATGTGCGTAAGTCCCTTAGCTCTTTATGCCGTTTCAGCCTTGTTAGTGCCGAAAAAGGATGGTTCTTGGAGAATGTGTGTTGATAACTGAGCAATCAATTGAATCACTATTAAGTACAGGTATCCCATGCCTAGGCTCGATGACATACTAGATGAGTTAAGTAGAGCAAAAGTGTTCTCTAAGATCAACTCAAATTTAGATACCATCAGATCCAAACGCATGAAGATGATAAGTGGAATTCAAGACACGACATGGTTTATATGAATGGCTTGTGATGCCATTCGGGCTGTCCAATGTGTCAAGCACATTTATGCGCTTGATGAATCATGTGCTTTAAGAATTATTAGGAAGATTTGTACTAGTTTATTTTGATGATATTTTGGTGTACAGCCTCGACCTAGAGACTTACCAGGAGCATCTCCTAAGAGTCCTCACGAAACTCTGAGCTGAACAACTTTATGCCAATCTAAAGAAGTGAGACTTTTTCTGATCCGAGGTGATCTTAGGTTTTGTTGTGAGTGAAGGTAGCATTCGAGTTGATGATGAGAAAATAAAAGTGATCATAGAATGGCCCGAGCCAATTGGTTTTGCCGATGTGAGGTGTTTTTGTAGCCTGGCATTATTCTATCGTAGGTTCATAAAGAATTTCAGAATGATTGTGACCCTACTTACTGAACTCTCTAAGAAGAATGTTGAATTCAGATGGGAAGAGAAGGAGTGGAAGAGTTTTGAGAAAGTGAAAGAGAGGCTAACCACAACCCCCATCTTAGCTCTGTTGAGCTTTGACAAGGTGTTTAAAGTCGAGTGTGATGCATCCGGACTAAGCATAGGTGTTGTGTTGATGCAAATAGGTTAACCTATTACTTACTTCAGTGAAAAACTTCGAGAAGTTACACTCAACTACTTTGTCTATGACAAGGAGTTCTACTCCTTAATTTGAGCCTTGACGGTATGGCAACACTATCTATTACCTAAGAAATTTGTGATCTATATTGATCATGAATCCTTAAGATATCTAAAGCTTAACAGAAGTTGTACCGAAGACAAGCTAAATGGGTAGAGTTTATGGAGGGATTTTCTTATGTTCTAAAATACAAGAATGGAAGGAACAACGTAGTGGTCAACGCCCTATCGAAATGATAGACCCTCCTGATTGAGCTGCAAATAAGGCTACTTGGTTTTTCAACCATAAGGGAATTATATGTTGAGGACCACACTTTGGTCCTATCTATGCCTAATGTGAGGAAGGACGAACATTGGACGACTATCACAGGGAAGATAGATATCTATTCAGGAAGAGGAGGTTATGTATCCCAACCTACTCCATAAGAGAATTACTGGTATGTGAGGTGCATGAAGGAGGATTAACAAGACATTTTGGCCAACGTCGAACCTTTGAAGTACTGTCTGCGAGATTCTTTTGGCCAAGAATGATGAGAGACGTACAATCCATCTTAGAAAAGTGTGCGACCTGTAAGAAGGCAAAGAGCCAATCTGAGCAAGGACATTACCTACCCTTGCTTGTCTTAACCAAACCATAGCTCGAGCTAAGTATAGACTTCATGTTAGGATTGCCAAGGACATCCTGAGGGAAGGACTTCATCATGGTGGTTGTGGATCGGTTTAGTAAGATGACACATTTAGTACCTTGCTCTAAAATTGACGACGCTTCAGCTATCTCTTTTCTTTTCTTGCAGGAGGTGATTAAGACCTCAAGTTCATGAGCCACTTTTGGAGGACACTTTGGAGGCAAATGAAAAATAAGCTGTCGTATAGTATGTCCTGCCATCTACAGACTGATGGATAGACCAAAGTTGTTAATTGAGTTGTGGGAACTTTGCTACGGGTTGCTATCAGATGAAACATAGCTGATTGGGATCTATATCTGCTAATCATTGAATTCGCCTAAAACAAGACCGCCTATAGTGTAACTAACATATCTCTATTCGAGGTCGCCTATAGATTCAACTTTGAGCTCCTGATGGACCAATTACCCTAGCAAAGGCTTGATGACGACCGGCCAGTCACAGAAAGAGTCGAAGCCATCAAAGCTATGCACCAAAAGGTTATAGAGTAATTGAGTCGAGCTAATACCAAGCTCGAGAAGCGAAGCTAAGGATAGAGAAAGAGAGAATTTCAACTAAGTGATTTGGCTTGGATATATCTCATCAAGGAGTAGTTCCCAAACTTGAGAAAGAACAAGTTATCTCTTAGAGCCGGCGAACGTTTCAAAGTGCTTGAAAAGATCAATCTTAATGCTTATAGGATTGAATTCCCTGAAGGATATGAAGTCTCAGATTCCTTCAACATTGTTGATCTCCAACCTTACAGTCTCGAGGACAAGTAACCTAAAGCCGAACTAAATTTGATCCCAAATCTCAAACAACCTGAAGGGAATGATAAGGATCAAAGACCAATCACTTACTCTAGAGCTCGAAGGCTTTCGCACATGGTCCGCAGAGCTGTCCCAAGAGAGGTAAGCACCGAGGAGCAATATTTTCTACTATTCGATCTGTCGAGCTACTTCACTCTCCACACCATCTAGGAAGTTGTCGAGGTGATTAGCTTACTTAGAGTTGACCCCTCCCCGTACCCCAGTCTAAGCACCAAATAAGGAAAACAGCCATCTCTAGAGTTCTAAGATCGAGCTGACAATTATGAAGGGTTGACTAGCTGAGGTGACTCGAATATGAGTTTCTCCTGATCCAACCCTCATCCAGCCCTAACCGTCAAGGTGCTAAAATATTGACGCTAAACGGACCTCATCAAAGGACTACCCTTGTTCAGCTCATAATATTGTCAAAATCGCAGACTGAGTAAAATGCGCAAGCACTGTCCTTTCTGACACTTATACTGTCCTTTTTGACAGAGGACGTTCTTTTTCACGATTTCATTTCCCTGTAAATTATTCTCCTTTTGTTTAGCAAATAAGGATTTTTTTTTTTTTTTGTAATTTCTGTAAGTTAGGACTTACCCTAATAGGATACTATAAATACTCGTAAAATGTAATAGCAGCATCATCAATACACAGAAGAATACATTGAACCTTTTTACTCTCTCTTGAGTGAAGTATCATTTTTACTTACTCTTAAACTACTCTTATTTAGCCCATTCGAGTGTGGACTAGTGGCAAGTAACTTTCGGCCATACTTATGCATCATATCAAGTGTGACCCAAGCTCGTGTGAAGCATTGGTGTGTCATATCTATCGTTGGTACATGGGAATCCTTGTTCATCCCTTGACTATCATTTACTTTTTAAGCCATCTCTCGGCTTGGATTCACCCCCTTTGGTTATGCATGATATTTGGTCAGTGTGTTCATCCATGAATCCGTATCATCGAGTAGACTAGAATGATAACTGTTGCAATGATCAAGCTCCCAATGACTTTATAAACATCATAGTTAGGGGGTCACACCTTAGGAGTCGGTTGAGCACTAGTGACTCAGCTAATGCCCTAACTAAGGTGTTGGTAGTAAGAGAGAATAAATAGAAGTTAGACACTTTGATCTCCTTCTTGGATGAAGATTTGGAAGGGGTAGACACCCCCTATCAAGATGCCCTTGTTATAGGGGTGAGGATTGTAAACTTTGTGGTCCTCAAGATTATGGTGGACACCAGCAGCTCCACTGACATTCCCTTCCTACATAAATAGGAAAGGAAGAGGACCAAGTTGATATGGATTCATGGATGAACATATGAACTTAATATCACGCGTAATCAAGGGATAGGTTCGGATGCGAGATGGCTCGAAAAAGTAAATGATAATCGAAGGTTAAGCAGGGGTTCTCGTACACCGATGTTGAATATGACACACCGACGCCTCACATGAGCTCAGGACACACTTGATATGATGCACAAGTGTGGCTGGAGGTTACTCGCCTTAAGTCCACGCTCAAAGGGCTAGATAAAAGTAGGTTAAGAGTAAGTAGTAGAATACTTAGCTCGAGAGAGTATGTTTGAAAAGTTTAATTTGATAACTGTTGTGGCTATTATAATGTACAAGTATTTATATGACTTAATTAGGGTAAATTCTAGGTAAGAGTAAATTACAAAAATTATTCCTATTGGTAAAGGAAAAAGAGAATAATTTACAAGGGTATTAATGTAATTGTACAAAAAAAATATCTATTGATAGTAAGGACAATATAAATGTTAGAAAAGGACAGCGCACACATAATTTTGCTCATTATGTAGTCCCAATAACACTGCGAGCCAAGCAGGGGTAGGCCTTGATTAGGTCTAGTCGGCATTAATAGTTCGGCAGCTCTGATTGTTGGGATTGGACAAGGGTTGGCTTAGGGGAGACTCACATTCGAGTAGTTGATGAAGAACACTAGGCTAAACTTAAGAGGTGAGGGGGGGGGGGGGGAGGGGGGGTGAATTGAGTTTTTAAGGACAAATTGCAATTCTTTTCCAATATAAATAACTAAATGCAATAATAAGAGTAATCAAAGCAATAATAAAACAATAATAAGTGTGGAAATTAAAAGAGATAGGGATAAAGAATATTAAGCTCGGATATAACGTGGAGTTTGGACTGCCCTCTAGTCTCCATGGACACACAATGCCTCCAACCAAGAACTTGACACCACTTTATTGATTTCTCAATCCAAGCTCCAAGAGCTATACAAACACAAACATGATTACACAAGTTTCATACTCACAACTCACAACACAAAACTCAATCTCAACTTACAATACAAAACTCAATCTCAACTCACAATACAAAACTCAATCTCAACTCACAACATAAAAACTCAATCTCAAGAATTATTAGTGTAGTGCTTTTAACTCTCAATACTTTACAACTAATAACTTACAAGCACTACACTTCAACTCCCTTTAAATATTCGTAAATTAAGGTACGAGAGATAATGAAAACAATAGACAATAAGAACATAAAAGAATGTTGGAATATTATAGCAAAAGATTAGTTCTCTTTAGTCTCTAGTTAGGTTGTTGAGCACTTATATCATCCCATTCAATTTTTCTCGTTATAGTGCATTAAATGCTCCAATGGCTAGTTCAATCAAACTTACTAGCATGCCGGTACCTTGAATTACTGGCAAGTTGGTAACAAAATACTCTACCGGCAGGTGACTCGGTAAGCCGGCTTCTTTAAGCTAGTGAGCTTTTCTTTGTGTTTTTCAGGGTTTTATACTGTTAGTTAGTTTCTTCCTTGAACCATAAACCCAGTAGACCAAATATCACCTAAAAAATTTTTTAACACACAACAAACAAATACTCTTTGCAATGTAACTTCAAGATCATTTGTGATCACCGCTCAAAAGATTAAATTTCTTGTAGAGATAATTGATATATTTAATCATTAAGCAAATTAATTGATCTTATTCAATTACCTCAATATAATCAAATAATACTTAATTTAATCATCTACTTATTTTGTTCTCTTAAAAAACAACATGTTTAGATATATACTTTTTTTGTTTTGTTTTCATCAAAATCAATAAGTTTAATTATATACTTTTTGTCTTGTTCTCATCAAAATCAAATAATGAACCCTATGTTCAACAGTTAGCTCTTAGCAGCTATTAGCCCAGCTTCGGTAGTGGTCAGGTTAATAATATTTTGATTCGATGTTGGAATGTTGCATGACGGAGAGGTCGGCTGGGCACGTCGGCTAGTCACCTTGGCAGCTTCTTGGATAATGTAGGAAACAAAGTAGCTCGACAGGTTTGACTAAGGTAAAGACTACTCCTTAGTTCTTAACTCACCTCAGATAACTTGGTGAACCATTTGAGTAAGCCCTCAGGTTTGGGAGCGTGTGATCGGTCCTTGATCCCTATCATCCCCTCTAAGTTGTTTGAGATTTGGGATCAAATCTAGCTCAACTCCAGGTTGCTCGTCTTCGGGAGTGTAAGGTTGGAGATCGGCAATGTTAAAGCAGTCTGAGACTCCATATCCTTCAAGTAATTCGATCCTATAAGCATTATAATTAATCCTTTTAAGCACTTTGGAAGGTTTATTAGCCCTAGGGGATAACTTGTTCATCCTCAAATTCAAGAATCGCTCCTTATTGAGGTGGATCTAGACTAGATCACCAAGTTGAAACTCTCTCTTCTTTTACCTTCAGCCTTGCCTCTCGAGCTTAGTAGTAGCTTAACTTAATTGCTCTACCACATTTTGGTAGATGACTTTGATGGCCTCGACTCTTTATGTGGCTAATTGGTCATCATTAGGTCTTGATTAAGGTGCTTGGTCCATTGGGAGCTTGGGGCTGAACCTATAAGTAACCTCGAATGGAGACATGTTTGTCACACTGTGGGCGATCCTACTGTAAGCGAACTCGATGATTGGTTGACACATATTCCAATAAGCCATGTTTCATCCAATAGCATCCCGTAGCAAAGTTTCCATGGTTCTATTGGTAACCTCGATCTGCCCATTGGTTTGTGGATGGCAAGATATGCTATACAATAGCTTGGTTTCCATTCGTCTCCATAGTGTCTTGCAAAAGTGGCTCATGAACTTGGGGTCTCGATCCGAAATAATGGTTCAGGGCACGGCATGAAGCTTGATTACTTCTTGGAAGAAAAGAAAAGAGATAGCCGAAGTGTCATTAGTTTTGGAACAAGGTACGAAATGTGTTATCTTACTAAATTGATCTACAAACATGATGATCGAATCCTTCCCTCGAGTTGTCCTTGGTAATCCTAATATGAAGTCCATACTTAGCTCAAATTAGGGTTTGGTCGGGATGGGCAAAGATAGATAGTAGCTTTGCTCAGCTCGGCTCAACTCTTCACCTTTTGGCAGGTCGCACATCTTTCTAATACGGATTGCACATCTCTCATCATTCTAGGCCAAAAGAATCTCGTAGATAGTACTTCATGAGTTTGGTGCTAGCTAAAGTGTCCTGTTAATCCTCCTCCATGTGCCTCGCATACTAGCAATTCTCTCGTGGAGCAGGTCGGGATACATAGCCTCCTCTTTCTAAATAAGTATCTGTCTTCTGTGTGATAGTTTTCTAGTGTCCGTCCTTCCTCACACTAGGCATAGATAGGACTAAAGTATAAGATCCTTAGCATAGAAATTCTTTATTGTTGAAAAGCCAAGTAACCTGGTTTGTAGCTTTGTCAAGAGAGAATGTCGTCTCAATAGAGTATCGACCATTACATTGTTCTTTCTATTCTTGTATTTTACAACATAAAAAAAAAAACCTTCCATGAACTTAACACTCATTTGACTTACCTCCGAGACAACTTGGGTTGGCTCTTTAGATATCTCAAGGATTCATGATTAGTGTAGATTACAAACTCCTTGGGTAGGAAATATGTTGCCACATTATTAAGGCTCAGATTAAGGAGTAAAACTCTTTGTCATATACAGAATAGTTGAGTGTAGCTCCTCAAAGTTTCTCACTAAAGTAAGCAATAGGTTGTCCTTCTTGCATTAGCATGGCACCTATACTTAGTTTGGACGCATCATAGTCTACTTTAAAAACTTTGTCAAAGTTCTACAGAGCTAAGATGGGGGTTGTAGTCAGCCTCTCTTTTACCTTCTCAAAACTCCTCTTCTTTTTCTCTCCCCATTTGAATTCAATGCTCTTCTTTAATAGTTTGGTAAGTGGGACTGCAATTGTACTAAAATTCTTTACAAATTTGCGATAGAATGATGCCAAGCCGTGGAAACTTCTCATGTTTGCAAAATAGGTTGGCACAGGCCATTTTATGATCGCTCTTATTTTCTCATCATCACCTCAGATGCCACCTCCACTCATAACAAACCCTAAGAAGATCACCCTAGGTAAGCAAAATTTACATATTTTCAAATTGGCATAGTGTTGTTTAGCTCGGAGTTTTGTAAAGAATCTTTGGAGGTGCTCTTGGTGAGTCTCTAGGTCAGGGTTGTATATTAAAATGCCATCAAAATAAACCACGACAAACTTCCCTACTAATTCTCAAAGCACATGATTCATCAGGCGCATAAATGTGCTTAGCGCATTGGACAATCTAAATAATATTATAAGCCATTCATATAAACCATATCATGTCTTGAATGCAGTCTTTTATTCATCACCCTTGCGCATTCGAATCTGATGGTATCTAGATTTAAGATCAATCTTGGAGAACACTCTTGCTCCATTCAGCTCATCCAACATATCATCAAGTCTTGGTATGGGATACCTGTACTTGATGGTAATGTGATTGATTATTTAGCTATCTATACACATTCTTCAAGATCCATCTTTCTTTGGCTCTAATAAGGTCAGCATGGCACATGGGCTAGGGGATTTACGTACATACCCTCTCTCCATCAACTCATCGATTTGATTTTGTAGTTCGACGGCCTATTCAGTTTTCAATCTGTAGGCAAGCTTGTTCAGTAGTACGGCTCTTGGTTGTAGGTGAATTGCATGCTCGATGCCTCGAATTAGGGGTAGACCTTTTGATAGCTCCTTTGGAAACAGGTCAGAAAACTCCTCTAGTAAGATTTTTTACCTCAGTAGGTTGCTCATTCTTCTCGGGTCTCATCTCAAGAATTCTTCGGACTAGTAGATAGGTCGGTCCTTCAAGCTCCATCTCCCTTTTCATCTTGGCTTGGGTTAGTACTAGAGCCTCTCTTTCTTCAGGGTTCAGCTTAGTTGAGACTGCATGACCTTTATTTAGTCAGCAGTCATAGGAATTAATTTCATCCTCCTGTCGTCATGCTCCACAAAACATGTATTCCTTCTTTCATCGTATATAATTGCTCGATCAAACATCTTTAGTTGCCCAAGCACAATGTAGGACGCACTCATGGGCAGTACATCACAAAGTACTTAATCTCTGTAACTGTTAATGCAAATTGGCATAGACATCTATTTGTTCACTTGTAAGGTTCCTTTATCATTGACCCAATGAAGCTTATAAAGCTTTAGGTGGGGCTTAGTCGGCAATTTTAATTACTAAACCATAAATGCAGAGGCTGCATTAGTGCAACTCACACTGTTAATGATCAGCGCACATAGGGACTCATTTACCTTACATCCAATATGGAAGAGATTTTCCCTCTGTTCGTCTTTGGGCATAGGATTGACACTTATTACCCTTCTCAACACTAAAGTGGTTGGCATAAAGTTGCCTTTCTCACTGTAGATAACTTCCTTCTTGGATAGTTCGGCCTATCCGTCCTCCTTCATTTCCTTTACTTCCTCATTAATACTGTCAACTTCAATAGTCAGCATCTCACCTCGGATCACTATAGTTTTTCTGTTTGGACATTGAGCAGCCACGTGTTCAAAGCCTTAGCATTTGAAACACTTGATCTCACTCATCTTCCTTACTGAACTCTAGCCCTTCTCAAACTTCCTTGAGGGTTCCTTCTCCTTTAGTCGAGTAGTTTAAGTAGGTCGAACCTTGGCAACCTTACTTGGTTTCGTTTGTATAGGTATGCTCAGAACTGATCAACTATTGCTAAGTCAATTGATAGGTGGTTGGAACCTTCTTGTTCGACACCTTTCTATCTTCTAGGTAACTTAGACTGCGTTATCAAGTGTTCCAATCCAGGGTTTCTAGGATACCCTCAATCTCATATTGCAGTTCATCGATGAACCAAGATATAGTTTGGTCCTCTAGCTCTACGACTTCACATTGGATCATTAACATTTGGAATTCCTTAGCATAAGTGTCTACACTTGACCTTTCTTGCCTCAACTCCTGTAGTCTTTTGAAGGTATCTTGAAAATAATAGTTTGGCACAAACCATCTTTGCATAACTCTCTTCATTTCATCCCAACTCTTAATCTCTTGTTCTCCTTCTCTTCTTCAAGTGGCTTACAAGTTCTTCCACTATAAGGCAGCATAACTAGTAAACTCTAACACAACAAGTCTAACCTTTGCATTGTCAGGTATGTTGTAGCATTGAAACTACTTTTCAATCCCATTTACCTAATTTAGATAGTCCTTGGCGTCACCATTCCTAGAAAAACTTGGAATACGCATCTTCAACCCTTAAACTCTAAGGGCTCATACATTTTTTTCTTCAAGCTCGTAATACTCCTTTGCTTCGTCGTCTCCTTAATTTCTTCAAGTGCTAGACTTCGCTTAGCATCCTTAGCCATTCCTTCAGCTCGGGGTAGTTAGGTTGAGGCATTAACTCGACTAAATTGACCATTGCCTCATTCTTGCTGCTCAAGTCCTCTAATGGTATTTTTTCTAGCTTGTTGTCTATCTTCTTGGATAACTTTCACCAAGTTGGCTACCAAGTTGGTAAGCTTATCCAAGCGATTACCTACTAACTAAGGTGTGAAGCTTCCTTCTTGCATTTAGCCATGTTGAGTATCACTTTCTTGGTTTCCTAGAGTTCCTTGAACACTTGAATCTAACATTGTTGGTTAACTTGGAAAAATAGATGTTTAAAGCACCACTTAAAGTTCTTTCTAGGAACGACAGCAGCAGAACAATAACTACTAGTCCCTCTACTACAACAACTATACACAGTGAACAAACAAGCAACCATACTCTGTTTTTATGTATAGGAAACAAGGGAAAACAAAGCATAGAACTCTTCTCAACTTCTAAAATCCTAAGTTAGCAACAGAACCTCTAACACATGAGGATAGTAACGAACCACTCAAAGAACATAATAACAAAATCCAGCTTTGAACATAAACAAGCTTTGATACTAAGATGATATGGATTCATGGATGAGTATATGAACCCAAGATTACGTGTAACTAAGGGATGGGTTCGGGCAGTGAGATGGCTCGAAAAAGTAAATGATAATTGAAGGTTGGGCAAGGGTTCTTGTACACTGATGTTGGATATGACGCACCAACGCTTCATACGAGCTCAAGACGTACATGATATGACTTACAAGTGTGGTCGGATATTCTCACCACTAGTTTACACTTAAAGGGCTAGATAAGATTAGCTCGATAGTAAGTAGCAGAACACTTAGCTTGAGAGTAAGTAGCAGATTACAATATACAAGTATTTATATGACTTGATTAGGATAAATCCTAGGTGAGAGTAAATTACAAAAAAGATTCCATTAGTAAAGGAAAAAGAGAATAATTTACAAGAATATCAATGTAATCGTACAAAAAGAATATTCGTTGATAGTAAGGAGAGTATAGATGTTAGAAAAGGACAGTGTATGTGCATAATTTTGCTTATTTTGTGGTCCTAATAGCACTATGAGCAGAGCAAGGGTAAACCTTGATTAAGTCTATTTAGCATCAGCAGTTCGGTAGCTTTGATTGCTAAGACTAGACAAGGGTTGGCTTAAGAGAGACTCACATTCGAGTTGGCCTTAGGTAGTTAGCTCCTGGCAGTTGTCAACCTGGCTTTGGTAGTGGTCAGGTTAACAGTATTTTGATTCGATGCTGGAAATGTAGCGTGATGGAAAGGTTGGCTCGGCACGTTGGTTGGTCATCTTAGTAGCTTCTTAGATGAAGTAGGAAGCGAAGTAGCTCAGTAGGTCTGATTAGGGTAAGCATTGCTCCTCAGTGCTTAACTTACCTCGAATAGCTTGACGAACCATTTGAATGAACCCTCGGGTTTAGTAGTTCGTGATCGGTCCTTGATCCTTATCACAAGCTGCCTATCAAGATGAAGCCATACCATCATAATCTCATCAGCTTCAATGGGAGTATTGTTTGAGCTAAGGGAATCATCACCCTCGACATGGAACTTAGCGATGGCGACAATGTTACATGATGACTAGTGGAGTTCATCGTGATCGACTACCCATCCACCTATAATGTTGGCTTGGGACGGCAAGTTTGAATGTGTTGTAGGTTATTACATCATCCCTTCACTTAAAGGCCAAATTCTTGACCTTGGCCGGGGTAAGAATATGCAAATATGAATAGAAGCTCTCTTGAGAGCTTTATGTCAAGGCTATTAGAGTTGACGAAGTCTTTGCTCTAGAGACTGACTTGTAGGAGAAGCCAACTAAGAGAGGTGAGCTAGGCAAAAAAACACGAAGAAGTGCAAATTAACCCCTCTCCTGGCCAGACCACTAAGGTTAGGATTAAGACTCCTTCTGAGGTGAAAGACGAGATAGTTGCCCTCTTGTAAGTCAATTCAATTGGTTTACTTGGTTAGCATTTGACATGCCTGGGATCTCCCTCAACTTAGCAGTCGATAACCTCAATATAATGTCCACTATGTGGCTTGTTAAGAAGAAAAAGAGACACTTTTGCCTTAGAAAGGTAGGTTGTGATCGAAGAAGAAATGTAGAAGCTATTGAAGGCTGACTTCGTAAGGGAGAAGAAGTATTCGACTTGGCTAGCAAATATAGTGCTAGTCAAGAAGTTCGAAAAGTAGTGCATGTGTGTCAATTATACCGACCTCAACAAAGCTTGCTCGAAAGACTGCTTCCCTCTCCCTAAGATCAACTAATTGGTTAACTCCACTTTAAGACATGCTCTGTTGAGTTTTACAGACACTTTTTCAAGTTACAACTAGATAAAAATGGACCCGAAGGATAAAGTCGACACCTCCTTCGTCACTAACTTTGGTATGTATTGTTACATGGTCATGCTCTTTGGCTTAAAAAATGCTAGGGTAACATATTAACGAATGGTGATGAAGTTGCTTAAGCTTTAGATTAGGCGCAATATGGAGGTGTACATCGATGACATGATTATCAAGAGCAAGCAGTCCCACGATCATGTCAAGGACCTCCAGGAAGCCTTCGATCAGATGAGAAGACATGACATGAAGTTGAACCCCTAAAAGTGTGTGTTTAGGGTCGGCTTAGGTAAATTTCCTGGCTTCCTAGTCACTCAAAGAGCTTTCGAGGCCAACCTTGAGAAGATACATGCCATCAGGCATATGAAACCCCTTACCTCGATCTAAGACGTATAGAAGGTCACTGGCATGGTGGCCGCACTAAGTAGGTTTTTCTCTAAGAGTGCGGACAAATGCATTAAGTTCTTCAAAATCCTCAAGAATCCTAAGGGTTTTGAATGGACCCTTAAGTGAATGGTAGCCTTCAAGCAACTACAAGACTTTTTGATGTACCCCCTTATCTTCTCCAAGCTTGTTTTAGGGGAGGACTTGTATCTGTACTTAACCATAAGTGACTAGGCACTCTCATTTGTACTGGTCAGAGCAGATAGGAGAGAGCACAGGCTAGTATACTACGTCAACCATATAGTCTAGGGGCTTAAGGTTAGGTATACTTGAACAGAGAAGTTTTCCCTACCAATTATACGTCGATTAAGGCCTTACTTCTAAGTGAACCAGATCATTGTACTTATAAACCAATCACTGTATACGATGCCGCAAAAGTTAGATGCATTTGGATGGATGGTGAAGTATGTGATGGAGCTGAGCATGTATGGAATCTAATATCAGCTATGAATGATGTAGAAGGCACAAGTACTAGCTGACTTCATGGTTAAATATACAGGTGATGATAAATCGGTGTGGACTCTTCACATTGATGAATCATTTAGTTTGGGGGGTAGAGGTACGAATCTCTTTCTGATTGGATTGCATAAGATCACAGTCTATTATGCCCTTAAATTCAAGCTCAACACTAGCAACAATGAATCCGAATATAAGGCCCTGATAGTTAGTCTTGAATTAGCCAAGGAGATCGACATCGAGCATTTACTAGTGTTCTCGGACTCTATGCTGGTCGTCCAGTAAGTTCGAGGTGAATACAAAGCTAGGAATGACACTATGGCAAGATACTTGGAGAAGATGGAGAGCCTTCTAGTTGAGTTCCCTTTATAAACCATCACGAAGATCCCCTGACTTGAAAACTTAGTAGCAGATTGGCTATCCAAGCTTGCCTTTACTAGGATATAGAAGCTCGAGGTAAAGGATAGGAAGATCTTTGTTGAGTACTTGCTAAAAAAGAGCAAAACTCTAGGTTCGATAGAAGTCTTAGAAATTATAGCATCACCATCAAAGTTGAGCTGGATGGATCCCATTTGGAAGTACTTGGAGCAAGGCATGCTCTTAGAAGATAGATGAGAGGTAAAGAAGTTGAGATACCACATCACAAACTACATGTTGGTTGATGGTGTCCTGTACTGTAGGGTTATCAGCCTTCCCCTGCTTAGATACTTTCGAGAAGACGAGGGCCTACACGTCATGTAAGAGTTGTACATTGGAGTGTACAGTAACTACATTCAATCCTAAGCCCTCTACATTTAGACTTTATGGCTCGGATACTATTGGCCCATCATGAGGCAAGATGCTAAGGTTGTAGCCCAGAAGCATCCTTAGTGCAGACCAGTCCATGGTTGTTCGCCTAGTGGGGTATTGACATCCTCGATGCCTTTCCCCAGGCCTTGGGAGGTTGATAGCTCGTCATCGTTGTCGTTGACTACTTTACTAAGTGGGTTGAGGTTGAAGTTGCAACAAAGATTATTGAGAGGAGTGTTGAGTCCTTTGTTTGAAACAACATCCTCCCCTGATTTGAGGTCCCATATGCCCTCATTATAGACAATGGGTAGCAGTTTGATAACCTTAAGTTTAAATAATTCTACTCCAAGAGCATATCATGCTGCATTTTATGCCAGTCACCCACCTTCAATCGAACAGTCGAATTGAAGTAACCAATTGGGTCATTCTTGAAAGCTTGAAGAAAAGAGTGGACCAAGCCTAAGGCACTTGGGTAGATGAGACCCAACATTTTATGGGGATACAGGATCACCCACTGCACCTTCATAGGTGAAACCCTTTTTCGCCTAGTGTTTGGATCAGAAGTAGTCCTTCCCATTGAGCTCAAGCTTCCTAACATCTAGACTCAAAGCTTTAATGCCATCCTCAATGAGTCCTTATTATAGGCTAACGTCAACATTATTGAAGAAATCAGAGACCTCGCTGTAGCTCGAGTAACTGACTACTAGCACTAAGTAGCTAGATACTATGATTAGAAGGTCAAACAAAAGAGTTCAAGGCCAAAAACCTAGTTTATTGAAAGCTATAGGCCACAGGTTCATGAGAAGGATAGGGCAAATTGGCCTCCAATTAGGAAGACTTGGTCAAAATTAGAGAAAACTTAGGCAATGGAGCATACATATTAGAAAGATTGGATGGCGAGCTCATCCTACGCATATGGAACGCCAATAACCTTTGGCTTTACTTTGATTAATGCACGATCATGCAAATTGTTTCAAAATTATGAATGAAAGTTTGGATTTTGCATCGATTATTTGCTTATCTCTCTTACTCTCATATTAAGTCTCAGCTCCTAAAGGGTGAACAAACCCCTTAGTCGAGTAGATCAAAACGCTATCGACCTGATCCTTTAGGTAACTTTAATAAGGGGAAATACCCTTTACCTTGAGGAACTCCTACTAGTCGGGCAGGTTGGAATGCTACCGACTTGACCCCCTTGGGTAACCTTGGTGAAGGGAAATACCCCTTACCTTAAGAAACTCTTACTAGACGGGTAGGTTGGAGCGCCACTGACTTGACCCTCTCGAATAACCTTAGTAAGGGGAAACACCCCTTACCTTAAGGAACTCCCATTAGTTGGGCAAGTCGGAATGCTACTGACTTGACTCCCTTAGGTAACCTTAGTAAAGAGAAACACTCCCACCTTAAAGAATTCTCACTTGCTGGGCAAGTCAGGATACCATCGACTTGACATCCTCAGATAACCTTAGTAAAGGGGAAAATCCCTTACCTTAAGGAACTCCCACTTACTAGGCAAGTTGGAGCACCATTGACCTGACCCATCTTAGGTAGCCTTAGTAAGGAGAAACACCCCTTATCTTAAGGAACTCCGACTAACTAGGCAAGTCAAAACTCCACTGACCCGATCCCCTTAGAATAACTTAGGTAAGGGATAATACCCCTTGTACACTAAGTATCGACCATGTTACAATAAACTGAGTAAGAAAGCAAAAAGCATTCAACAAGAGTCGAAGTACCAAAAATAAGGTACATGAAGAAATTCAATTTCCATTACTAAGTTAGGGATAATTATTGCTTTAGATTAGCAAACTCTAGCAACACTTCAATCTATTTGGAAGGCTGGTTCGTTAATGGCCCCAAAGATGACTGGCCTTAGGCTACGGAAAGGGCCGAAAGCTACTGACTAAGGTCGGGAGGAGGATTACCCTAACCTTGATCACCCTGAGAAGCACCTCTAGGGGTGATCTCTTGCTGAGCTACTAGGGTAGAAGTGGATGCAGAAGTGTCTTGGCCAAACCTAGCAATAGAAGGGGTACCTTAAACCTTGGCAGTTGCTTGAGTAGCTTCTCTCTCTTGCGCTTGGGCAAGCCTCTTCTCCCAAAAAGTTAGGGGCATCCAGAAAACCAAAGAAGCTCAAGTTAAGCTTGGGAAAATGAGAGAGCACCTCCTTCTTTGTATAGCAAGCGCACTTGGTGGAGATGTCCTCCAACTCTTCCAACCACTGCTCCGTCTTTTGAAAATTGGTGATGGCTTTCTTAGTAGTAGCGTCATTGAGAACCTCCCCACTCTCAAATTTGGAGATGACTTCCTCCATCTTTGAAGCTTTTCCCTGGAGTTCCTTGATTTATTATTCCAACTCGACCATTTGACCAGCCAGCTCTAGCGATGTAGCTTTGGTGTTGTCACATTTTGACTCCTTCATTACCAGTTTGGTTTGTAGCTGAGAGACCGATGCCTTCAACTTGGCATTCTCTCTCTTGAGATCGGCTTTGGTTTCCCTTTCTTCATCTAGTTTTTAGAAGAGTTGGGCCTTAGCCCTCTGCTCATCCTTAAGTTGAGTCCTCAAGTCACCGACTTCCCTAGCATTCTCTTTAATAGCAGTCCTTTCTTGCTTTGTATCCTGCAACCTTGCCTTGAGCCCAGCTACCTGCGTATGAGAGCAGCGCATGCATCGATTAGCTTTGATGAACTTATCCATATACTTATTATAATAGGACATTACCTCCTTTAAGCCCTTCTCAACACTAGATAACGTCGCTTAAATACCTTTACCTCTTTATATACGGCATCATAGTTGCTTAGATGGACCAATACCTGGCTATGGTACTACAAAAAAATATAAATTGAGATTAGATTAGTGACGACAAGAAAGGACATCAATGGAAGAGGCGAAAGCTTACTTACCGGATGAGTGAGCTCAAGTGACTCGTCATCTCCATAGGATTGCCTCTACCTGCCCTCGATAGCTCCTCAAGGATGGCTTAGTTACTAGGGGTATAAGACCCTAGTGAGGCCTGATAGATGAGAGTCTAGTGTCATTACAAAATGTTGTTGCCTTAGATCTCCCACTTCGGCCTTAGGAGGTTCCTTCTAACCCTTTTGTTCTCAACTTAGGAAGTATGAAGGTAGAGATCTTCATTTCGAGAGATATATGACACATCCTTAAACAAGTCCAGCTTAATCCTTAAGAACTTAAACTTGTTAAGAATAGAAAAAAATTGGTCCCCAAGCTCATCAATACACTTGTAGGGGTAAGCCATCAGCTACTTATACCAAGTTGCTCGACTTAAGGGAGTCTTCCCTATTGGCTTCTTCTTCTTAACCTTAGGTTTCGCATCCCCAGCAGTTTCAAAGGCCTTTCTCTTTTGACCAGCTATCCCAGATAGGGCGTTGGCTTCGACCCTCTCCTCCCTACCCCTATCGGGAGGCATAAGCATCACTATGTCCGGCTCGTCAATATTAACGGGGTTGTCCTCCATAGTATTGGGCGTAGAGGTAGGGATGAAAGCAATGGAAGGAAAGGCCACACTTAAAGGATTGATAGCCAATGGCTCTATTTGGGGACCAAGTGGAATCCTCTTGTAGCATTGTTAAGTTGTGCTAATGATGTGACTTTATCCTCTCCTTCGGGTGGAGGATTACTCCTTATGGTCTTAGAGTTAGTAATATTATATATTGATGCATTTGATGGTGTCTCACCTGTGTTGCTTGACATAATCAATAGTGAAGCAAAAGCTAGTGAACTTTGAAAAAAATTTTGTAAGAGAAAGAGTTTTGAAGAAGATTGACGAAAAGAGAGAGTGAAATCTACTATAAGGAATTGCGAAAAGGTACTTTCTCTAAACAACTAGGGTATTTATAGGTCAAACAATTTGGGAAGTGTATCGGCGGTTATAGGGATTCGTAGAAGCATAAATCCCTTGAAATACTGCGATGTAAACACGTAGAGGCAGTTCTAATCGGATGGCTATATTCAAAAGACAAAAGGCATGCAGCTGCATGCAAATTTGCTATAATAGAACACCTGTCACATCACATTAAATGCATTGAAAACGAGCAAGATAAAGTAAGAATTTGAAAAGTTACTTCCATAGGAAGTTTCCTTAAGGCCCCTTCAACTTCCACGAGAAGACTTGTCTGACACTCTAATAGCACTACACCTCAAATCAAACAGATTGTATCAACTAGGGCATTGATTAGCTTAGTTCGGTCTAGTCTACTTAATACCTCTACTCTGTAATGCTACCTTAAGATGCACGACCCACCATATTCTTGCCTTAGCTTAGAGCACTTACCTTAGGCCCTAGCATCTTCACTTTGGTTCACTCATCCAGCTTGGCGTATACGCGCTTTACTCTAACCAGACGGAGGGCCAACTACTCTTACACCTTGATGACCATAGAGGTCGGACCTCCCGCATCCCACTTTGAAATTGTCGCATTTGCTTCTGCACTGAAGGCAGTTTATTCGAATATGTCGCACTTGCTCGACCCTAATGACATTTAGCTTGAATGTCTCTGCCTCGGTCCACACCAGCTTGGATGTTTTCGCCTCAACCTTTGCCATCTCAAATGTCTTTACCTCAGCCTAAACTCCATCATTGTCGCGTCGACACAATAGCATTAACACTAGCACCTCCAAATTAGATCGACCATATGCTTGAGAAGTTCATCTTTCCCTTCTCCTTGCCTTTACTATGGTAATAAAACTGCAAAGGGTTGGACATGGGCTCCTCAAGTTTATCCCGATCTGATAATGCTTACAATCTATGACAAGCCACCTTTGGCTCAACCTTGGAACACAGCTTGTCCAATTTTAGGAAGCCTTTAATAGTTAGAAGACTACAGATAAGGCTAAAAAACTAAGTTAAACAACCACCTATTATATATACAGAACATGTTGGATACCATGATCCAACTTTCTAATGCTTATGGAAGTGGCTTTACTCACTAATTTCTCTCCAACTATCAGCATCACTCTTCTCTAAATACAAGACTATCATTCAATGATAAACTACTTAATACTTTGCACATTTAAGCTTAGTTATTGCCTTTAAACACCCGTGACACTTGACTAGCTTAAGTATCAGAGTGGCCATGCCGAATAATATCCCGGTATTGCCTCACTGTGCTCTCTTTTGCAAAATCTAATTTATACTGGCAAAAATCTTAAGACGACACATTCTAAATAGACAAACTTATGTTTGTCTTGGCTTAATTAAAAAATAAATTGGGTGCGAACCAATAAGCCCACATTACAATCAAACAAGGGCTTATTATTTCTTATCCATCTTTTTCTTTCTTTTTAGGTGGAAGGGAATCAACATGCCCACGTTGGAATCCAACATTGGCATGTTGTTGCCTAATGTTAAAAAAAAAAAAAATCTAACATTGGGCACATTAAAATCCAACTTATCCATATTCATTTGGACTGTTAGACACCAACATGAGCACGTTTTCCTAATGTCCATGTATAGCCCTTTTAAATGAAAGCCTCCCTAATCCTTCCTTTGCCCCCATACCTTCATCACTTTTTTTCAATATTGAGCAGGCTCGACAAAACTCTTGCATAACTTCTTTGATTTCTCGAAAAAGAGAAATATGGCCAATAGTTATTCGAATGTATATACAAAGAATTTCAAGCCAATTTTTTAGTACCAAGTGTGAACATAAAATGTGAATCAAACCTATGTTTGGGTAGCTTTATCAAAATCAGAAGCCATCCTATAAAATCTCAAAGGTAATATAAATGCCCTCAAGACTATCCCTTTATACTACCATCACCCTTAGCCCTCTTACCAAAGCCTTTTATGCATCTTCTTGTCTTAGATATTTGAGATCACTTTAAAAGTGGTTTTTCGCACTGGAAATGTCCTTATTACCTAATCCTATCACTTATATGAACTTAGTCAAATATATAACTTTTGAGGTGTTCTTGAAGAATTTGGTTTGCCTGTGACAGCACTATTTATACATTTGATTGTAACGTGAGCTCGGTTCCACCTAACTTGTTTTTTAGTTGGGTAAGAACCAACATGAACAAGCCCACATTATAATGGTTCGATCTATCTAATAGCACAACGTCAATCGAACTAAAAAACAAGCCCATGTTATAATCTAAAGTAGGCTTGTCAACACAAACTTGGGCATGTTCTATACCAACATGCCCACATTAACCGTAACATGGGCTCCTTCTACGTCAATGTGCCCACGTTTTGTATTGACATGGGAGCATTTTTTCAAAACACGCCCATGTCTTTGACGACACTATATGTACACAGCCACATACATAATTTCTTCCTACATGCTTTGCTACACTTCTGTAAACATTTAAACAATCCGTCTTCTTAAACAACGATATTCTAACTCCCAAAGCTATACCATTCTTTTTATTTTATGTCTCGTTACAGATACCATGTAGTGGAAACCAAAACCAATAAATGAGTTAGAGGACTCACGGTTATTTGTTGACCCATCTCGTGAACAAGCATACATGGCTCACTCCATCCAAGAATTTGACAAAATTGATGAATCAATTCAGGAATCCTAGATTCCTTACCTTCCTACCTGGGGTTTCAGAGAATCAACGGATATTCTCGGCCAGTATCAATATGAAACACCTGGAACTCAATTTGGTGCCTCGCACAATAACACAACCACCCTCTATGACAAATGGTAATGTTGATAAGGTATATTTTTGTCTATATATTAATTGAATTTCGAGTTTTTATTTATATTAAATATTGCAAGGATGATATGTAACTAGAATTTTATATATTCAGTCAAGGATCCATTCCCACGCTTACCAACATCGTAAATGATACAAACTGTCTCCAATGGACCCAAATCCTTAAGTCGACAATGCAGAAAGCGGACCACCAATATCCTCGACAGCGTTCATGCATATAAAATACAAAGGGTGTTCAACATATGTTGCGATAATTCCTCCAACACCAGAACTTCAATCAAACCATTAAAGCATGCATCGAATCTGATCTGCAACAGAAACATATTCCATGTCTGATTTGTTTGCCACATTTTTAACTTGGGGGTAAATGCAGGCCCTTAGATTTGTTGATTGAAACCTCACATTACAAGAATTCGACGCACAATAAATGCCATCCGTACTTTCAAAAAGAAGCTAGTCGAGTTCTACATTTGCTATAGGAGCCACGACGATAAAATTCAAGTTTTACCTCTTGATTGTCCGATGAGGTGAAAGTCAATATTTAAAATGCTTGATGGGCGTACACGTTACGAAGGCTCTATTTACTTTTTACAACATATATGTACTTGCACCAATTTCAAGCTCACCCTCAATTGAATGAAAAGTAGGGATTGGAAAATATGTGAGAATGAAAGAAATCCTGACGACCTTCATGTAGGCAACAAAATTCTCATCAGGCTTGTTTTACCCCATGAGTAACACTGTACTCCCTCAACTTTTGTAGACATATTGTTCGTATTAGTCCGACATATTGAGCGTGTTAGTCCGACACATCATGGTAGTTCCACCCTCTGCTCCACTATGCAAGAAATTGATGAAAAAAACTCAAAACTCACTTTCACTCGTTTCCTTTCCCATTCTACATGGCAAAAATGCTTGATCTACATTACAAGTTATCTCCACGATTCTATAGGCCATTTGCAATTACAGGAAAAATTGGCAGTCGCATATCGCTTACAACTTCCAGAATCAGTCCGTATCCGCCCGGTACTCCATGTTTCTTGTCTTAAAAAGTTTCATGGAACACTTCCTGCTCAGCCAACTCTTCCCCTCACACATCAAGGCCATGTTATTCCAACTCCAAAGGCAATTCTCGATTCATGAAAGACGGCCTCAACAATGGAAGTACTTGTTCATTGGGAAGGTATTTCACCAACAGAAGCTTCTTGGGAAGATGTTGATACGTTGATGCATCAACACCCCACTTTCGTGCATGATGTCACACGCGTACTTGAAGGGGAGAGTAATGTTACCACCAATCCATCAGTTGAAGAGGATTATAGAAACACTCCCTTTAAGCATGTTTATGTGCGAAGGAAGGAGAATAAAGAAGATAATGTAGGTATTTGACGTAATGTGTTTATGTCATGTTTTATTTGTATAGTAGTACTAACAAGTTGTTTGTGTACGTCTCATGTTGTTTGTCTGTGTAGTGGCCTTTTGTTATTGTTACACGTGTGCTGGTGTGCATTAGGTTCTGTGGTCAAATGTGTTAGTCGAATAAAGGGATGATGTGGCGTGTAGGTTGTGGGCAGTTATATGTTCATGTATGTGTCAGAAAAAGAAAAAGAAGAGATTTGGACAAGCAGTTATGTAACTGCTCGTGTGTTGTAAGGACCATATATTGATCAGAAGATAAAGAAGACAAGTCTGAATTTTCCATAAAATTAACGTCATTCCTATGAGATCTACGGGTTCTCTCTAAATAGCCCTTCAAGCACCCAAAATAGTTAAATTTGAAAGAGAGGATAATAAAGGGAAAGGGGCTTAGAGTGCAGAATTTCTTCCTAGACAACCTACAACAAGTGCATTAACCCGATCCAATAGCAGCACGATAGTAATTTAAAATTTTTTCATTAACATATACCAATTTTACGTGCCAATTAAATGGTTTTCATAAAATGAAGTATCACCTAGAAAAGGTACAATTTTTCACAATATAGTATTTAAACAGGCAAAGAGTTATATTAGCCTGCGTCCAATTGTACAAAAATTGTAATTATTCAAAAAGTTCCATCACTTTATATAAGGACATGAAAAGCTTTCAAAATTATATGCTACTAGTAACGCAACCAGATGCCTAAGAATATAAAACAATCCTCTAACAAAAGGATACATATTTAGATTCTTACTACCAAGGAAAAAAAATATATATTTAAAAAAATGAACTATAAAATTGTACAAAGACTTTGAATTATAATTTATTATCATGCATAGATAACATGATCGACTCATTTTCTTTAAGACAAAGGAATTGATTTGATGATTTCACGTGGTACACAAAAACTCATCCTTCACCCTTTAAATAGTATTAGAAGATGCAAATGCATTCCGGGCGTCTAAAGTATAAAGAAAAAATAATTACACAAAAAAAGAACTATTATTCCTTTCCGCAATATCCTTAATAGTTTTTTTTTTCTGTAATATCCTTAATAGCGGGATGGCTACACATGGTTACTTACAACTGAAATGGAAAACGCATTGCGGGATGGTTACACATGGTTACCCTTACAACCGAAATGGAAACCGTGCATTTTGTGGTTCAAAAATGCTAAATCTCGTCTCGGGAAGAGTGAGGGGAAGGGGGTGGGGGAAGACAGAAATGGGTTCTCGGTAGCCTAAGAACAATCATTAAACTAAAATGAATTTTTTCTCTGCATCAAAATTTCAGCATCCCAATTATCTGATTGATCACCACAGTGTTCATTACATTGTTTTGCTTTAATCCTCTTTTTTAAAGATGAAATCAAAATCAGCATCAACCTCATGACAATTCAAGTCATACTACTTCCACTTCACCAATGCGAGCTAACACTTGATAGATCCAAGTAAACCATGAATTTCAATCATGTTAGCTGAATCAACTTCTAGAAGAACAATGGATGCCAAGGAGATATAACAGACAAAATAGATATTTTGAACATGAAACGTGCCATAAAATTGCACAAGGCACAGGTATGAACACATTGTTCAGGAGATTAAACAAGCATACCACAACAAATGATCATAAAATCAAGTAACACACCTACCATTACCGTCCATAGAAAGTTGATGCATTCCCCCCAGATCCAGCTCCACCAGATTGTCCCTTTCCCAACCCTCCTCCCGATGCGGAACTCTGCCTGGGCTGAGCACTGTAATAAGCACCCAACCCTTGCAAGGAAGACTGGGAACCATAATTGCTGGCTAAACCTGGGCTCATACTACTAATGTCCTGCTGCACACCTCCGGATAACCCCACAGGGCTGGCAGCATTCCTAGTCAAGGATGTTGAATCTGGCCCAGGATGTGAAGCATGCAATGCAGCAGGGTTTAAACCCGAACCTGCTCCAATTCCCAAAAGCGGATTCAACACGGTCAATCCAGGATTTTGCCCTAAAAGAACTGCACCTGGGTTAAGACCCTGCCCGACCAATCCCTGATTCAATCCAAATGGCAAACTTTGCATGCCAACACTACTCAAACCCATCGACAGGCTACCACCGCTACCACCTACATTGGCATTGGCATTACTCTGTTTGGTGTTCTTTTCAATAAAAACCGAGCATTGCAGCTTACAACCTTCAAAGTCCTTAACAGGTTCTTGCAATGCTTTCTTCATTCCTTCCACAGTCTTGAACACAATTATTGCGAAACCCCGAAACTTACCACTAACCTTATCCATACCAGTTGGTCCACTCTCGATCTCCCCAAACTTTGCAAAAAACGCCCTCAGCTTCTCCACGCTAATCTGAGGTCCTACATTAGCTATATACATCTTCCTACTCGTTGGAACAATCACCGATCCCACATCCCCTGCATTGCTGTTCGATGCCGAAGACTTTGCGGACGCCAATTGACATGAAGCAACCCTATTGCCCTTCCCAATCCTTTTCTGAGGCTCCTTGAGAGCTTTTTTCGCTCCAATTCGGGTTTTAAACAACACAAAGCCATAACCTTTACACCGCCCCGTGGCTTTATCAGTTACAACATTGCACTCTTCGATTTGACCATATGGTTTGAAGGCTGCAGTTAGGGTTTCGTTGGTTACATCCCAGCCAAGCCCGTGGACGAAAATTTTTCGGTGAATTGGATCGGATTCAGCGGTCTTGATGAGTCCACAGAGAATGCTAGGGTTTTGAGAAGAAGCTTCTTTGAGAATCGTGATGAGTTGGTCTTTTGTAAAGGGTGTTAGAAGTGATTTTATGGATTCAAGCTTCGAGGTTTCGTCTTCTTCTTCTTCAGAAGAGGAAGATTCTGACTCTTCTCCTGATTCTTCCTCTTCTTCTGACGATGCGGATTTTCCATCTCCTTCTTCTTCTTCTTCTTCGTCCTCTTCTACTTCTACCTCTTCTTCTACTTCTTCTTCTATCTCTATTTCTTCTTCTTCTCCCGAGGAGGAATTTTCTTCTGATGAATCAGCTTCTTCTTTGACCAGACGTGATTGGTTCGGAACCGAACTTTTATTCCTCGCCATTGATGGAGCTGGAAGGTGAAGGAATCCCGCTAGGGTTTCTTCGGGGGTTTTGCTTTGAATCTGCACAGGGTGAGAAAGAAACCGGAGTTGTTTACAATTAAAGTATCTTTTATTTTCATTTTCCATAAATACGGGCCTTTATGTGGTCGACGTTTCCCTTCTCGGCCCATATCCATTATTAGCTCTCTCTCTCTCTCTCTCTCTATATATATCTATTTTAATAATTAATTAACTAAAATTTACACATTTTTGTAATTAAACACTAAACATTGCATTTTTGCAATAAATTATCTAATTTAGGTATTATAAATGAGTTTAAAAAATTTGTAGGTAATAAATTGATATTTTAAATTTCAAATAATTAATTACAAAAATAGATAAAGCTAATTATGTGAACTTTGTTATTTTTTCCATTAATGACCATTGTCTATGACAGCAGCCTTGGCATTTAAGCAGTTGTCCCCATAGTCTAATTATACATAATAATTATGATAGGCAAATATATCATTATGTTATATATCCTGCCACACAATAATTAAGTTCCGTTTCCATTTTTTTTTTCCAATTGCCCTTAAAAGAAAATTGCACACTTCCATATAGAAACTTTAATTGCTTACTGCTCTAAAAACTGATCTGGATAGAATGAATCAACTGAGATGGTTGTGCTACTGCACCTGCTAGATCAAAGCTAAAGGTTGCTATGACAGACCTTGTTAATACCTTTACTATTAGGAAGAAAATAATTTATATTCTATGGCCAGCAATTATTAAAGCTAGAGAAGTAATAAAAAAGACAGCATTAAAAAACGCCTAACTAAGAATGTGAAAGATTTTTAAATAGCTAGCGATTTAATCTTTGAATTTGAAAATAGAATATGTTTCACATGGAAGGTTAAATAATAGAATTTCATAAAGCATCGTCTTTTCTTTTCAGGATCCTTCAGTTATAAAATAAAAAGGAGTTTAGTTGTTTCTACTTCAAGATTCATTCAAACGTGTAGGAAGGATAGCTAGCAAGGGATTTAAAAAAAAAAAAAAAAAAAGTGTATCAAATTACATGGAGAAGTGGCTTTGTTGCATGTGAATATTGAATCCATACCAAAATAAATTCACTAAACATATCATTAATCTAACTTCCTTTCTAATGTTCTTTTAAATCTTTTAAGATTGATTCTCTTTTTCTCGAATTTTCTAAATCAACTCCTCACCATTCTACAATTTAAATTTCCTTTTACATCTACAGGCCTTTTAAACTATAAATTTAAAACCCAATAAGTTTAATCATGTACGGAGTTTTAGCAGCTCTTCATAATTCTAGAAAATTTTCTCTTTTTTAGTATTGAAAGGGACTGGGAACCAACAATCAAAGAACAAATATAACACTATAAATTGAGAATTTGAATTGAATCCCGTGTAGAGGAGCATACATGTTACTAAAAAAAAACTCACCAACTGAGTCATCCCATGTCTAAAAGCATTGCCTCCATAAAACCAAATAAGATAATCAAAATTTCATAAGCTTTCCTCTTGGATTTATAAGGATACTCAGGACATCATATGCTAGTTAAAAGAGGTTGAATTGTCGAAAACCAAAAGACTATTTCTCCAATATATGTGAAATGTGTTATTTCAATTTGTATATCCACATCCAGCCAATAAAAATTTACAGCTGCATGTGTTTCAATAGAATTTAAGATTCTAACCTATAGTTTGTTTCAAAATATGATGTAAAATGAAATTATGTTTCGTTTGTTAAAGATTTTTCTAAAGGGAATATTGTTAATGAAAAATAGTACAGGAAAATAAACGGGATAATACTACTACCCAGACAAAAGCCAATACAAAAGGGAACTGCAACCTATGAACAGAGGGAGCATACTACTAGACTGTAAAGCCTTAGCATATAAAAAATAGATACTTGCCAACGCTTAAAAGTAGATTAAAAATATAAAGGTACAGCAAGAACTTTTACAAAAATAACCATTAAACCCCACTAAGCAGATGAAATGCGAAAGTTCCCTATTACCGAGATTATCTATTAGAACAATTTTTTGAATGGCTCTGTCGAGGGAAGATTTGTTCTAATAATGAAAATCTTTTTAGGTGATTATTGACTTGTTAGCAAGCTAGTAACGCTTTATTCTCTCTAAATATAAGTAAGCTTACCTAGTTTCCCTTCAAATCAAGTAGCATCTTCCTTGTTCAATATATGTGGCTTCATATGTTCTATGTTACAGCGGATGTGGAAAGTCATTTTGTCTCCATCAGATAGTTTAGCTCTACTTAAATGTTTGTAATATTGTATTGTTGAATATAAAGTACCAATTATATAAGTTAGTGATGGAAAAGTGAGAGATTACTTGATCTAAAGTAAGGAAAAGCAAATATGAGAACCTTATGAAGTTTATTGATATCCAAAGAATGATACAGCAACACGAAGGAGATAAGGGAAAATAGAGTAAAGTCGAAAGTAATTGATGGAAGAAAAAATGACTCAACTCATCTAATACAGTCAATTATAGGGCATTTATACCTGCCGTTATCCTAACAAACTTAACTAACCATTCTACATGTACTGTAAACTATATTCACTAAGGCTAATATTAACTAAAGCGTAGTACAACTCCTATATTACTTCACAAACCTGGTCATGAACATGATCATGTTCAAGTAGTGTATCTTGCTAATGAATTAGAGTTGTGAGCAATTGGAGAAGCATGAGTGTGAACTTGTAATTCTTTAGCTGGTATGACTCCCATGAGGGTTTGGGGAAGCACAATTAGGATCATAGTCATGATCCTGACCATCTAGCATAATTTTATGACAATATGAAGATCACAGTCGAGATCATGGCTATAATTCTATTCATGATCCTCTATAGTTAGTTGAACTCTACAATGGATTGATGTAACTTTTGAGATTTTGAGCAAATAAGTATAATGATTCAAATCCAAGAGTTGTGTAGTTTCATTATGGATAGTCATGATGGGTTTATAACTACCATAAACTTAATCTATTGATAAATAATTAGTTATTCTCAAATATCATATCCTTATGAAGGGTTACAACACTAGGAATTTGATGAGTGGTTGTTTGACTATAAGTGGTTATTTTTCAGACATATTTTACACAATTTTTTCACAGTTTTTTTTTTTTTTTTCTGAAATTCTCACATGTGCTACATCAAAACAGAAAAAGAACATCATCCTTTCAAAGTTCAAATTGTGTGGTCATCATTGATAATAAAAGATTGCTATCGTTTTATTCTTGATATCATACTTAGTTATATCATAGGAGAGTTTACACTAATTCTTAGCGAACTGAGTATAGCGCATGTAAGACTCTTAAGGACAACACTTTTTATTTGCCTCTATGTGTCCCTTTTTGTTCCCTAATTATTTGAAAATTTCAAACATGTAGTGAACACCTCTCCAAGCCTTTGATAGGTGCTACAAGTTCAATACACTTAATAAATGGATGGAAAAAAAAAAGATCATTATACCTATATCACGTTACCTTTGTCATCTCTTAGAATACCATCCCTTTACCCTTTGAAATTGTCTTCCACATCAAGTTTGAATAAGCACAATTTCAATGAAGACGAGGAAATGGTTTGCAAAACAAAAGGTAAAAATAAGTCTCCATCTTCTTTTTTATTTGATTCCCTTTAACTATCCCAATACTCTTAAGATCTGCAATAACATTTTGAGCTAGAATCTTAGGAAATCCTTTTAAATTCCTTGTTTTATGTTATTTCTTTTACCCCATAAATGCCATGAATGTTACGCTTCAAAACAACGAAGTTGCAACAGTTCAGCCATATAAATCAACCTATGATAATAACTGACCTCACAATCCTTATTATAGATATGTTTTACACAAATCGTTCACGAATTCTCGTTTTGAAGTAAACAACTTATTTATAATTATAGATAAAATTCATAATTATAACTAGAAACTTTAAGTCATATTTACATAAAGATACTTATACTGTCTTACAATCTCAAGAAATATTTACATGCCATATTAGTAAGATAAGTAAAGTATTACAAGACCAGTACATAAACCTAAGAATACTAATAAAACATTAGAGAACTCGATTGTTCAACCAGTTGATTCTCACTTCCCTAAGATACTTAAAAAAGGAGACTAATCTCAAGATAATTATAACATAGCATCTCAATCAGTACCTGCAAGAAAATCTATAAGAGTATGAGTAACCAATGACTCAATAAGTTGAAATGGAGACTTAAGAATGCATTACAAACACAAATAGGGTTTTCAAATAATGAATTATATGTAACACAACATGCAAATGCCATCATGTAATGTGGTCCAGTTTGTTATGAAATCAGAGTAATTTTGCCTGCTCTAATCTGGGTTGATGAGTTTTAATGTTTATCCAATAACTTATAACCAAACCTAGGTTTGTACAATAAAGATACCACTCCTCTCATGACTGTCCTTCAAACTATTGCCCTTATCCTTATCATGAACCTCTTTTCCTGTCATTTAGTTTAGTTAAGAAAAGAGAAAAAATTATTATGCTATCTAACGATATCCTTTTCAAATGTATTAGTATTTGGTTAGAGAATCTTGACTATCTCCTAAAGGGTTACAATGTATGTTTAATTAAGGTATTAAGACCGACTGAAATTAAGTTCAGTTTAAGGTGATCAAACAATCTCACTTCACTCAATTCACAACAAACCACCAAAATATAACATTAGTTTTCAACAAATAATTAGAGATACACAAGCACATGCATATATAACTACTTACAAGCACAATCACATGTAATTCTTAGCCTTCGAGTAATATAGTACTCCAAAATATAGTGATGCATTAAACCTAACTTACTTGAAATCTTTAGTTCGCTCACTCGACTTGCCATAGGTCAACTTGTCTCCGCATGTCTTATAATATAAATACTTTTTTAGTATTTATATCCTTATGAAATATAGGCTTTAAATTATGTTTTAACTCAATTTTCCAAATATATATATATATATATATTATTATATATATGTTATTTACTATCGATTTATTCTAGGTTAGTTTTTAAATCGATTTCTAATTCAGGTTCTAATTGAGTTTTCAATTATGGTATTATATGGGAACCTAAGAACTTGTTCTGAACCATAATGTGAAATTAATCACATTATATTCGACTATCCTAAATATTGTATGTGGTCCCTAACCAATATTTTAGTCCGTACGGTATATTTTAATCCTAATTGAACTATCGAATTTACTCTCAATGTGAGAAAAATTTACATTTTTCATATAATTATCTAAATTTAAGTTTCATGTCAGATTTATTGTATTTTACTATTATTATATTATTAATTTTAACCTAATATTTTCTACTTATTACATTTCCAATTTCACATATTATTAATTTACATATATACACTACATAATACACATAATAATTACATCTAATACTCTAAATACTACAAAATATTATACTACATTAGATAGTAACATCTTAAAACATCTAATTACATACTAAGTTAGTAATTATACATTTAATAACTAATTTAGCCTAAAATCACTATTTATATATATGATTTAAAGGCCTAAAAATTAACTAAAAATTTCAAAAATTAATTTCTAAAAAATCTCTTTATAGCATTATTTTACATATTCTAAGTAGCCTACACAAAAATTTTGAGCTAAAAATTACACTATTAAGGCTATTTGTTTCTAAATCGAAAATAGAGTCGGGTTTTAGGATTTTTTAAGTACTACATATTTACAGATCTACATTTATCAAACTAATATTTTAGCCTAAATTTACATATATAAAAATCTTAGAACACCAAATTTCATAATTTTCTAAACACATTTAATAATTTTTCTAAATTAAACAAAATCGGGTTGGAGATTGAACTTACTTATTTGATTAACTTTTGGCCACCAAGGGTAGCTCCAAGTGTGTTGGTTGACTTTGGTAGTGGTGGTGGTGGTGGTGGTGGTGGTGGTGGTGGTGGTGGTGGTGGCTATGGCTATTGGTCGTGGGTTCTCTCTTTGAGCCCTAATTGTATACTAATTTTACTAATTTTTCTAAATACACTTAACTCTCACTTTTTAGTTTCTCTCTACTTTTCTTGGATGACAATCTAACTAAAATGAATTGTGGTGAAGGGTTTCTGATTTTATAGAGGGGTTTATGGCTTCCTTTTGGTTTTTAGATGGTCAAATGTATCTTATCCCTTTTTTTTTTTAGCTTTTTAGTTTGGTAAATTTGATTGGATAATTTTTTTTCTACTTGATCCTAACTTTGCTATGACTTGAATTTAGATATTTCCACACTTTTTATTTTTCTTTTTAATGATTTTATTTAATTATTTAGTATTATTTTAGCATATTTTGATTATTTTAAGTAATTTTGGATATTTTTACTTACACGTAAATACATATATAGTATAAGTAAATACTTATTAATATTATTTATGTTATTTTATGATTTTTAGTGTACATATGATTTATTTTTATCGATTCGTTCATTATTAGAATTCGTTTTATGTATTTTCGATAAATAACAGGTAATATGCTTATAATTTACTATTATAGTATTTAATTATTTTATTACTTATTTTTATAAATTCAAACTTATGGAGTACTTTTACTAATATTTCTAACTTCGTCATAAAATTTAGGCTCAATTGGAGAACTTATCTGATCACCTTAAACTTTACATATTGATTCCGAACTTCTCATTGCAGGACTTACAATGAAGTTATTGACAAAACAAAAACTTAAACATGGTATAAAGCATCTCTAAGAGCAATTTGACAAAATGTTAAACCTTTAATGCATATTTTCATCTTACAGAATGTGTGCAACTGTTTCCGAGAATTGTAACAATAAAGACATTTAGATACTATAGCCATTTCCTACAAACATTGGATATACTCATAGGCGATCAAGTTTGTATGTTGAATATCTTGCTTAGTGAAATCTTCTTCCACTTAATTCAATGTAAAATTGCCTCTTGAATATTCAAAGATTACATAATCACAGGCAAAATTAATGGAAAATACTATGGATATTATAATACTACTCACAATCCAAATCAAACGATAAGTTGCCATAGTCTATCACGGACAATAGATTAGTAAGACAAATCTTAAAGATCAATAACCTTTGAAGCAATCCTATCAAAGAAGGCTGTCAAATAAAATAACTTAGGAACTAACGGAAAACAACATAAAAGTCTATTTATATGAAATCTCAATCCAATAGTAACAAAATAAGATAAATGAACACAAAAGTCGAATCAGCTCACTCCATCAACTTACTCATCTTGTACTAGATTCACTCACTCATCAGCTAAAGGAGCTCGGTCAATAATAAAAGCAACATTTGGTGGCCTCGTCTCCACCAACTTCTATATGGTGATGGCCAAGTTAGCCATTATAGTAGTCAAATTGCACATCTACTCATCTATCTCCTCGATGTTTACTGACCATGCTATCCTTTACCAACAACACAACTTTTAGCATCTATTATTCCTCTATGAACACTTAGATCTGTTATTCTTACTATGGATGTTGCAACTTCGATTCTAATAACATTAACAAATGATCAAAAACCATTATAAACAACTTGAAAAACAACAAACACATAATACATGCATTAGAAACAACTCAGGACAACAACTCTACACTTGACCTAGTAACTTGACTGCTCAAAAACAACAACAGAAACTCCACAAAAACGATAATACTTCAACTCAACTATATAGCAGCTCTACAGGCAACATAATTCTAGTAACTCACTAATAGTAGTAATAGTTAAGGCTGGTAATTTAGCACCCGGACATAATGAACTCAGACATGACATGATACGATTTAAATGATTTAATATATGAAAAAATATGATATAAGACGTCAACGATTAGACCCGTTTAAATACAATCAAAATCATGTACGGGTTTAGGTTAAGCTTCCAAACCTAGACATGGGAAATGAGACATACCATATATTCTTCCATATTTGTATTTTGTTACACAAATAATTTTTTTCTATGTTAGAAGTATCGATTAAAAGTAAGAGATATTTTAGCTATATATTGTTAGGACTCTATAGGCGGTCTAATAGGATTATTTAAAATTTTCATATCACGTGTGCACTCATGATACAAAAACCGTTTTCTATAAAAGTATGAGCATAACTTCTACCACTAAGGGAAGGAGATCCCTTTTTCTCCTTGAGTTTTAACAAGCTAAAGAGTTAATGCTTAGTGAAGAAACTTTTGCTCTTTGATTTTTGACAAGCTAAGGAGTTAGTGCTTGGTGAAGAAAACAAAGAGACTATACTTTTTTCGATAATGACTAGCATGGTACTTCTCCTACTCAAAACTTTCGCTTCATAGGGAGATACTTTTGGATAAATTTTTGAACTCCTTAGGAAAATGGTTAAGTTATAACCATTGTTACCCTATGGATTTTTTTTTTCTAGAATGCCTAAGGGGGCTAGTGTCTCGAAGACATTCTATCTATCTTTTCAAACCTTATATCCCTTATTTGCTCCCCTTAAACAGCCTAAATGGGTATTTTGTTTGTTGGAATATCGATGTTTAAAAAAAAGAATTCCTAACTCAAAAGAAGATAAGGTTGTCTACATAATCATCCTTTTTCTAATGGAGAAGATGAGGCAACTCAAGAGCATACTAAGGATAATGGAAGAGAAAATCATCCTATTTTGATAGGGAGGATCCTCATGAGGAGGCAACCTTAGAGTATACTTAAGATGATGAAAGAAGGAAAAATATTTTTGGTGTCCATAATTTCCCCATTAGCTATTCATTCCTTTCAGATTTTCCCTAACCCTTAAAGAAGTTTGAGAAAGAGAATGTAGAAAGAGAGAATTTTACTTACATAGAAGATTGTATACAAATGTGTGCATGTCCTTTGCTAGTGAGGTTATAAGCTTATTTATAATATTTGCAAAATTTCCAATGAAATGGGCATACCTCTGCATTAGATACCAAAAGAAGGGCAAAAATGTCTAAAACAAAACTGTACAAGTAAGCTTTATAGCTATTGTCATATTTCTAACAAAATAATAAAGACTATACAAATAATTGTACTATTTTCTTGCTAAGAGATAAAAGGCTATACTGAAAAAATATAAAAAAATCTACTTTTGACAGATCCTTATTTGTCATATGCCTAGAAAGAAGATTCCTATGATTCAAAGCCTTTTACATCCATTAACACATGGTAATTTTCATCATCTTGTGACGTGTAAGGAGCATCCTCATCCTCAAAATTTTCCCAACGCTTGGTCTTCTCTCTTTCTTCCATAGGAATTGTTCTAAGTATTTGGGTAAATATTTTGGAAATAGAGGTTTCTCCCAAAAAAATGTATGGATTTTCTTCATCAAAGAAAACATTTCTGTAAAAAATATAACTTCTATGTTTTTGGAATTGTTTAATAAGAGGCTTTGTACAATATTTATTAGAATCTTCATTTTCCATATTATTAAAACTTTCTACTTGATTAGTCATATTATATTTACTAATATATATATATATATATACATATATATATACGATGTTTATTATGTACAATTAATAACTGACTAGGCTTAGGTGGAGCAGAAATAAATTCAACATCTATCATGCTAATTAACTCTGGGTTTCTCATGTATTCAAAAATTATAATTTGTAATTTTCTACTTTTGAAAAAATGTATATAGATTATCAAATTAAAAAACAATTTTTTTAACCATTCCATAGTCTATTAATTCTCTTTGTGTTTCTTTGTAATTTTTCATTAAACAATCTACAAGCTTGAGTTCATTCTTCATTCTTTCTTTCTTTTATTTGAATTTGTTCATTTAAACTTACTATTGTTTTTATATTTATTTCACAATGTCTACAAAATTATAAAGAATGTGTAGTGTCTTTTTTAACCATATGTGAGTAACTTTCTAGATTATTAGGAGCTGGGGAATATCCTTGTTACCAAGGAGTTTTCTGTTCACACCCAGCTTTTCTTTCTATAGATGAAGTGGATGCAATTTTTTAACTATAGATTATTTACAATAAGTATGTCCTATATACCGTTTAGCAAAATCAAATTCACTTTCTAAAGTTATGAATCCTTTAAATAAGGGATTAGGAAAATCTTGGGTTACTTTTTGGGCTTCACCCTAACATTTATAGATACCATTTTGTCTACTATTATATATTGCATAGTAATTATATCTATTGGGTTCTCAATTCTGACTAAAATAGTATACTAAAGCATTTATACTGTTAAGTTTTTGTCGTAAATTTGGTGTTACTCACAAATTATCTATAATAATACTTTTTACTTTACTTATTTCTAAATTATCTAGCTTGTTAAATTTTAAACTACACCTAAGGGGAAAAACTTTGAGCCTTATTAGTCTGATTTGAACTTCTTTCATACCTACAATATTAGATTAAATTGTTAGTCTGCTTAAAATATCAACCGTACTATTATTATTTCCCTTAATATGCTCATAAATTACTTTATATCTACTATTAATTATCCTGTCTAAGAATTTACACCATCTTCTAGTACTACTCTTTTTATTATTCATATTATTATCAAATTTTACAATTGCTTCACAATTTGTTCTTACTAATATTTATTTTTTATTTATTATGAACAGCTTAAAACTATTTAATGCATAAGTTACTGCTAATAATTCTGCGTCTATACTACTCACAAATCCTTTTTCTTTAAAATTTCTAGTACTATATCTACATATTTTTTAGTTTCTTTGGTTGCATATTTATGGGGTTTGGCTTTTAAAACAACTCTCATCCTTTTTCACAACCATCTGTCTCTATTATTAAATAATCTATATCTAATGGTAATTTTAATGGGGATAACTTTTCTACTCTTGCTTTGATTTCTTTTACTAATTTTTCATCTTTTGAATTAAAATACTTTTGGCCCTTCAGACTTGTTTTACTGATTACTCAAATCTTTAATAAATGGCCTAGCATAATTTAATAGTCCTAAGAATTGTTGCAACTTATTTGTATCTTCTATTGTATTGAGAAATTCTAAAATTTTTCTACTAATATGTTCTTGTAATTTTATTCTATCTTCTCCTATCTTTGTTCCTAAAAATTCTATATTCTTTCTAAACATTACTGCCTTATTTTTGCTAATTACTATACCATTCTTAATAAACTCTGATAGAATAAATTTTAAATGACTTACATATTCTTTCCGAGTTTTTTAATGTACAAGTATATCATCTATATATATACAAACAAATTGTATATATTTATTAAAAATCATGGAGCATTTTTAAGTCCAAAAGTTATAACTAACCATTCATAATGAGTCAATGGACATATAAAAGCTATCCATTTTATACTTTTTGGAGCCATTTTAACTTGCTAAAATCCACTTTTACAATCAAATTTACTAAACCATTAGCTTCCTTATATACTATTTATCAGCTAAGTTTTATCTAATATATCATATGAGTTATCTTCGGTATTATCATTTACTCTTTTATAATTTATTATTATTCTACTTTTTCCTATTTCACTATGCTTTCTAACTATAAATGCTAGACTTTTATGTCTAGATTCCGACCTTCTAATTACCTTTAATTCTTCTAAATCTTTTATATGCATTTCAAATTCTTTAATTTCATCATTTGTAGCTTTTATTTTCTAACTTTTTATAGTTAAATTTGGATTTTTAATTCTAAGCTTACATTCTACTTTATTCTTATCTCAATGTTTTTGGGGATTTTCTCCCATTATCTTTTGTTTTTCTAATTTGCTCAGTAAACTATTCATTTCTGGTTCTTCTACTTCTAACAAATTATAAATTTTTTTCTATATCTAGGAATTCTTTTTCTAACGAACATACTTCTTATATATTTTTTGAAAAATTTCTACCATTATTAGAGAAATTTTCTAATTTTGAAAAATTTTCTAAAGTACAAGGGTACCACCATGCTTCCCTGCTAGCTTAGGTGTATATAAAATCTTATCATATTATAATAACTGCATATCTTCTCGTGTTACTATTAATTGTCTAATATCTTTCTATAGAAGGATAAACCTATAATAAATTGTGTATTAGATAGATTTAAATCTCTTACATATGCAAAAATGAAATCATAATCTTTTGTATATTCTTGTAATTTTTTTCTAAATTTTACTTTAATATTTTTAATACATTTATTGTAACAAAACATTTTCCCATCCATCTTTTAAAATAGTTGGGGTTTAGTACCTTCTATGAACTATTTAGGGATAATTTTACTATCTATAGTTACTTTATTACATTTTGTGTCTATTAATGCTACTATTAATTTTGACCATTTTCCTATACTTATTTTTGTAAGAACTCTCATATTTGTTAAATCTTTACTTAATAGTTCTATCATTGTGGGAACTTCTTATACTACCTTATCCATTTTTATCTTCTAATATAGCCGGTTGCTTAACTAATCTATCTTCTATTTTATCTACACTTGTTTCTAAAATTCTTAATTTTCTTTCTATTGATCCGTCTATTTCTTCATCTTAACAATTTCTATTATATTGCCAAGTTTGTATATTAAAATCATGGATTTCTGCTCCTGTTTTTTCTAGACAAAATTTACAATATTTTATGTAACATAATTGACAATGATATCTAAGGTTCATATCACGATACTTTTTACAGAATGCACATGGCTGTTGAAATTGCCTTTATTATTTTTCCAATCATGTTGGCATTCTAAACTATTATCCATATATTTGAAAATTTCTTGTTCTAAATTAGTCTTTGAGATTGATTCTATGAATTCATTTATACTTTCGTCATCACTATCAAATTTTTCTACTTGATCTTCATAACTTACTATACTAAAAATATATTCTATTTCACTTATGTCATTGTCTATTTCTGTTTTACTATAATAAGTAAGCTTTAGTTATTTTTGTGTTTGCAGAAATGTATATTTATCTGCTAACCTATCTACAATAAATCTTATAGTTACGGCTACATTATATATGTGGCTATCTTCTAACATTTTCGTTTCATTATCCCATTTTTGCTTTATTTCTTTTCCTAAAGGTCTTTGTAATTTTAATATTAATTTTTGTATTATTGCTTTATCAAAAAAACATCTTGCTAATTCTATGTAATAATAATAATCTCTTAAGAAAAATATAACATTCATCTAATCTTTAAGTTGTAATTGTTCTAACCTTCTAATTTTATTGAACTACTGTGCTATTGTTCCTCTATTTAGACTCATACCTATTAATAATTCTTCTATTATATTTACAAAATTATATGGATTTGCTCTATAACTTGTAAGTTCTTGAAATTTTTGTGAAAACTGTTCTTTATGCCTTTCCTATGCTACTACATCAATTGGACCTAAGTATGTTTCTAAGTATCTAAACAATCCATCTACTATGTAGTCAAAACCTTATCTAAGATAGTCTTATACTACTAAATTTTTCCACTTAGCTATTTCTTCTAGCCATAATTGAGAATCATGTGCTGAGGGATTCAACATTTTACCATTATCTATGTATTTTTTAGGATCTTGTGTAAAATCTAATCTTTTACCTTTACTAACATATTTATTTTCCATTCTTATATCATAAGCTGTATATGGTGATTTTGGTACATTACTTGAACTATAAATTTCTAGAACTAGACTTGTTATGTTACTTGAACTATTGTGTTCCATTAATTATTTGTCTACTTTACTACTTATTATACTAATATCTGATTCAACTATACTAATTTGATCACCTTTATATTTATCTAGAATTTTTTCATCTAATAATCCTAATTTTACCATTTCAAATTCATTCTTTCGAAGTTCTTCTTTTGTCCATTTTTTAATATTTTCTTTTTTGTATTTGTCTTCAAAATCTTCTTCATCACTTTCTTCATTTATATTATCTCTATATCCTAGTAATTTTTTATATTTATCTAAAAATTCTTCTTCATATTATGCTATTAAAATATTATCTATATCTTCTATTTCTAAATCTATTAAATTTGTTTCTATATTTCTATCATTCCTTTCTATTTTATTTTCTAATGAGTTATTATCACTGTTCAGAAAATTTCTAGGAACATATGAACTAAATATAACCATTTTCATATGTTATATAATCTTCTAGAGATATAATATTTTTATTATTTTCAAAAAATTTACTAATATTCCAACTTTCTCCTACTAAAATTTTTGGACTATATTCTATTGGTTTTATCAATCTTATACCTTTACTTTTCATGCTTTCTATAATCCCATTAATACTTAAATTAAATTCCGTACTTACATTATTTACTAATCTTCCTATAAACCCTATTTGTAATATTAGATTATTACCACCTACTATGTCATATACTTTAGTTTGTACTCTTATTTCTATATATTGGGTAAAATCCTTCAAGGACATTAGAAAATCTAGGGAAATATAAAATATGCCTTTATTATCACTTATGTTTACTTCTATAGTAGCTATTGTTCCTTTTTTAGGATCTCACCAACTTTTGTCTACTAATATAATTATAACCTTTGTACTTAATTTCTTTCTACCTAATCTTTTTACGCCTATGACTATTAATCCTAAGTGTACTAACCTGTAATTACCTGTTACTAATTGATTATGTAATGCCCCAGAATCAAAGAGCGCCATAACCCACCACATGTCCTTACCAATCAAAAACACGTTAAGGCTCTAAAACCAATTACAATCTCCAAAATCACTTGTAATAACCACTTATTAGGTACAAAACAATAATTCTCCATATACATCAATTCAAGTAACTCACATGCAAGTCACTTTAGCCACAAATATATAAATAACTAGATCTTAATCTTTTACAACTTACTGAACTAATCGCTTCTCTTTCCCAAGTTGAAGATAGCAATTTCTATACTTGTTGTAAATTTATCGAATTGACCTGCAACTATAAAAAATATAGAATAATGAGTTGAAGCATAATACAGGTGCATAAACACACATGGATACTAAGCCCAAAATATTTACATGCATATAATGTAACTATAATAGAATACAAGTAAACAATAGTTTAATTATCTTTAATTTAAGCTAGCAATCAACAAAGGGGTACTTATGACCCCTGATAAGAATCAGGTTACTGAGCCTTAACCCATAGCTGAGCTAAAGGACTAGAGGGACTAATGTAGTGAATCCTCTTACTTTAACCGACTCTTACCGGGGCTGAACTGTTCCTTGCTACTGACCAACTCTATACGCCGAACCGAGTGACTGCATATCTCTTAGAAATCATCTACCGACCAAATGAAAGCTTTGCTGATAGCTTGACCTTTCCATTCACTCCTGCTCGACATGTCTAAATCGACCTCTAGCTCAGCAACATGTATACCAAGATGATGAGAGACCTTGTACATGTCTTTGACTATTCCTCTTAAGCTGAGCCTACATTTGTTCGGAGCTCTTACTCAACACCCTTACTTACTACCTTGGCTCAATAGAAATCAAGTTGACTGTACAAAATTGTCTTTTCTGCCAGAAAGTCATCCACCCATAGCAAGCCACATATCTAAGCAACCATGTGCCAGAATCCTCCGTGCAGAATATTCATTTTAGTTGTATTTTCCCATTGTACCCTTTATTATTCCTTGTACATTACTTCTTTTTGGTACTATCCTTTTTGTCATTTTCATTTTTAGATAAGTTGCCCTAGTTTCTCGGGTATACATACCTATTGTACATGTAGTTGCATCATCTCATCATCATTAATATACTGGATATTTCCTTTTTGTGAACATTGCTCTCATTAACTTGTTTGCTCTTTCTTCATTTTTATCCTAATTCTTAAGTAAGGCTAGGTAGCGAGTAACCTCACCGGACCAACTCATGCGTCATATCGAATTATGCCGTGAGTCTTTGAAAGTTCTACTAATATGTCACATCCTTTGGAGCTATTCATAGGTTTGCTTATTTTCTCTCTCTTTTTTTTTCATGCACTTCCCATCACTCATTTTAAGCTTTTGACAAGCTTAGACTCATCCCTACGATTGACCTTATCTGTTCCTATCTCCAGTTTGCATCATCTTGGTATTAGATGATGTTGAAGAAGAAGAGAAAGCTTAAGCACCTCGAGCTACTGGCCATGTGAAACTTTAGATTCCGAGTTTTAATGGCTCTAGAAGTGTAGAATATTTGGATTGTTAGGAGAAGGTAAAGCAAGTTTTTGCATATTACCAATATGACAAATATGAAAAAATAAGAACTACTACTATTAAGTTCTCAAGATATGCTGCCATGTGGTGGAAGAACTTTTAGGTCATGAGAAGATGAAAGGGATATCGAGAGATCAATACTTGGCTCAAGATGAAGAAAATACTTCGAAACAAGTTTGTATCGAATACCTATCTACAAAACACTTTTGCTTGACTTCAAAAGCTGAAACAAGAAGGCCAAATTGTTGACGAGTATGTTCAAGAATTCCAGATACTCATGATTCGTTGTGAAGTAAAAGAGCCATCAACTCATACAGTATCTCGATTCTTTACTGGTTTAAGGAGTAATAGCCGAGACATTGTAGAATTGTAGCAATTTACCATACTAGATGAGGTTATATGAATAGCCCAATGAGTGGAAAGACAAAGAAAGAGTCGAATGCCAATCAGACCTTCGACGAGTAGACCTAGACAGTTAAGCCTATTGTTAAGTGATTTTTTTATTAAGACTTTGATCCTACAAAGAAAGAGAAAGCTATAAGGTATTGGGGGCTAGTCCAGTGCAGCCACTTTGATGCCTAAGTTAGTAATTGAATATTGGAAGAGACTAAGTGAGTGATAGTGAATTATCGGATCCTTCTTACAATGTTTCTTCTTCGTATTTATAGGTGAATGTTGAGTGTCCAAAATAGCAATTAATGGCATGATCATCAGGACACGTAGAGGCCTCTCAATGAGGTACATTCCTAAAATGTAGGAATAGTGGGTAGTTATGTAATATAATTGTACCAAGTGATAATTGTTTGTGTTACTTTCCTTGAATTCAAATCAGATATGAATCTATGTTACTTTATGTTAGCAGAGAATATTTTTATACGGCATGTCAGCATCCAAGTGGCTGAGTGAATGAAATTTGACTATCAACATTTGCTCCCTAACTCTCATGTTCAAGGATTCAATTAAGGGAGTAAATATTTTAATATTCTCTATGGGGTTGAGTAAGGAATAGTTTCCCAAATGTCAAGTCATGTAGGAAATTCCTTGATTTCCATTTAGAGGGACGGATTGCATCCTATCTGAAAGGTCGTAACTTTTAATTTTCCCACCTGTCAGAAGACTAAATAGTAGTATGTACGATAGCTGTCACCTTAGCCATAATTACACCATAAGCACTAATAACTATCAAAGCCTTAACAATTGTCGGATTTTTGTCTCGAAACACATGTCAATAATCCATGCCATCATCTAAGCAGTGCATCATTACTTATCAGAAACGTGTTGTGGTTACGAGGGTAAATCATTCATATTTAAGAAATTTTCTAATACTGAAAACATATTTCACTTCATCTTCATTTGCATTCATAAGCTTTCGTTCGTTTACGACACTTCCTCTTAACCTTTAAAAAGTTATGTAAGATTTATTATAGTAAAAAACAAGTATGATTCGAAACATAATCCATCGACTTCTTCTTTCAAATTTTGAAGCAACTAAGACTGAGGCCACCTCTCTCCACCCCAATGCCCCCCCACACCCCCCCCCCCCCCNACTTGTGAATCTTGGATTCCAATCCGTCTATGAATTTCTACCTATGCCTAGTAATTGCAAAGTACCAGCCATCGAGCTGCCTCTTAATTGTAAAGAAATACCAATAATTGAGGCATAACCCTGACTTCAACTTCTTCATAGTCTATCTCGAAAGCTACGAGAAGCTGATAAGTATTTGGTGAGAACATACTCGGCACAACTCGAAAATAGTTGAAGAACTACTTGACAAAAGCCGAAAAGGGGAAACACAACCCAAAGTCGAGATATTTCAAATAGATGTGAAACTCACGCTCCCTTGGAAAATACATCCTTTCTTCTTCTCTTGACCTCCTACAATTCCACGCTCCAAGAAAGTCTTGCCAGTATTTATTATATTTCAAAACAAGAACTCTATCAATGACACTAGCCACTACATCCGGTGAATTACGGACGTAGAACTACAATAAATACTGGCAAGACTTTCTTGGAGCGTGGAATTCTACCTAAAAAAAAAAGGAGTGAGATGAGCATGTTCTTCAAGTAGTTCGGTTGATAGTGTAGTAAAGTGGTGAGACAAACTTGCTTGAATTAACTCTCTCGCAGTAGATACCTATACAAATGATAAAGAAGGAAGATCCGTAGTGAGGTATTTATATAATAATATAGTTTCCTTCCGTAATTCACCGGATGTAGTGGCTAGTGTCATTGATAGAGTTCTTGTTTTGAAATATAATAAATACTGGCAAGACTTTCTTGGAGCGTGGAATTGTAGGAGGTCAAGAGAAGAAGAAAGGATGTATTTTCCAAGGGAGCGTGAGTTTCACATCTATTTGAAATATCTCGACTTTGGGTTGTGTTTCCCCTTTTCGGCTTTTGTCAAGTAGTTCTTCAACTATTTTCGAGTTGTGCCGAGTATGTTCTCACCAAATACTTATCAGCTTCTCGTAGCTTTCGAGATAGACTATGAAGAAGTTGAAGTCAGGGTTATGCCTCAATTATTGGTATTTCTTTACAATTAAGAGGCAGCTCGATGGCTGGTACTTTGCAATTACTAGGCATAGGTAGAAATTCATAGACGGATTGGAATCCAAGATTCACAAGTGGTACAGCAAGTTCGTGTCTATTATTTTAGATGAAGAGTTAGATTTTTGGACCCAATGGATTGAACCAATCCATATTAAGGATATTGAGTTGATGTCGAATGATGCTACTACGGCAAAGAAAATTCATGAGAGAAGGAAAAACAAGATGTTTTTTTAGCATGTTGAGAGAATAATAAGGTCGTATGAGAACGAAGAGCCAATTTTCTCCAAGAAAGAAGGTACGCTATTGAGTAATCGTCGTACTGAGTATAGTTATAAGAGGAAAGCCATTCTCGTAACTTAGGGGAGGAATTGTTCCTTTTAAGCCTTGCTCAGCACAGAGAATGTAAGTTCTTTCTTATTCTTCGCTTTAATATTAACGCATCTACTTTATATTACAAATATGAGAGTTGGTGATGTAAACCCTACTAAGCTATTGGCCCAAGCGAAGGCCAAGAAATCAAAAGCCGATAAACATGTAGCCTTCATAGTTGCTACTACTTAGCTGACTGCTGTTAAAAAGGCAATAAAAGAGGGTGTAGTGAAACAAGTAGCAACCTAGAAGAAGGCTTGCTGTCTAGTTGAGAGGTGATAGGGGAGTAAGAAACCTGGGTTTGCTGAGGCCTCACAAATTGAAACCCTTCCAGCCAAAAATATTCCTCCGACTACTGAGTTGAGAGAGGGTAGCCAAGAAATTGATGCCCAAAGCGAGGCTGAAGTCACCAATCTTGATGCCGCTGAAGGGTCATTGCTCTCAATGGATGTTGTGCTGAGTATAAACAAAATAAGTGGGAAGGACCCGTCAGCCAACCTCCTACTAAGAGTTCTAAGGAATTGGATGAAAGGGTGAAGGTGGCAATGCGGAACAAAGCTCTCTGCATCAATAGTGTCGAATTTGTCCCTAACACGGAGGTTGGTGAGTATTCTATTTCTCGTTAAAGTTAGAACATCCTACATACTAATTCAGTGTTGGACGATAGAACAAAATCCTTAGCCTTGATGGAAGGTGTTATCTTTCCCAAGGACAAATAGATCACGAAGAAAGATGTCGACAGGGTTAACTATTGTAATAAATTACACATCGTGGCCAAACTGTATGATGTAAGTATCAATTGAATCCTTTCAATTGATAGGCATATTTGATTGCTAGCACTCTTATTTGTTTATAGATCAGTAACCATGTTCTGACGGCCTTAGATGAAGCCGATAAAGAAATGAAGTGGTCTTGAGAATTCATCATTCCATATTGACTTGTTGTAGAAAATTAAGGACACATATAACTCCTCAAAGGCTCAAATTGTGGCCATCGAGAACACGAGAATAAGGGTTGAGATGGAGGCCAGAAAGTATTACTATAAACTTGCTATCGAGAAATTGTACACTCTTTGGTTGTTAATGAAGTCTCAAGCCTTAAGACTAAGGTTGATGAGCAATATAAGGAGGCTGAAGACTTGAAGGAGGAGCTGTGTAAAAAGAAGGAAGAGTGTTGGGGTATGGGTCGAACACTCAGCTCAATGAGTGACGAGGAAGACATGCTTTGGATGCAAATAAAGGGACTAGAGACCAACAACTCTAGATTACAAAACCGTATAGCTGAATTAGAGGAGGCAGCTAAGAAATGGCCCTCTGTTGAAGAGGCACTTGAAATCGTGACACCAAGTCAGTAGTACGAGAGATTATTGAGAAAAAAGTTGTTAGAGGGGGTTCAAGCAACAAGAGAAGAAATCCTCAAGTTTCACCCTGACTATAATCTCTCATGCTTGGACTTCGCTGACGTCGATGATAAAGTTAGCAGTTGTAATGAAGAAGCTGATGAAGATCCAAGTGTTGAGATTAATATGCAAGGTGATAATGAGGCTTATGCCAAGGATCCTAGAGATGATGGGGATCGTCTATCCAAGGAAATCCCCTATGTGTGCAAAAAGAAATCCACCTATTCCCAAACCTTGAGCACCGAAAAGGAGATAAGCTCTAATAAGGCTCCAACTTCTAATCAAGAGAATGCTTCCGCTTAGTCTAAGAATATATCATAAGATTGTTTCCCTTGTAATTGATTTGTTATCTTTTGTATAGACAATATTCAACTGAGTGGTTGAAAATTTAACACTGTATTTGTTATTAATCTTATGCACATTTCCTTATGTGTAATTTAGTAGTTTTAGCACGTTTTATTTCACGCATCCTACTGTTTCCTAGAATGTTTTATTTTACACATTGAACCTTTTCCGTATGTTTTATTTCACATGCTTATTTTCTTAGCATATTTTGTTTCACACACCTATCTTTCTCGACATGTTTTGTTTCGCATGCAATATATCGAATGCTTTTTATATAAAGGCCACCCGTTGGTCATTTGAGACTTGTACTAGTCGCTTAGTTTGTGCCATGAGATTGCCTATCAGAACATTTATGTTCTTTAATCTATCATACGGCATTATAAAGTTCATTAACCATGATAGGTCTGAACCTTTAAAAAAAAATTTAATTTGTTCAATGTAATTTGAACTTTAAACGATAACCCGTTGATCATAAAAAGATCAGGAAAAGAAACAAATGAAAGTTGGAACTTTGAACATAGCATAAATGTTTTCGAAACAATTGAACAAACGAGAATGCTCATAACATTGCTGAATTAATTAAAATAAAATTTTAGGTTCTCAGCATTCCATACACGAGGGATCACTATTCCGTCTGACCTTTTTAGTTGATAGGCCTCTTGGCCAATGACTTCTCGAACCCTAACTAAGTCTTCCCAATTTGCACCGAGTTTTCCTTGTTTCTCTTATGTGCTTGTCACCTCTAACTTTCGGTAAACCAAATCTCTAAGCTAAAAGACCTTATGTCTCACCTTCTGGTTATAATATCTAGCTACCTAATGCTAGTATGTTGCAACTTTTGCTCTTGTGACATCTCTGATTTCCTTAATTGTATCTAAATTAGCCGTTAACTCAACTTAATTGGTCATCATATCAAAATTTTATATGTGAAGATTTGGTAGGTCCAATTCAATCAGCAGTACAACTTCTGAACCATAGGCCATCTTGAAGGGTGTTTCCCCTGTTGCAATTCTATGTGTAGTTTGATATCCCCAAAAAAACCTCCTATAATTCATCAGCCCATCCTCCCTTTACTTGACTAACTTTCCTCTTCAAGCTACCTAAGATAATTTTATTGATAGCTTTTACTTGCCCATTAGTCTAAAGGCAAGCTATTGACATGTAATTAAGGTAGATGCCGTATTTCTCACAAAATGCTCGAAACTTGTCATTATCGAATTGTGGTCCATTATTTGTGATTATCATGAATAAGATGCCAAACCTTGATATAATGAAGTTAAAGACAAAGACTTCAACATTCTATTTTATCATCCTTGCCAATGCTTCAGCCTCTGCCTACTTCATGAAATAATCTACAATAATAATGATGAATTGTCGTTGGGCAGTGGACTTTAAAAATGGTTCGAGTATGTCTAATCCCCATTGGGTAAAAGGCCAAGGACTAGTCAAATAACACAATTCAGTGGATGGCGCATGACTTAGCGCCTCATGCTTCTAGCATTATGGACAATGCCAAATAGATGTTCTTGTGTCTTCTTTCATTGTTGGCCAATGATAGCCGAGTCGCATATACAACGTTTGAGCTTTCACATGGTTACTGCATACATCGCCTTATAGTTTAGATAGCACCCATTGTGCATCTTTAGGAGGAAGGCATCGAAGATAAGGTTAGGAAATGCTGCATTTGTATAATTGATCATTTATCAATATGTCATTTATAGCCTAATAAATCACTCTTCGAGCCTTTTTCTTGTCATCAGAGAGGACACCGTCCTTCAGATAGTCTATGAGAGGATCCATCCATGACCTCTCTCTCGAGCAAGGAGCTAATTCATATCTCTATGGGACAATTGATAAGCTCTTGTATAGGGGAAACTCAATAAAGAGTTTATTACTCAAATAAGGAAATTGCATATTGGCCAACTTTAACAGTTTGTTAGCAGCAATGTTCTTATTCTTCGGTATTTTATGAATTGGAAAGGATTGAAATTTTTCTGTTAGCATTCGTACTATTAACAAGTACTTGCTCATTTCCTCTTCCTTTGTCGTATAACTTCCTTTGACTTGATTCACCACAAGCTGTGAATAAGAGAAAACTTTGAGTTTCTCGGCACCAACTTCCCTCGTAAGTTTAAGTCTAACTATCAAGGCATCGTACTCCGCTCATTATTGTTGGTCGAAAATCCAAATTTTAGGGCATAATTAACCTTGACATTGTAGGGTCTTTATAGTATTAGGCTCATGTCACTTCCCTCTCTAGTAGAGGAACCATTAACATAAAGATACCATATTGATTTCTTAACAATTTCCACACTATTCTCTTCACTCATGAACTCGGCTAGGAAATCCACCAGTACTTAAGCTTTTAATGCCATTTTGGGTTTGTACTATACACCATTGGCACTTAGCTCTAAGGCATATTTCATCATCCTTCTCGAGGAATCTGGCTGTTTCAATGCCTGCTACAATGGTTGATCGGTGAGGACTACAATTTGGTGGGCTTCAAAATATGGTTTCAACTTTCTTGCCGAAAAAACCACTACTAACACGAATTTTTCAATTTTTGTATATCAATGCTCTAATCCTTGAAGGACATGACTTACATGATAGATTGGTCAATGCTCCTTGCTGTCAATTCGAACTAATATAGAGGAAAGTGCTTGGCAACTGACTGATAGGTATAAATACAAATTTTCTCATAAGACAGGTGTCGAGAGTATTAGAGGTGACTCAAGAAATTCTTTAAGTTCATTGAATGCCCTCTCGTAATCATCCATCCACTTGAAATCTCTCAGATTATTTAAAATTTTAAAGAATTCTGTACACCTATCTGCGCTTCTCAACATGAACCAATTAAAGGCAACCATTCATCCAGTGAGTTCTTGGACCTCTTTGATAATTCGAGGAGATTTCATTTCTCTACTCGCATCAATCTCTCTTGGGTTAGCTTCGATGCTACACCAAGTGACCATGTACCCTAAAAACTTTCCCAAAGTAGCACCAAAGACACACTTTTGTAGATTCAGCTTCATGTTGTACCTCTTTAAGATAGCGAATGTCGCCTCAAGATCAATAAGATGCCGATCCTACGTCGTGCTTTTTATGATCATATCATCTACGTACACTTCAACATTTCGATGGATCTAGGGCTTAAGCATCATAGTGACAAGCCATTAATAAGTTGTACTGGCATTTTTTAGCCTAAAGGGTGTCACCATATAACAATATGTTTCAAAATTAGTGATGAATGATGTGGAAACTTAATCTTCCTCATCCATTTTACTTTGGTTGTAGCTGGAAAAAGCATCCATGACAGAGAGGAATGCATGCCCGGTAGTTGAATCAACCATCTGATCAATTCTTGGCATGGGAAAGCAATCTTTAGGACAAGCTTTGTTAAGATCCGTGAAGTTTATGTACATGCGCCATTTATCGTTAAGACTTCTTGACTAACATACAGTTGGTTAGCTAAGTTGGATAAGGCTCTTCCCAAATTAATCCTGCCTTTAAGAGTTTCTTGACTTCTTCTTCTTTGGTTGCTTGCCTTTCGAGGGTAAAATGCCTTTTCTTTTGTTGGATCACTTTTGCAGTTGAATCAATTTGAAGCTTGTGTACCATGACATCTTTAGGGATACCCGATATGTTTGAAGGGGACGATGTGAATATATTGGCATTATCCTGAAGAAAATTGATTAAATTTTGATGAATGTCTACCAACAAGGGTTTCCTTATCTTGGTCATCTTCTTAGGATCATCTCCTAATGAAGTTTCCTCGATTTCATCCTTGGCATTATCTATGCCAACTGACTTTCCTTCTTGACAAGTTTCCACTTGAAAAACTTCTTCTTACCTTAACGCTCTTATATACAATGATCTTGCCAATTGTTGATCTCCTTTGTATACATCGACTCCCATAGGAGTTGGGAATTTGGCCTTAACGTGAGCAATGGAAGGGACAATGCCGAATAAGTGTTGACACGGTTGCCCTATGATCATATTGTATGGGGACTAATACTTGACAATTAGGAAATCCACTTTGTCTTCTGCAACATGCTCATCATCTCCAATCTAGATTGGTAAATAAATTACTTTGATTACCCCCATGGGTTGAATGTTGAAGACATACAAATCATAGCTGTAGGATCTTAGCTATGCTTTGATCTTTGGTCTCATTTGATCAAAAGTGTGTCAAAAGATAATGTCTGTTGAACTTCTAATGTCAACGAGAATTTTCTTGACCTCAAAGTTGGCAATTCTCGCACTAAGCACAAGTGTATTATTATGTGGCCTTTGAATGCCTTCAAAGTCTCCTTATGTAAAAGAAATTATATTGTTGATTTTCACCTTTTTGCCCTAGATATTGCAAACATAATTAATGGTGTTATTCGAACTTGAAGAGCTTAACCAACCTATGGTAGAAGATCCACTAACAATAGTGTTGATTATTCCATTTGGTGCTCTACTAGTGTTTTCGTATCTTGCATCTTTCCCAACAATAGCTTGTCAAGTAACATTCTCCTAATCTTCTCATCTCCTATGAGATGGCCACTCAATATTCTCGGCATCATGCACTAGAAACTTGCGCAAATGCCCTCGTTGAATTGCATCATCGATTGCATTCTTAAGTTAGATGCATTCGTCAGTGTTATGGCCTTTGTCACAATTGAAATTGCAATACTTGTTAGAATTTCATTGTGATTAGTTTCCTCTCATCCTTTCTAGCCATTGCAATATGCCCCTTTGTCCATACATCTCCATTAATAGGTTTAAAATTAGATGACTAACTAGTGTGCAGACCGAATATGTTGGAATTTGTAGCCTTTTTTTTTTTCAAAGTTAGGACATTAGTCATCGTTTATTTCGAGTCAATTTTTTGCACTCCTACTCTTGTTGCCCTTCCTGTCTCCTTTGTTCTGGTCAGCTTCTTGATGAGCTTTAATATTGTCCTCTTATCGGATGTAAGATGTGGCTTTGGCTTTAAACTCGACAAAAGTTTTCAGTTTATTTTTGGTAAGAGACTTGAAAAAGTCTTCATGTGGCTTTACACCATCAATAACCTCATTAAGTGCTATGCTTATGTCAAGCTCTAGAATTTGGACCATCTCAGCCATAAACCTGGCTAGGTAATCTCTGATAGATTCATCTGATGTTTGCTTTATTATGTTAAGGATCAAAGAATCCTTAACAGGAAACTTACTTGCAAGGAAGTGTTGGAGAAACACTTCTGCCAAATCTTCGAAACACAAAATCGTATTTGACTTCAAGTGTTTGAACCATGTACTTGCTGTATTCCTTAATGTGGAAGGGAAAGCTTGGTAAGCCACAGCATCGCTTAAGTCGTGCAACTTAGCCAAAGTACTGTAGTACTTTAAATGATCTTCTAAAACTTTTGTCCAATCATAGGTTTTAAATTGTGGCAACTTGATGTGCCGTAGTATACCTCCTCCAAAATCTTAGGGATGAAAGGGCTCTTCTTAATTTGATACTGTTTACTCGTTATATCAGGGATGCTAACATGCGAGGGTCTAGCATGGTGCACTTGTTGTGGTTGCTTACTCTTGTTGTTTTTCTTAAGTGTAGGGGTCAAAGGTACCATTATAACTTTGGCTTGCTTTCTCGGCAATTCAGGTGAATGGATTGAGTTATTGTTGTCCTTAGCATTGTGATCACCGTACTCTTTGTTTTAATTTGGGTAGACATTATTATGAAGGAGATTAAAGATCTCTTCATGTTTTTTGCTTAATTCCCGGTTCTCTTTTGTTAAGTTGAGGCTAAGTTGCTCCAGCTTAGCTAAACATTTGTTGGTATGCCTACTTCCCCCTTTAAGGTGGTGGGATGAAGTACCAATACCTGCACTTTTGGTTGATCTTGACCTAGCCATGTGGATGAGTAAGAAAAAATAGACAATACCGAATGTTGTTAGGTAATTTTGGATTAAAACTTTGATCCTACAAAGAAAGAGAAAGTTACAAGGTACTGGTGCTAGTCCGATGCGGCCACTTCAATGCCTAAGTCAGTAATTGAATATTGGAAGAGACTAAGTGAGTGATAGTGAATTATCGGATCCTTCTTATAATGTTTCTTCTTCATATTTATAAGCAAATGTTGAGTGTCTAAAACAGCAGTTAATGGCATGATCATCGGGACATGTGAAGGCCTCTTAGTCAGGTACATTCCTGAAATGTAGGAATAGTAGGCAGTTATGTAATATAACTGTATCAAGTGGTAATTGTTCATGGAACTTTCCTTGAATTCAAATTAGATACGAATCTATATTACTCAGCATTAGCCAAGAATATTATTACTCGGCATGACAGCAGTCGAGTGGCCAAGTGAATGAAATTCGACTATCAACAAAGCTGACTTAGACAAGGAAGTTACTAAACCTAGGTAGGTACTGAGCTAACTAGGAAGGTAAATGCCTAAGCCGAATAGAAGAGCCGACTGGAACAAATGAGATGGGAGAGGGAGTTGGAAGGAAGACGAACCAGATCAGGTGCTTCAAGTGCCATGGGTTTGGACATGTAGCCACTCAATGCTTGAACCAAAGAACCATGATTATCAAGGGAGATGCCCTAAAGGTCGAAGTGGATGGCACAAATGAGGAACTTGAGGTAATAGAAGTGAAAGATGAGGCTAATGTAAGCATCGACCTGATTGAGGAAGACATGTTTGCCGTAGGCTTAAATCAATTGATTCTAGTTGTCTAACATACAATGAGCTTGGAACCCTCACCTGAAAAGGAGTAGAGAGAGAATTTGTTTCATATCACATGTAAGGTAAATGATTAGCTCTATGCCCTCATTGTAGATAGTCAGTTGTATCAATGTAGCATTAGTCAATCTAATTATGAAGTTGAAGTTGCTGACTATCGTACATTTGAAGTCGTACAAGTTGTATTAGCTAAATGAGAAAGGAGCACTATGTGTCACCCATCAAGTACTATTACCAATCACGATTAGAAACTATTCTGATGAGATTCTTTGTGACGTGTTGCCCATGTGTACATCACATGTACTGCTGGGTTGACTTTGGCTTTATGATCGAAGAGTGATCCATGATGGATGCAGGAACGCATATGTGTTTAACAATGATGGAAGGAAAATTACATTGAACCCCATAATGTCAAGTTAAGTTAGCAATTTGCATGCTAAACTTGCTTGTAGATAAAAGAAAACTTTAGTATTGAGCAAAGCCAAACTCCAAGAGGTTATTAGAGTCAATGCGTCGACCTTCTTATTAATAAGACAATTATTAAGGTTAAGGGAATGGGTGGAACTACCCTAGGAAGTAAAAGAGTTACTGAATGAATATACCGACCTGTTTCCTAAATAGTTGCTCGAAGGATTATCCCCTGCCTAAAGGCAGTGAACATTGCATTGACTTTATATCCAATGCTGCTTTATTGAATAAACCAACTTATTGGATGAATATCGAGTAGGCTTTTGAACTTTAGTGATAAGTCAATGAACTCCTAGAGAAGAGTTATGTAAGGGAGAGTCAAAGTCCCTGTGCTATGTTGGCACTCCTAGTGCCAAAAAAAGGATCGTACCTAGCAAATGTGTATTGATAGTTGAGTCGTAGATAAGATTACGATCAAGTACCGATGCTTGATCCCTTGGTTGGATGACATGCTGGATGAACTGAGTGGAGCTAGGGTCTTCAATAAGATTGATTTGAAGTGTGGCTGCTGGATGAACTGAATGGCGCTAGGGTCTTCAATAAGATTGATTTGAAGTGTGGCTACCATCAGACTCAAATGGGGCTAGGAGACAAGTAGAAGATTGCTTTCAAAACTCGGCATGAACTTAATGAGTGGATGGTAATGCCATTTGGCTTGTTAATGCCCCGAGCACTTTCATGTGACCGATAAACCACATGTTGAGTGATCTAATCGAGAAGTGTATCGTAGTGTATTTTGATGGCATTTTAGTATGTAATGCCGACATGCTAAGTCACCTTGAACATCTCAGTGCCGTATTAAATGTACTTTGAGCTAAGAAGTTATTTAGCAATCTGAAGAAGTTAGGACTATTTTAGATTTTTTCAAAAATAAAACCTTGATTAAGATTTTTTTTTTTAGAAAAATTTCCTTAAATGAATTGAACCAAATAAAAATGTAAAGTCGATTTCTTTTCAAAAATTAAAATCAAATGAACTTGCTAAAGTTTTCATTAAAAAAATTACGTACGTTTGATCCCAAATAGCGGGTACGTAGGCACCTACGAGGTAACAGTAAAACATAAAGAAACCTAATTTTCCTTTCTTTTTTTTTTTAGTTTAGATTACTCAAGTTATCCAATTTATGTAAATAATCGAGTTCTATTTTATAGAGTCAAAAGGTGATTTTTAAGGTTAAACTTAAATTTGGAAAGTTAGTGGTACTCGTAAGGGTTTAAAAAACCTAAACCCCAAACCTTAAACCCCAGATTCAGATCTCTGGTTTCTAAAACCATTTTTTTGATAAAATTGGTTTTCTTGTTAAGACCAGTAACTAAGTTACAACCAGTTCACTTGATTGGTTATAACTTAACCTTTTTTTCCGACTTCGATCGGATGGCGACTCCAATACATTTTCAAGTTAAAAACTAGTTTTCTTTAAACCCTAATTGAGAGTCAATATTAAATAGGTAAGGTTTAGTACTGATTGGTTTAAAGAGGACCTAATTTAAAAAATCAAGAGGTGAAAAATTAGGCTCGATAGCTTAGTGACTCCACTAGGGACATCAAGAGAGTTAATCATTCAACTTTCCAAAATTAAAATTAGTCCCTAAAAATAACCTTAGCGTAATTTATTTACTTATTCGTTCTTTAGTTGTATCAAAATTATACTAATAACTTTGCAGGTTTAGTTTTATGTATTTAACTATTTAAGGGGGGAAAGGGGAGATTTATTTCTTGTACCATGAATGCATGATAGATACAGTCAAACCCGGGCCATCTTAGGACCTTAGGACTGGAGAGTTTCAGGTGTAATGGGGTAACCATCGTTTAAAGTCAATTAGGTTACCCCACTTAAACTTCAATGTGATCAAGGAACCGTTTTTTAGAAATGCATGAGGTCACAAAGTTTAAGGACTACTAGAACCTACCCTTCTTGCATACATTCTTCAAGGTCTTAAATAAGGCGACATTATTATAAAAGAGAAGAAGAAGAAAAAAAAACTTGAAGCTTCTTTCCTTGTATTTCCCATAGAAATCACTCTCAGCTTCTATTTATCTATTATTAACTTCATATCTATACCATTATCTTGCACTAGGATATGGGGGGTCATTTGTTGCATCAAAGATGTAGGATATATGCGGTTAGACCCAAGCCGTCTTAGAACCCTACAAGAGGGGCCATTGTGTAGGCTTTAGGTGCTGTGGTGTAATTACCGCTTGGGGTTGATTGGGCCGCCTCACTTAAGCTCAATGTGACTAATGAAAGTATTATTTAACAAGTGAGGTCACAAAACTTAAGGACCTTTTCAAAACCTATCATAATTGCATATACTCTCCTCCAAGCTTGAGTTAATACAATACCCTTAAGAAATTGCAACGCTACCAATCTTTCAAGAGTATTAATACGATAAAGTTTCTAAAAATGACAGTAGGGTTGCAACTTAAGGAAGTAATGTATTAACCCAAACGGCCTCAAGATCTGCATATTTCCATGTGCTTTCTTTTGCTGCATTGATGACTGATTCCTGTCCATGAAATATGTAGACCTAAGAATGGCAAGTAACCGACAAGAGAATAATAAAAAAGTCAATAGACTGCCAGATGCCTTAGGAATCCATGAGCAGTTGCTATAAACTGAAGCTACCTACTAGAAGCAAAAGGCTAGGCATGTTGAGGCCTCTAACAGGGCCTTATTAGCTCAAGTCGAAAAAGCAAGAGGACCATGAATTAGGCTTTAGAAGTGCTGGACAAGATTAAAACCCAATTGCGAGAGTTAGATTAGAAACTTTAGATGTAGTTAGAGGGCTTTGAATAAAATTTAAGTTTCATTAAGAATAATTGTTAGGCTCCTTTCTGTTTTGTTCTCTATACTCTGATCTTTCCAAAACAAAAATTTTCTCTCTAGTCTATCATTCTTTACTCTTTCCTTCCTTTAGATAGTCTTTTAATAGAATTTATCTAACCACTCATTCTCTCTCACTCAAGGAAATGCAATTAAAAACCTAAAAAAAAAAATCGCCATCTTTATTTAGATTTTTTTTTCGGTTTCTATAAAATAAAGCTTTATCTTTATCTCTCACTTAAAAAGAAAAGAAAAGAAATGAAAAGTTGCTAACTGATAAAGAATTCTTCCAACTAGGTTCACATGGCTGATGATAGACTCACCTCTCTAAAGAGAATGATGCATCAAATGGCCAATAATGATAGGTTTTGTTCCCAATGATCACCACTCTCCTAAGATTCAAGCCTAGAAAGGAGACTCTTGAATCTGGAAGAAAAGGTAGCCATGTTACAAACGATGAAGGAGGCCCAACAAGAAAAAAGCTGAGGAGTGAGAAAAAACAAGCCTTAAGGACTCAGAGGAGATGATTCACTTGATTGAAGATCTCAAATACCCAAATCTTTCATCATCTAAAAGCAGCAAGGATTATAGCTTGTGAAGCCCCTAATCCGAATTATAAACCATGTAGCTTTGACCTAGAAGCACAATACAAATATCATATGGGTCAGAAGGGGCACTCTACTGAAAAATGCTAAAGATTAAAGAACAATATTCAAGACCCGATTGATGCAAAAGTCATTCAACCAAAGCTACAACAAGCTGGTCCTTCTTTAAGTCATGGGAGTAGTTCAACTGAGTTGCTTAAAGCTCCATTTCCTTTAAGTATACCAATGCCTTCTGATAAGCCCACGAGTTGTTTTAAGTAGTTGGATGCTTGTTAAGATAGGGGCAAAGAAAGTTGTTTTTTCAATAAAGTCTGTAATAGCTAGAATAATACAATTGCCTTTTCAATTGAATGATTGCAATGTTATTGGAGCAAGTAAATTCCTCCTTAAGAAATCGATAACTCATTTTTAAAGGGTTTAGAATGAAAAGAGGCAAAATATTTTCCATACACTAACCCAAAACACTTTGAGAGTTGAGAGACATAATGGTGATGATACTTTGGACTCATTTCTTAAAGGAGGTCCACTTTAAATGCGATACACAGATTAAAATAAAGTTAGGCATTCATTTTCAAAATCTAAACACAATCATCTCTTGTTCACCCCATTAGACCCATCTGAAGAATTTTCAAATTTAAACTTTGTTGAGAACCACTCTACAATGGGGTAATTTGGAGGTTAGGGTTATTGATGAGAAGAGAAGGATAAAATTGGTTTATGCTTGCTTCAGTAATGTTAAATTCAAAAGCGACTTTTATTTTTGATAAGTTATTTTTCTTTTGAAATGAAGAAGAGCCATATTCTTTTTTAAACACCTTAAGCTTATATTTACCTCACCCGAGCTCATACAATAGAAATCCATGGATTTAGGGCCCTGAATCACTTAAAAGGAAAAAACTTGGCAATGGAGACAAACAGTTTTAGGGGCTAAAAGATAAGAGAGAATAGTGGGGAAAAGTAATAATAACAAAAAAATAAAAATAAAAATAAAGATGAAGAAAAGTAGTTGAAAAATTGGGCCCAAGTATAAGCCTTAAGAGATATATCATATCCCAATAAGGGCAGCTAAATCAAATCAAAAGTCAAAGCCCCAAAGATGCAAAGCTCTGAACTACGGTCTGAGCTCAGAAACCTAAAAGCTCTATATCCACTCTAAAGCCTCTCTTATGCTAAATCACACCAAGCCTTCCTACCCATAATACCACCCTTATACAATAAAAGCTCTTCCGATCTTAAAAGGTAATTTATCTTTAATAAAAGTTGTTTTTGAAATTGGGGCAAGAATATTTCTAATTTTTCCTAAAGTTCTTGACTTGTACACCTAAGTTAATATTTCTTTCAAAATAGGCTTCTTCATTAGTCCCTTTTGAATCCCTTAGGCTAAAAGCCTAAATTCAGAATGTTAAACTGAAAAAGACCTAATGGATTGATCATGGTGTATCATATGCAAAATGGACTATAATTTTGGGACTGTAGTCAACAGTGTAATCTGGGCCAAAAGTTTGCAAGGAAGCCCTCTTTAACTAAACTAGTCATGAGTTACCTTTTCCTTAAAAAATAAGGGTGTTTGAAATCATAAGGCCTCACTAAGCAACTCGGCATTAAGGCTAGGGAGAACATAAGAAGCCCTATGTGATCATTAAGGAAGGGTTCTTTACCTGTTAGCAAACTAAAAGAAAAAAAAGGGTAATAAAAAGAAAGGAAAAGAAGAAGAGAGAGACAGTATCTTTATTCTAAGTCCATATCGGCCTAAGTGGCCAAGTTTTCAATCCATTCCAAAAAAAAAAAAAAAGTTAACTACAATAGTTAGGGTTTTTCTCATTCTTCCTAAATAAAGAAAATTATCCCTAATGTTTTTTTTTTTTAACATAAATGGTTTTCACCAAAAGGTTTATCTATAAATATTTTTCTCAAATTACGTAGTGTTTCGGATAAGTTTAATCTTAGCTAGCTCTCAAAAGGGCTATCCTGCCTTCCATCCATTCAACTCTCTTCAAGGACTTTTGCGAGCCTATAGGCCATTTCTGTTCACCAAATTCATTCAATGAGCCCATAAGGTGCTTCTGTTCTTTAAATTCCTTTAGCAAGCCCATAGGGCACTTTTATTCGCTAAGTTCATTTAGTGAGCCCATAGGGCATTTCTATTCACCAAGTTCGTAGGGTGCTTCTATTTCCTTTAGTGAGTTCATAAGGCATTTCTATTCATCGAATTCTCTCAAGTGAGCCCATAAGGTACTTCCCTTCATCATTTCCTTCTTAGCAAGCTCGTAGGGTACTCTTCTTCACCAGTATTCTCCTAATAAGCTCATAGGTCCAGCATAAGGTTGCTAGTCCTTGAGAGACGCTCCTACCTAGGTTAGAGAGCCTAGAGAGGTATAACCGGGTTCTTTATATCAATCCAAACTTAAGGTTGCTAGTCCTTGAGAGACGTTCCCGCCTAGGTTAGTGAGCCTAAGAGAGGCACGACCAGGTTCTTTAGATCAATTCTAGCTTAAGATCGCTAGTCCTTGAGAGACGCTCCTGCCTAGGTTAGTAAGCCTATAGAGGCACGACCAAGTTTGTTAGATCAATCCTAGCTTAGGGTTACTAGTGTTATGCCCCGAAGTTACAAAGTTGTAACAGTCTCACCGTGTAATCTATTCTATGATAGTAACTGGCCTTACAGTACTTACCATAGACATGATTTACACAAGGCGTCGACGACTCCTCGCTTTGAAGTAAATAGTTCAATTAAAAGTTTAGCTAAAGTTACAGTAATTATCAAGAACTTTAGGTAAACATACGTAATTACATGTACATTCCACATAACTTCCCAGGAAATTCTACATTAACGTAACAATCAACTAATTTACATATCAACTATCAGTCTTTCAATCTTAAGCTACTAAGGAGACTCTAGATATACATTAACTACTAGGCGAATTGATCATCATACCCCAGGCTTCAAAAGAACTAACCTCTGGATAGTTGTAAGGTGGTATAATACTCGGAGTATTCAGAAATCAGGACTTACAAAAAGATCCATACGGGTATGAGCAACTATAGCTCAGTAAGTTAATTGGAGACTCGTGAATATATACAAACACAAACAAGATTATCAAGCAATTATTTTCATGCAATGCAACAAGCAAGTGTCATCATACAAAGTAGTCCAGTCCGTTGCGAAATCAGAGAAATTTCACCTACTTTAATCCGAGTTGAGGAGTTTTCATGTTATGTAACAGCTTATAACCAAACCCAGGTTTGTGCAATGAAGACACTGCTCCTCCTAAGACTATCCTTCGAACCAATGCTCTCATTCTCACCGCGACCTCCTCTCCTGTCACTTAGTTCAACTAAGGATGAGGAAAAGACCAATTTGCTATTCAGTGCTATTTTTATCGAAGGTGTTGGTGTTTGGTTAAAGAATCTTAACGATCCCTTAAAGGGTTGCAATGCATGACAATTTAGGGAATTAGAGTCAAATAAGATTAAATTCCATTTACGGTATTCAGATAATTTCACACCAATCCAGTCATAATACACAATCAATCACAACACCAATTTCAACACGAATTCAGACACACAAACACATGAATAAACTACTTACAATCACAATCATACACAATCCTAAGTCTTCGAATACCATAAAATAGTACTCTAATACGGTAAAGTAATAACCTAACTTACTTGGAATTCTTGGTCGCCCAATCACCTAATTGCAGGTCGGTTCATCTCCGGGTATCCTATAATACAAATATATCTTTTTGGTATTTATACTTTGATGATACATATTCTAAGTTATAATTTAACTCACTTCTCCATATATACCTATTATTTATTAATGATTTATTCTACCTTAATTCGGGGTTCGGTTTTTAAATTAGATTCCAGTTTTGATTCTACATTGTCTCTGACTACAAGGAATCCTAAATACGCTTGAATCCTAATGTAAAATTAATCACATTAAGCTTGAGTATTCTAATATCACATTGGGTCTTAATTTAATGTTCTAATATATTCAGTACACTCTAATCCTAATTGGGATACCGGATTTACTCTCAATGTGAGGAAATCTTACATTTTTTATACAATTACCTAAAACTAAATTTGGTTTTAGATTTATTATGCACTGATTTTTATTATTATATTATCCAAATAAACCTAATTTTCCATATTTATTAAATTTCCAATTCCACATATTCCTAATTTCCTACAATTACCACATAATTCTTATATTAATTACACTTAACACTCTAAAGACTGGGATTAGGTTTCCACATCAAAGATTAACATCCTTAAACATCTAATTACTATCTAAATCAGTAATTAATCACCTAATTAAAAATTATCCAATTTTTTCATCATTTTAGGGCTAAAAAATTACTTAAAATTTTCAAAAATTAAAATTTAAAAAATGGCTTCATAACACTATTTTATATCACTTAAGCATTCTACAAAAAAAAATTTGAGCTCCAAACTACATTTCTAAGCCTATTTATTTCTAGTTCTATCCATGCTTGATTTTGCTTAATTTCTTAAGAACCCTATTTTTACAGACGTGATTAAACTTAATCACTATTTTCCCCTAAATCTACATATAATAAGATCTCAGAATAATAAATTTCATAATTTTTTGGGCAAAATAAATAATTTTAAAAAGTTTTACAAAATCAGAGAAGATGTGAGACTCACCTGATCCGATGGCTTTTTGGCCTCCAACACCAGTTCAAGTATGTCGGTTGGTCCAAGCGGTGGGTTTGGAGTAGGGTGGTAGTGGTGGTTCAATTCTAGGTGGTGGTAGTGTGTGGGTTTGGTCTTCTTGCTCCCTTTGCACAGATTTGGGGAAATTTTCTAAAACCCTAATTTTTTTCTCTAAATTTCGGTACTCTCAATTTTTCCAAGATTATAATTGTCCAAATGAGTTTTGTAATTTTTCTTGCTATGTATAGAGCCTTGTAGTAATTATTATGCGTTAATTAGACAAGATAATGCTCAAATCTCTTCCAAATTTGCCTTTTGTATTGCTTGTTTTTTATTGGTTAATTTTTCTTCTTGAATTCCTGACTTGTCATGACTAAATCTAGGTCATTCCCTATTCCTCTGATTTTTTTTTCTAATTTTTTCTTAATTATTTTATAATTTTCTTTAATTATTTAATAAGTTTCTAACTAATTTCAAGCAATTTAAGTAATTTCGCGTATTTTTATCTATACATAAATACACGTAGGGTACAAGTAAACATTCCTAATTATTATTTAGGTCATTTAATGATTTTTAGTATACATATAATTTATCTCTATCAATTTATTAATTATTAGGTTGCACTTTTTGCTTTTTTGATAATTAACAAGTATTCTATTTAAAATTTGAAAATTTTATAGTCTCTTATTTTATTACTTATTTTCTTAAATTTAAATTTACAAGGTCATTTTTACTAATATTTCTAACTATAGTTTATAATTTAGGTTTGATCAGATTCTTTAACCGATAGCCCTAAACTTTGTGTACTAAGTTTGATCCTATGGTCACTTGGGTTAACTTTAGGGCTTACAGTTAGTCTCCGAGAGACGTTTCCACTTAGGATAGTGAGCCTAGAGAGGCACGACCAAGTTCTTTAGATCGATCCTAGTAATCCTAGCTTACGTTTGCTAGTCTCTAAGGGATGCTCCCACCATGGTTAATGAGCTTAGAAAGGCACGACCAGGTTCTTTAGATCGATCTTAGCTTAGGGTTGCTAGTCCTTGAGAGATGCTCCTGCCTAGATTAGTAAGCCTAAAGAGGTATGACCAGGTTCTTTAGATTGATCTTAGCTTAGGGTTGCTAGTTCACAAGAGAGATGTTCCTGCTTAGGTTAATGAGCCTAAGAGAGGTACGACCAAGTTCTTTAGATTGATCCTAGCTTAAGGTTGCTGGTCTTCGAGAGACGCTTACGCCTAGGTTAATGAGCTTAGAGAGGCACGACCAAGTTCTTTAGATCGATCCCAACTTAGGGTTGCTAGTTCTCAAGAGACGTTTCTACCTAGGTTAGTGAGCCTAAAAAGGCACGACCAGGTTCTTTAGATCGATCCCAACTTAGTATTGCAAGTCTTCAAGAGATGCTTCTGCCTGGGTTAGTGAGCCTAGAGAGGTACGACCAAGTTCTTTAGATCGATCCCAGCAATCCCAACTTAGGTTTGCTAGTCTCCGAGGGGTACTCCTACCTAGGTTAGTAAGCCTAGAGAGGCACAACCAGGTTCTTTAGGTCGATCCTAGCTTAGGGTTGTTAGTCCTTAAGAGATGCTCCCACTTAGGTTAGTGAGCCTAGAGAGGTACGATTAGGTTTTTTAGATCAATCCCAACTGAGGGTTGCTAGTTCTTGAGAGACATTCTTGCCTAGGTTAGTAAGCTTAAGAGAGACACAACTAGGTTCTTTAGATCAATCCCAGCTTAGGGTTGCTAGTCCCCGAGAGATGCTCCTGCCTAAGTTAGTGAGCCTAAGAGAAGCACAACCAAGTTCTTTAAATCGATCTCAGCTTAAGGTTGCTAATCTTAGAAAGATGCTCCTGCTTAGGTTAGTGAGCCTAAGAGAGGCACAACTAAGTTCTTTAGATCGATCCTAGCTTAGGGTCGTTAGTCCCTGAGAGACGCTCCTACCTAGGTTAGTGAGCCTAAAGAGGCATGACTAGGTTCTTTAGATCGATCCTAGCTTAGGGTTACTAGTCCTCGAGAGATGCTCTTGCTTAGGTTAGTAAGCTTAGAGAGGTATTACCAGGTTCTTTAGATCGATCCTAGCTTAGGGTTACTAGTCTCCAAGAGACGTTCCCGCCTAAGTTAGTGAGTTTAGAGAGGCATGACCAAGTTCTTTAGATTGATCCCAACTTAGGATTGCTAATCCCCGAGAGATGCTTCTACCTATGTTAGTGAGCCTAGATAGGTATGACCAAGTTCTTTAGATCGATCCCAGTAATCCCAGCTTAGGTTTTCTAGTCCTCGAGGGACACTCCCGCCTAGGTTAATGAGCCTAGAAAGGCATAACTAGGTTCTTTAGATTGATCCTAGCTTAGGGTTGTTAGTCCCTAAGAGATGCTCTTCTTAGGTTAGTGAGCCTAGAGAGGTATGACAAGGTTCTTTAGATCGATCCCAACATAAAGTTGCTAGTTCTCGAGAGACGTTCCTACCTAGGTTAGTAAGCCTAAAAGAGACACAACTGGGTTCTTTAGATCAATCCCAACTTATGGTTGCTAGTCCCCGAGAGATGCTCCTGCCTAGGTTAGTGAGCCTAAGAGAGGCACGATCAGGTTCTTCAGATCGATCCAAGCTTAATGTTGCTAATCCTCGAAAGATGCTCCCGCCTAGGTTAGTAAGCCTAAGAGAGGCACGACCAGGTTCTTTAGATTGATCCTAGCTTAGGATTGCTAGTCCCTGAGAGACGCTCCCGCCTAGGTTAGTGAGCCGAGAGACGCATGACTAGGTTCTTTAGATCGATTCTAGCTTAAGGTTGCTAGTCCTCGAGAGACACTCTCGCCTAGGTTAGTAAGCCTAAAAAGGCACGACTAGGTTCTTTAGATCGATCCTAACTTAGGGTTGCTAATCCTCGAAAGACGTTCCTGCCTGGGTTAGTGAGCCTAAAGAGGTACAACAAGGTTCTTTATATTGATCCCAACTTAAAATTGCTAGTCCTTGAGAGACGCTCCTACTTAGGTTAGTGAGCTTAGAAAGGTACAACCAAGTTATCCAAATCAATCCCAACAAAGGGTTGCTTATCCTAGAGACACCATCGCCTAGGTTAGTGAGCCTAAAGAGACACGACCAAGCTTCATTTCTTCACCAAAATCCCTAATAGATCGAGTTTAGGATAGCTAGTTAGTTGTCTTCCCTGGGGCAAAAATATTGTCTTTGTTTTTGTGGTAAAGTTTTATTCAAACTTCACCACAAAGAGGGATAGCTATAGACACCTAATTTTTGTCCCTCTTTTTATTAAGATAAGGGGTCTTAAATTAGGAAAAATAAAAAAATAGAAAATTAAAGAAATTTCGAAAAAATTAAGAAATTTAGAAAAATACAAAAAAATAGAAAAATAGGAAAAGCACAAAAAATAAGAAATTAAAAAAATTTAGAAAATTGAAAAGTCATAAAAAAAATAGTAAAAAATTGAAAGTAGAAGATTTATAGACTTTAGAAAATAATAATTTAATAGAATGAAATTTTAATTTTAATAAATTGAGGCAGGGGACCGTTGAGCCTAGGCTTAAATTTAAATCTAGCCCAGGCTGACATAGTGAGTGCACATATGGACAAGGCACAAGCCAACGGCCTAACAGTAACACACTTGGACTTGGCATTAGGTTAAACTTAAAGGTTAAGGGTTCAAAACTTAGCAAAGGCATGAAGGCCTTTTTATTTTTTGTAATTAATACACTGCCATGTGTTAGGATCTTATTGTGCCACGTATCCTGACACGTGGCAGCATCTAATTGGTTGATGCTGACGTGATGCTACGTGGCATGCCATGTCAGCTACCACGTATTACGTAATGATACGTGGTATAGGACCATTAGATGACGTGGCTGACGTAGTGCCGCATCAACCGCTTTTCTCTCTCTTTCCCTTCTCTTTCTTTCCCTTTCCCTTGATTTCCTCCTCTTTCCCAACCAAGAACAAACCCGACCCCTTCACTTTAGCCCTAGATTTCGCATGTTTTCCTTACTCAAACACACCAATTAATGGTGCAATTCCATGCTCCGCATAGCCTACTTCGAATAGAGCCAAAGAGTAAGACTAGATTCATCCTTCTCGTTAGTTAAATCGAGCTCCCAAGATTGGAAAAAATCTTAAGTTTTGGAATTTTGCAATTCGCCATTAAAGGAATTTTTGGGCTTGTACCAACTGAATTTATTATAAATTAGACCCATACGAGCTTCGGAGAGGAGAATTACACACAAACGCATAAACCGCAAAAACAACTAATGAGCTCTCTCTCTCTCTCTCTCTCTCTCCTTGTTCACTCTCTCTCTCTACCAAACCTTCTTTTTCTCTTCGTATTTCTCTCTTTAGCCACCTTCAATTGAGCTCACCACTACGGCCGAACCCCCTTAGATGCGAGGATTCGAACCTAACTACCCTTGTCCCTAATCGTAACCCTTAACAACACCACCAAACACCCACCATCAAAACCTTAACCCACAACTGCCCCCTCTCGAACCACTACCTTTAACCACCTTAGGCCCAAACTAACCCTATGGTCGAACTCCCCATACCTTAAAACCCCAATGACACCACCTAAACACCACCGTTGGCCACCACAATTAAACACCACCCAAACGACCACCTTAAGTTGCGGTAACCTCCCTACCCCCATTATCTCCAATAAAATACACAATAAATTGTCCTTAACCACAAAAAATTCCCCCTAAAGAGCCTTGGATTACCCTTAATGCCAGTACCTCCAATACAAGCTAGTTATTTGAGTCGCAACCGACCCAACTGCTTGACCCGAGATTCGCTTTAGCTAAACCAAACCGTGCCCTATCTCAACTTAGTCCAACCCTTTTCTTTTCTTTATAGTTATTTTGTCCTTTTTATTTATTTATTTATTTTTACTTACCCATGTAAATTGTAATGTAAAAAGGAAAAGCAAGAAAAAGAAAAAGAATAATTTATTTATTTATTTTTAGTGGAAAAAAATAAAATAAAGGAAAAAAATAATTAAGACAATAAAAAATAAAAATATGTAAAGGAGTTAATGAATAAATTTATTTTTTTTAGCACTTAGAAAAATAAAGTTTTCAAAAAAAAAAAAATGAATGGACCATTTACAAATTAGGACTATTTTAGATTTTTTCAAAAATAAAACCCCGATTAGGACTTTTTTTTTTAGAAAAATTTCCTTAAATGAATTGAACTGGATAAAAATATAAAGCTGATTTCTTTTCAAAAATTAAAATCAAATCAACCCACTAAAGTTTTCATTAAAAAAACTACGTACGTCTGATCTCGAATAGTGGATACATAGGTATCTACGGGACAACGGTAAAACATAAAGAAACTTAATTTTCCTTTTTTTCTTTAGTTTAGATTTCTCGAGTTATCTAATTTATGTAAATAATCGAGTTCTATTTTATAGAGTAAAAGGTGGTTTTTAAGGTCAAACTTAAATTTGAGAAGTTAATAGTACCTGTAAGGGTTTAAAAAACCTAACCATTGGATTCAGATCTCTAGTTTCTAAAACTATTTTTTAATAAAATTGATTTTCTTGTTAAGACCAGTAATTAAGTTATAACCCATCCACCCGATCGGTTATAACTTAACTTTTTTTTCTTGATTCTAGTCAGATAGCGACTCTAATACATTTTCAAGTTAAAAACCAATTTTCTTTAAACCCTAATCAATGGTTAATATTAAACAGGTGGGTTTAGTACTGATCGGTTTAAAGAAGATCTAATTTAAAAAACTAGGAGGTGAAAAACCAGGCTCGATACTATTGATACAATTTAAAAGAATTTTTACAACTTAAATAAATTACTAACTTGATTAGGGTATTTTAGATTATAAGTTTGCCTAGTTATTAAAGGAATAGTTAAAGGTTGATCTATCACCAATACTTCTTTTTCTTTGTTAACCTTGACTATACCTACAGATCTTTCAAATATACCTATCTTATATAATATTTTGGGATTAAGTGAATAAATTACTTGATAGAATATTTCTATGTCCCTGTCTACATCTATTATATCTTCTAATACTATTTCTCTATTCCCAAAATTATTTCTACCAAGTAACTTTCCTAAGAAACCAGAGTTATTACTACTACTTGCCTATTCTGATATTGTCCTAGATCTACTTGCAAAGGGTGTTGTTTTAGTTTTAGTTGCCATTTTTCTTTTTATAACTAGGAGGTACTGGAAATGTAAATGGTCCCAGTGTAGTCTTCTTTCCTTCATCTTTTATGCTTCCTGTATTAATGTTTTCCAATTTTTTAGTTATTAATTATAAATCGTTGGAATACTCTACTTTTTCTTTTTCTCTAATTAAATTTTCTATTTTATAATTTAATCTAATGACTAGAGCTATCAAAATATTTAAGGTTCTTACTATTTCTTTATTTGATGTTTGTATTAGCTCAATTTTTATAAATCCTATAGTATTTTCCAAAATTTTTCTAGTATATACTAAAATTTCCTTATAATCTTTACTTTCTTCTAAGATCATAAAACTTTTTAGGTAACGTTCCATTTCTAAGGCTATTTCTTCTACTTTTTGTATATTTTGTTTGTTTTTCCTAGATATCTCTTCTAACTTAGATGAAACCTTTTTTACTTTTATAGCCTTTTCTTCTAAAATTATCTTTCTTTTTTCTAATTAGATAAATTTTTATTCTAAATTTTTAAGGATTACTTTTTGAGAATTTCAAAGTTTAAGCTTTTAGTATTTTTTAACTTCTTTATATTTTTCTATCTCCTAAAATTTTCTTTTTATTTTGTTGTTCTAATCTTTTATAAAATCTAAGTATTTTTTGTCAATTTTGGTATAATATTATTTTTATAAAATATAAGTTTTTTGTTTTAAATTAAGATACTCAAACTTGTCTATGATTGAAACTATTCTACTACACTCTCTTGTTTTTCTAACCAATATTTATACACTCCTTTTTTTCTTCACCAAGCATTAACTCCTTAGCTTGTTAAAACTCAAGAAGCAAAAAGAATCTCCTTCCCTTAAAGTTTGGTATCATAGCATATCAACTTAAGTTTTATTATTTTACTTTACACAATTGTTACATTACATATAATATAATCACATGAAATATTAATTATCAATACCTAGTATTGGTATACATAATAATATATTGGGATTCTATATATATATATGGTTATAATAATGATTCATCATTATATATGATGTATTATATGTTATAACTATATTTATGTAAAGATATAACTTGTAGTTATTATCATGTAAGTTGTTAATTTTTATATATAGTAATATTATGTTATATAATATAATTATATGTAATACTAATTATCGATACCTAGTATTGGTATACATAATAATATAATAGGATTACATATATATGTGGTATAAATGGCTTAATATAATTATAAATAGTTTTATGTATTATCACTACATTAAATATAATATGATCTTAATAGTATAATAATAACAATACATTTGTTATATGTAGTTATATATACTATATTATAATATATAGAATGCTAAGTATAAATAGTGCAACTAATATATGTTAATGCATGGGGAAAGTGTAATCTATTATAACAATATGATGGAAATTAATACTAATATAGTAGTTGCCCTTTTATTATAATCTTCTCGATATATTTAGGATGGGTAAGAGAGAGAAGTAGAGGCAAATGCAAAATTTGACTTTTTTCACAATATTTTGGTTAGGGTTTTCTTTCTCCCTCTCTCTCTCTCTCTCTCTCTCTCTCTCTCTCTCTTTTCCATGTATGACTATGAGAGGATTTTCTATTTTAGCTTCTCTTATTATCAATTTATTTTTATTAAGTATTATTATTAAATTTAATATATAGTAATATTATGGTATATAATATAATTATATGATAAGTATTGAGGTATATGATACATTATATCTATCTAGTATAAAAGTATGAAAATATAACTTATACATGTTATAATATACACTATGTAACTAATGGTACTATTAAGTATTATATAGTTACCATATATTATAATACTTGTTATTAATGATAATAATATTTTAATATAGTCTTTGTTATTATTAATGATAATTTGTTAAATTAGTATATACCTATTCAACCTTAATATAGTTAGGGCATGGCCATATTACATTTATATACATGATTACATATAAGTATTTAGGCATATGATATATAATATCTATCTAGTATAAAAGTATGAAAGTATAACTTATACATGTTATAATATACACTATGTAACTAATAGTACTATTAAGTATTATAAGATTACATTAATGTTAGCCACTCTTGGATATTATAATACAAAGTATATTACTATTAGTTTATTATATATATTTTAACATATAAATAATAGGTAACATAATAGTTAAATATAATATACTATATTATTATAATTAATATTTTACCTAGTATAGACAATATATCGTAGATTAATTATTACAATAGCACACATATATATTATGATATATATATATATATATTTATAGTAACAACCTTATCATATGAATGTAGTGTACTATAATAACTTATATTAGTTATGACATATGTTAATTAACTAATTGATAAGTATACATTATAAATCATTACCTATACTTTATAATTATTAAAACTTATATACTAAGTGATAATGCATGGGGATAACAATATTCCCATTATTAATATAAGTATTATTACATTGCAATAATAATTTATTGTTATATATGATATGTTATATGTTATAACTATACCTATGTAAAGATATAACTTNTCTATACTAGGTAAAATATTTATATTTAAAATATAGTATTATTATAATAAATATTTTACCTAGTATAGACAATATATCGTAGATTAATTATTACAATAGCACACATATATATTATGATATATATATATATATATTTATAGTAACAACCTTATCATATGAATGTAGTGTACTATAATAACTTATATTAGTTATGACATATGTTAATTAACTAATTGATAAGTATACATTATAAATCATTACCTATACTTTATAATTATTAAAACTTATATACTAAGTGATAATGCATGGGGATAACAATATTCCCATTATTAATATAAGTATTATTACATTGCAATAATAATTTATTGTTATATATGATATGTTATATGTTATAACTATACCTATGTAAAGATATAACTTATAGTTATTATCATACACGAGTTCATCTTAATAAATCTATTTTGACTTGTTAATTTCTCTAATAATATTATTTAACAAATTGTTTAATTTATTATTATGGAAACAGCTTGTTGACCAACGGTCTCACTTCTTAGTATTGATTTGTTGAGTTATACGAGCCAACTAAAATGAAGGGGTATGTAGGAAGAGGTTTATGGTGTTTTGATGATATGATGTTGGGTGGTTTAATCTTAATTAAATATGGATTTCAGGTCATAGGGATGTTTTTGTTGGGGTCCAAGTAAAATCATGATACCAGAGATTTGAAGATATTAAATGCTTCTATAATTATCCTCTTCTTATTTTGGTTTCATTAATTTTTCGCACTTTTTAAGATTTAGGTGTGACTAGCATTAGGCTAAAGCTAGGGCTACATTTGGGCATTTTAATGAAATATATACATATAAGAACATATGAAGTATGATATAGTATTTTATAAATTAATATATATTTAATATATTACACTTTATGAATATATATGTACAATCATATAATATACATGGTTAACATATGGCATTTATTATAAATTAATTACCATATATCTATTCTACCTTAATATTGTTAAGGTATGACCCTATTACATTTATATACCTATCAAACACTAAGCCAAAAAAGCGAAATTCTGGAATGAAGAAAAAGAAAACCCAAAAACTTAGATAATAATCAATACTTGAATCCAACTAAAAATTAAGAAATAAGGACCAAATAATCTAAAAGTAGAACAAAAAAAAAAAAATCCCTACATAATCACCTAAAAATAATACCCATTTATAATTGGAATCTAAATTAATAGAAAGAACATACTGAAAAGTTATTAATCTCAAATATTTAAGAAATCAAAATAAAGATTAAATCTTTCAATTATGTATTAAAAGATTCTTCGTTTTTCTTTTTTAGTGTATATTTGTTCTTTTTCCTTCTTTCCTCCTCACAACTAAAGAAGAAGAAGAGCAGTAAAGAAGAAGATATTGTGTCCAAAAATGTAGGTTTCGAATTTTTATTGTCTTTTCTTTTTCATTGACAATCTGATATTCAAAAAATTATTAAGAAGCTAATTCAAAAGAAAAGTTATGGCATATTTCGCAAAAGGATTTTAAAAAGAACATTTCATCATCAAATTACTTGATTAGTTTGTTGATATTTTGATTTTTAAATTAATAATGTTTTAAGGTACTGAAATCTTTTAGTATCAAAGTTAGTCTCGTGTTCATTCTTCCCAATCTATTTTTTATGGGAGAGCGTGGGTTGAATGAGACTTGTTAATTTCAATTAATATTTTGTAATAAACAATTTGTGTTAACTTTCCTAGTTGTGTTGGTAAGCTGTAACTGTGATTCTAGCAGTAAGTCTAGTAGCAGTAAGGGCAATGAGAGCATTGGTCAATAAGGTGATCTTACAGTGATAAGCTAAATAATCTATTAAACAAAACTATTAAGAAAATTAACAAGTCAAAATGGATCTATTAAGATGTACTATTTCCTCTTCTAGCAATACACCTTAGAGAAGCTCATTTTTTAGAGACGCTAAATTTAGTACTTCAAACCAAGATACTCTTAATCAATTAGAAATAAAAATTTCTCAAATAGAGTAAGAATTACACAATTGGTCAATTCCTGAAAGAAAAAAAAAAGCTAAATAAATATATGAAATAGGAAGTTTTAGTTTAAAACACGATTATTTGATCACAACTATAGAGAAAACTATATCTCTATAAAGAAAACAAGAGGTCATCAAATTACTGTTTGAAACTACTATTCAAGAACATAGAAATAAGTACAAATATTTACATATAAGTCTTATTCAAGTTTCAATAAAACCTTTGCATAAACTAGCTATAAATCACCTACTTCTAGTTTAGTTAAGGGATGCAAGAAACACCAATTTTTACGAAACAACCCTTTCCTTGTTCTAAACGATTTACAAAGTGATGTTTACTTAATGTTTTCTAGACTTTACAGTAGGATTAGATAATCCAAAATCTCTAAATAATTTAGTATTACATATTCAATCTTAGAACCATAATTTCGTAGAAAAAATGATGCCTATGGCTCTTATTTTGAGAATCTGTTATAAATGTATAAGTTCAAATATATCTCCTAAGACTAAGAAGATTTCCCTAAAGGGAGAAAATATTCTTCCAAAGGAAAATACTAAAAATTCTTTGACATATAATCCTAAGAAGTAAAGTTGGGAAGAAATTTCCCTTTTAAAAGAATGGACTTTGGAGGAAGTACTCCCACTAAGGCTTAGCATTTATTAATCAAAACCTTTTCTTACTAAACCACCTGATAATGGAAATATTGGAATTCAATTTCCTAGAAACACAAATAGGAGACCTTATGCTCTTAGGATAGAAGATTGCTTAGTGGATTAAATATGGATTAAATACCCCATTCAAATAGTCAAACATAAGAAAAAGACTTGGAAGTCCTTAGATCAGATAACGAATTAATTAGGCTTAGGTGTGTAGACTTTAAACCTCAGGTCCCTGAACTAGTTTATCAACCCAATTCTCTAACTTATTCTCAAATTAATGAATTCAATACGATAAACTTAGAAGAACTCTTCAAAATTAACAAAGATATTTTAAGACAATATTTTTTGTTAGAAGAAAAAAAAAAGGTTAAAATATTTTAACCGAAGGAAGAAACTTATTCAATAAAAGCAATGTAGTATTTTGATATGGAAACCAAATTGCGTAAAAATGAATCTTTCTTCTGATGGCTTAAAGAAAATTTTGGTCTAGGCAAAACTTACTTTATTCAAACTTTAAACAAACTAACAAAAAAATGGAAAACATAAAAAGGTCTTATTATGGGAATCGATCCCTCACTTCAAGAAGTAAAAATTAAAATATTAAAATTCAAGATGAGTCCATAAAAGCTTCTCCATTTAAGAAAACAATTGGAGAAAATCAAGATTTAAATAATGTCAAACTCAAAATAATTATACTAATTAAGTTTTTTATACTCTTAGTCAATAAACCAATAGAATTAAAAATATGCTAATTAATAAACAAGATAAAGGAAATTTTGTAATCAAAGAAGAATGTTCATCCTAAAAAATAATGAAACCTATTTACCCACCAATAACATTCCAGATATTCAAAATTTTAAGTTTAGAAAAAGTGATAAATTATTAGAAGAAATTTCAAATAGACTAAGTAAATTAGAAATAAATAATAAGAATGTAATTAACACCATTGATCAAGAAATAGAGAAATTATTAAGACAATTTTCTCAAAACCTTAACATCAATAAGATCAATAATCCTTAATGGTTAAGGGCAACTTTAAATCAAAGGTCATGGTATTCTAAGCCCTCTCCTCCAGATACTATGTATGAAGGAAAACCATATATAGATTTAGTTAGATATTCTGGAGAAGGAATTTATGAATAGAACATAGATGGAATGGTAGAATATTAAGTTTTAGATATACTTAATCAAATGATTATTGCATTAAATTCATTTAAACAACAAAATAATATTGATCATCAAATAGTAAGAATTCTGGTATCTAGATTCATAGGAATGCTCAAAGCACCATGGGAAAACTATCTTAAAGAAGACGAAAAACAATATATCCTTAATTAATTAGTGGTTAATAATGCACTAGTTTTAATGGAAGACACTACTCCAACTTTAATTTATGCTATCACTAAACATTTTGTAGGAGATCCTACTGTATTTGGAGAAAGAAATGAAGAAATTCTTCAAAATTTAAAGTATCCAACTCTAAATGATTTTAAATGGTATAAAGATATTGCTGAGGTTTTCTTAAGACAAGATTGCAATGAAAGTTTTTGGAAAGAATGCTTTATAGCTGGACTTCCAAAGCTATTTGCAAATGAAGTCTAAGAAAGGATTTTAAGAGAATATTGTATTATTTTATATTACTCAAACATATCATTTGGAGAACTTATCAATGATGTCAATTTAGAAGTTAAGTTTATGCAATAATTTAAAACTCAAATAAAAAGTAAAGAAAGAAAAAGTAAAAGAGAATTAGGAGGTTTTTATTATCAATATGGTTTTGAAAAAATTTAAGCCCCTTCATCAATAGTCAAAAGAAAAACTAAAAAACATAAAAATCAAATACAATATGAAAAAAGAGATATTAAAAATAGAAAAATTATAAACCAAAAAAGAAATTTTTTTAAAAAGAAATAAAATATTACGATTGTGGCATAAAATGACATATTGCTCTCAAGTGTTTAAAATTAAAGAAAATTAATAACCTAGATTTAGAAAAAGAAGTCAAAGATGAGATAGTCAAAATAATAAATGATAGTAATTCTAAAGATAGTATATCGAGGGAAGAAAATTATCATTGTATTCAAGAAATTGAAAGTGATTGTGATACTTCACTTAGTGAAGATTCATATTGTTGTTCTAAAAAAGTTTGTTCATGTAAAAGAATAAATGTCATCATTAGTGAAGTAAAATTTTTATTAAAAATGGTTAATCAAATAAAAGATCCAAAAAAGCAAAGAGAATATTTGCATAAAATTAGAGACATAACTATGCAAGAAAAAAAATGTCAAGATAAAGATAAAATATATTCATTACAAAGAACAAGCTATAACAATAAAGAGTCTTTAATTAGAAATAAATGTCATGAAAAAGGAAATAAAACACTTAGAATTTAAGTATGAGCATTTAGAAGAAAAGACAAAAAAATAAAGAAAAAATACAAAATATTTAAGATTCTAGTGAAGAAGAATCATAAGAAGAAAGGGAAAATGATCAAGAGATTGAAGAATATGTTAATTTAATTAATAGAATAAATATTAAAAAATGGTATGTCAAAATAACAATAACTATAAAAAATGAGTTTATTATGGAAGTAACAGCTTTGTTAGATTCAGGTACTAATTAAAATTGTATTCAAGAAGGACTAGTTCAAACAAAATTTTATCAAAAAACAACAGAAAGATGGATTTTAGTGAATGGTTGTAAATTAAATGTTAATTATAAATTACCTAATGCCAAGATTGTTCAAGAAGGTGTTAATTTCAAAACTTCATTTGTTTTAGTCAAGAATATTAATAATTCGGTAATATTAGGAACTCCATTTTTAACCATGCTCTACCCCTTTTTCAATAACATATGAGGGATTGAAAGTCAAAGATAAAGAAATATTTTTCAAATTTATATATCCTATGAGAGAAAAAGAAGTCAATTTCTTAAAGGAAAACATGATTAGTCAAAGTGAAAGAAAATTAAAACATATTAATTTTCTTAAAGAAGAAATAGAAGAAGAGCGAATAAATTCACAACTTATTAAAAAGGAAATTGAAGAAAAAAAAATCAAATTATTACAAGAAAAATTTGAAAAAGAAATATGCTCCGAAATCCCCAATGCTTTCTGGTCAAGAAAAAAGGACATAATAAATTTACCTCATGTAGAAGGATTTACCGATGAAAAAATCTCTACAAAGGTAAGGCCTATTCAAATGAATAAAGAATTATTAAAATTTTGTAAAAAAAAAGTTCAAGATTTATTAAATAAAAAATTAATTAGAAAATCTAAGTCACCTTGGTCATGTTCAACCTTTTAAATTCAAAATCAAGTAGAATTAAAAATAGGTACTCCAAGATTAGTTATCAATTATAAACCATTAAATTTGGTTTTCAAATGAATTAGGTGTCCAATACCTAATAAGAGAGATTTACTCAATAGATTAGTAGATGCTAAATTTTTTTTCAAAATTTAACATGAGATTTGGATTTTAGCAACTCTAACTAAAGAAGATAGATATAAGACAACTTTCATTATTGGTTATTACAAATGGAACGTAAAGTCATTTGGTCTTAAGAACGATCCTTCTGAATTTCAAAATATTAGGAATGAAATCTTTACACCATACTTGAGTTTTTCAATAGTTTATGTAGATAATATTTTAATCTTTTCAAGAAACATAAATTAACACTTTAAACATCTAAATACGTTTTTCAACATAATTAAAACGAATGGTTTAGTAGTTTCAAAGAAAAAGATGAAGTTATTTCAAGCTAGGATTAGATTTTTAAGGCATGATATTCACTAAGGAACAATCAAACCTATGGATAGATTTATAGAATTTGCTAAAAAATTTCCTAATGAAATTAAAAATAAAAAATAATTGCAAAGATTTTTAGGATATCTCAATTACATCTCATATTTTATTCAAAATTTAAAACCAAAATGTAAACTTCTATTCTAGAGATTAAAAAAGAATCATTCACCTTGGAATAATGAGATGATTAAAATTATTCAAGAAATCAAACAAGAGGTCAAAAACCTGTCTTGTCTTAGAATAATTAATCGAAATGCAAGATTCATAGTTAAAACTAATGCATCAGATATAGCATTTGGAGGAACATTAAAACAATCAATCAATAATCAAGAACACATAGTAAGGTATTATTCGAGAATTTGACAAAATGCTCAAACTAATTACTTAACAGTTAAGAAGGAAGTTTTATCAATAGTTTTATGTGTCTCAAAATTTCAAGATAATCTTTTTGGAAATTTTTTTTTAATTCGAGTAGATTGCAAATTAGTAAAAGAAATACTACTTAATGATGTTCAAAACCTTGTTTCAAAATAAATCTTTACTAGATGGCAAGCCACTTTATCTGCTTTTGATCTTGAAGTCAAATTTATGGAAGGAGCATCTAAATCTCTTAATTTCCTTTCAAGAGAATTTCTTCAAGGAAAGAATGTCAAAGCAAAAAACTAAAGCTGATTATGCCATCAAATTTTCTTTATTAACTCCATCAAAATCAATAACCCAACCTGTTGTTCCAAAAACTTATTCAGGTGTGGTAGGAAGTTCCTTTGCATCCATGGTCAATTTTCTAATTCAAAATCAAAATCATTTTCAAGTACTCAATCCAACCTATGTGACCTAACCACCTCATGTTTAAGTTAAAGGTTATTTTAAAAAGAAATTATCCCAAGAATTGTTTCTAATGGAAAGCGAAATTTCCAAAAACTTCACAAAAAAAGCCCCATTTGAAGTCAAAAAATATTTTCCAAAAGATTTCCATTTTTATCCTAGTGATCTAAAGAAAAACCATGTCTTCTATGAGTTTATTCTTGTAGATACTTATAGCATAGAATTAACTCATCAAGGAGGATAAGGCGAAGGCGAAGAAGAAGAAATCACTTATTCCAAATGCAAGATCAAGAGAGTCTTAACCCTTAAGCGGTGGAATCAATAGCCTTGGACTACTAAGATGTTTTCTCAACCCTTCATTCCACCAACATGTGATTATTATGATTACATCAAAGCATGAGAAAATATATTCTCTATAGAAAATTATTCTCATTCTTGTTTCATTCAATTCAAAACTACTCAAGGCGAATTCCTAGCATGGTTCGTAATGGTTCAATTGCTTTAGTCGAACAAAGAAAATATTGCCACCAAAAATTCATCAAGGATTCCAAATATTTTGGAAAAATTGTGATCAATTACTTTCCTTCAAATTCTTATTATTTGCGGTAAGATTCAACATTTGATAGATTATGACATGGACTTATGCCATAGAGGAAGGTATTTGTGGACAACTTTTAATTAAAAGAATTTTCCATGTCAAATGGTGGAAAAAACTCAGTATATTAATGGCGGATGCTAGAACCATTTAAGCATATGTAGATCGATAAAAAAGGACATTGTTTAAAACAGTGAATTTTTAAATGACAAGAGTAAGATTCAAGCGGACTTGGTCGGAACTTCCAATCCCCTTGAGTACAAAAGAAAAATAAATAAATTAGCCTCTAAAATGTCTGAAGAAGAAGATAGCTTAGATAGCAATAACTTCAATCAAAATGAGGATGATTGTTATAGAATTAACCTTTCTCAATATAAGTAATTGTTTAAAATTCCATTTGTTCAATAAAGAAAGATAAAGAGCTTATTTGTGTTCAATCAATAAAGATATTGTTCACAATTGTTGTTGACCATTACCACTGCTTTCGTCCCCACAGTCGATTTAGTCATTAAAGTTTTATTATGTTTCTATTTTTAAGTTGTTCATTAATCCAACTAAACAAAGTAATAGGTATTACACCCTTATTACATTTCTTAAGAATTCTAATTACATTCCTCCCTCATATCATTCAGTAAAGTGAATGGGCTGAGTTATCTTCTTTGTAGTTTGACCAAATTAATGAGGTAATTGTAAGGTCTACATAGAATATTTCGAATCCAACATGAAAATTAGTCCATATTCAGTTTTTAAGTCAGTCAAAAAATTGAGTCAAAGTTAGAAAAAAAAGGGGTAAATGCTATTTCCTTATTCGATTTATTTGAAGGAGAAAAAGAAATAATAAAAAGAGAAGAAAGAAAAAAAAAACATGACATCACAGTGAGCCGACATTCAATAGTCCATACTCTATCGTAACCCCACAGCCTTGACCTCGCAATCATCTCTCTCCCATAGTCGAAACATTAACCACTCTCCAACACCCCGACCAAGATCATAATCAATAGTAAATCACTCTCCAACACCACGACCCATAGTAGCATGCTAGCCCCTATCTCACTTGTGTACGATCGCTCTTATGTTCACAACATAGCATACACCCACGCCATTATCCATTAACCCCAATTTTGACCAACCCGATATGCAATAGTACCCCGATCCACCACAATCATTGCCACCATCCTTACTCACCATCGCACACCCCTATCTCTCGATCTCCAGTAGCACCAAACAATTGTACTCAACCCATCTCCTCTCTTACACACATAACAACACTCCATCCAACACCCTATGAACAACACATACAAACCAACCGCCCTTTAACTAAACTTCACTACGGCAACTCAAATCCTTAATCCCTTACAATAGCCTACAACGTACACTCATACGCATAGTAACCTTCACCCTAATACGCCCAAACCACATCCATTACCGAACCACTTATCATATGCCTAAACCCACTATTGCACAAGCTACCACAACACTTACCACTTTCTCAACAACTATATACACATGCCTATACTAACTAATAACCCAAACTTGTCCATAGGACATACATGCGCCTCCAATCTAACACCCACTCCACTACTGCATGCGTCATTCACTATTGCCCAAACGCTAACCACTACCTTAGGATGCGGGGCTTAGGCAAACCTATGATCTTCAATACAATAGCCACAAAAGTGGCTTTTCTTGCTTGTTTTGGCTCCTTAAATAACCTCCATGTCGCTATTCTCCTCCTTCGACCAAGACACGTGCAATGCATGTGAAGTAGGTCGATCGAGCAGGCCCAATTCAAAGACGAACTCCAAGACCAGCCTTAACCCCATGTACCCCTGTCTCCAGTTTTGTTCAGCATTGTTTTGGTTTGTTTTCCATATTTATTTATTTATTCATTATTGTAACCTATTGAAATTTTAATAAAAAAATCCAAAAAAAAAGAAAACCAAACCAAAAAAAAAGGGAGAAAAAGAAAAAAAAAAGAAAAGTAAAAAGTAATAGTTTGCTTTTTTTTTTTTTAATTAAACAATAAAAGTGGAATAAGTAAAAAGAAAAATTAGAAGATGAGAAAAGAATAAGAAATATACAAAAACAAAATAAAATTAAAAATTTTTACCACTTAGAAAAACTGATTTTTCCTAAAATAAATAAACGTGAATCAATCCTTTTTTGAAAATTAAGATATCTTTAATTTTCCAAAAATGCCCCGATTAAGACTCTTTAGAAAAGTTTCCTTAAGTAACTCGAATCAGGTTAAAAACTTTAACTTGACCCACTTTTCAAAATTAAAACTGTGCCATTTGCTAATGTTTTATAAAAAATGAACTACGTATGTCTGATTCCGAATAGCGGGTATGTAGGCACATTTAGAGCGACGTAAAAAAATAAAAAAGCAGGTTTTTCCACTTTTACTCAATTTAGTAAAAAACGATAAAACTTAAAATTTTCCAATTTAGTTTAATTTATCCAATTTAATATAATAGAATCCAGTTCGTTAGCTATTGATTGAATTTCATTTTTAAAAAAGGTAATTTTGAAAGGAAAATCTAAATTCATAAAGTTAGTAGTGGTACTTATAAGGGTTTAAAAGAGTAGCCTCCGAACTCGATTTTTTGGTTTTCAAAAAACCGTTTTTTAGAAATTGGTTTTCAAATAGACCAATAGTTAGGTTAAATCGATCTACCCAATCGATTTAACATAATCCTCTTTTTCTTGACTTTAGTCGGGTGGCGACTTCAAAAAATTTTCAAAATATGAGTTTTCTTTATGCCTTAGTCAAGGATCAGTATTAAACGAGTAGGGTTTAATATTAATCGATTTAAAAAAAAAAACTAACTTATAAAAATCAGGAAAAATTAAGCTTGATAACTTAGCGACTCCACTAGGAAGGTCAAGAAGGTTAGTCACTTAAAATACTTTCCAAAATTAAGTTTGCCTTTTAAAATATCCATGTTATTTATTTATTTCTTATTTGTTTATTTATTTCATGTAAATAGATGTTGTTTTTTACCATATTCATTTTCACATGCATTATACTAGAGATAAGGGGGAATGATTACATCAGCGACGTAGGGTAGATACAATCAAACCTAGGTCGTCTTAGGACCCTAAGAGGGAGGTCATTGTGTAGGCTCTTGATGTAGTGGTGTAACCACTACTCAAGGTTGATTAGGCCACTCCACTTAAGCTATAATGTGACTAATAAAGGCATTTTCTAAAAATGAATAAGGTCACAAAACTTAAGGACCTTTAGAACCTACCCTAATTGCATATACCTCCCTTAAAAGGTTAAGTTAATACATTACTAAAGAATTGCAACCTTACTAGTGTTCAATGCAATCAGCTTTTGAAAATAACAATGGGGTTGCAACTTAAGAAGTAATGTATTAACCCAAACAATCCTAACATCTGCATATTTCCATGCCCGTCCTTTTGTTTCATTAATAATTGATTTATAGCTATGAAATGTTTAGGCGCAAAATGGTTGATAACCAAGCAAATAATCAAAGAACTGATAGGCTACTGTACATCTCTAGAATTCATGAGCAACTGTTGAAGGATGAAATTGCTTATCTAAAGGAGAAACTCGAATGCTTTGAAGCTCACAACCGAAACTTAAGAGCCCTTTTGGGACAAGTCATTGGAGAAACCTATGAAATGTTAGAAGACCTTAAGGCTCATCTACGAGACTTAGTTTAGGTTTTTATTCCAGTTCATATCTAGAGAGCTTGGAATAAATGTCAAGTTTTGAGAATAAGTGTTAGGCTCTCTTCTCTAGTTTTCTGTACTTCGATTTTCTTAAATAATAAAAGGTTCTCTTTAGCTTATCATTCTTTGTTCTTTAAGATTCCCTTTTGTAAGTAGGTGCTTTAATAATCATTCATCTAACCATTCATTCTCTTTCCCTTAGGGAAATGTAAATAAATCTCATAAATTTGTATATAAAACCTTAAAAATCACCATCCTTATTTGTAATTTGATTTCTATAAAATAAAAATTTATTTTTCTCTCTTGAAAAAAAAAAAGAAAAAAGAAACAAAAAAGTGAAATGAAAAGAAAAGTTGTTGACGGTTATAAATCCTTATGGGCTCAACCTAAATACAAAGGAGCCAACCCAAGCTCAAACCTTTGGCCTACTTAGATAGCCAGCCTAAACACTTAGCCCATTAAGGCATCCAACATATAAGGCCCTTCAACCTATTAAGGTAACCTGCCTAAACACTTAACCCATTAAGGCATCCAACGAACACAAACCATGGCCTATCAAGATAACAGACCCAAACACAATCCATAGCCCATAAAGATAATCAAGCCAAACCAAAATCCCCGGTTTATATAGAAGACTAAGCCTAATCATAAACCAAGCCCAAACATAAAGTCAAATATTGGGGTATGTTTTGAGAAACTAAGGGTCAAAGTCAATCTTTACCATGAGCCAAATAAACTCCTTAAGGAATTCGTAACTCGCTTTAAAAAAAAAAAGGTTTAGAATGAAAAGAGGCAAACTATACCCCATACACTATCCATAAACACTTTAAGAGTTGAGCGACATATGGGTGAGGATATTTTGGACTTATTCCTTAAAGGAGGTCCACTTTGAATATGATATGCAGATTAAAATAAAGTTAGGTGTTCATTTTCAAATCCTAAACACAATTATCTTTTGTTAACCTCATTGGACCAATTTGGAGAGTTTTCAATTTCAAACCTTGTTAAGAACCACCCCATAATGGGGCAATTCGAAGGTTAAGGTCGTTGATTAAGAGAGAAGGATAAAATTGGTTTGTACTTACTTAAGTAATGTTAATTGAAAAACAAATTTTATTTTTGATAAATTATTTTTCTTTAAAATGAAGAAGAGTCAATTCCTTTTCAAACACCTCAAGTTTACACATACCTCACCTTAGCCCATGGATTTAGGGCCTTGAATCGCTTAAAAGGTAAAAACTCAACAACGGAGACAATCACTCTTAAGGCTAAAAGAAAAGTGAGAATAGCAAGAGATAATGGGGCAAAGTAATTAAAAAGAGAGAAAGAAGAAAAAATAATAATAATAATAAGAAATAAAGAAGAAAAGAGGTCGAAAAATTGGGCCTAAGTGTAAGACGAAAGCCCCAAAAGATATATTGCATCTTAGTAAGGGCAGCAAAACTAAATCAAAAAGCCAGGAATCAAGGGCCAAATAGCCCCAAAGACGTAAGGCCTTGAATCATAGTCCAAGGCTGAAAACATAAAATCTCTATATCTACTCTAAAGTCTTTCTTATCCATGTTGAATCACACAAGGCCTCCCAATCCATAATACCAACCTTAATAAAGCTCTTTTGATCTTAAAGGATAATGTATCTTTAATAAAGTTTGTTTTTGAAACTAGGGTAAGTACACATCTAATTTTTCTTAAAGGTTCTTGACTTGTATACCTGGGTTGAATAAAAGTACTTCTTTCAAAATAGGCCTTCTCATTAGTCTTTTTTGAGACCCTTTGACCAAAAGCTTGAATTAATAATAATGAATCGAAAAAGACTTAATAGATTAATCAAAGCGTATCACTTGTAAAATGGACTATAATTTTGGAATTGTAGTCAAGAGTATAATTTAGACCGAGAGTTCACAAGGAAGCCCTTTTCAACTAAACTAATCACGAGTTACCTTTTCCTTAGGAAATGAATGTTTAAAATCACAAGGCCCTATGAGAAAGCCATAGAGTCAGGGGTATTGAGAAACCCCACATGATCACCGAGGAAAGAGGTAGTTAAAAACTTATTCCTTAAATAAGAATTTATACCCATTAGCAAACTTTCAAGAAAAGAAAAAAGACAAAAAAAAAAAGAGAAGAGAGAGAAAGTAAAGGCTAATTGATAAGAGTAAATTATTCTACACTTTCAAGGCATGCTTAAGCATAGAATTAATCATAATTGTGATTTAAATTTTAAGTTTTGGTACTCAATTGGTATAAAATATTGATTTCAAGTAAATCACGAGTAAGAGATGAAATATACACAAGAATAACAACTTTTTAGTCAATCACGGCTGTAAGGAGAAGAAATCAGTGAGTAGTATCAAGAAATATCAATCACGGGCATGATAATGAAAAAATGAAAAATCCAGCCTTGATTACATCTTCAATCACGGTTGTGATTGAGGGAGTATTGACGATCCCTCTGTCAATCATAGCCGTGATTTTATAGCAAGAGGATGACCACGGAAAGGGTCACGGGTGTGATGAAAGTAAATAAAGCAACAAGGAGTTCACGGCATTCATTATGGTTGTGATTGGTGAAAATATTATTTTCCAAGACTATCACTCCCCAAGTCACGGACATGATGGAAGGGGTACAAATGTTCTTTCTAACCTTTTCACACGAATCAATACGTAGAAAACGTCAAGTGGTGCCTTGAAGAGGTAGATTCAAGTCCTTTAACAGGGAGAATATAAATATACCGCAACTTGTGGAGAAAAGAGGATCGAGGAATCTTATGTTAATTTCATTATTATCTTTGCATTGTATTATTACATTTTGTTATTTCATCATATGTGAATAGTACGTTAGGACTTGCTACATCACTTAGTATAATCAAGTGTATGAAATAGTAGTTTCTTGATAAATATTAATTTTGATGAATTATACTTAAGGAATCTAAATATAGTGTAGTACACAACATCAACTTAGGCTAGATTTTAATAGAATATGTTGAGAGACAATTCTATTGAATAGATTTAGTTTATCGGAACAACTTATTCTTAATAATAGAGATATTATGAGGAAAGTTGGTACATCCTTAAGGGAATCGATATATTAACATGACATTAATGCAATCTGAGTTGGTTGTTAATTAGGAAAAGATTCCAATAGACACAATTAGGATTAGAAGTAAGTAATCTTTTTTCTTAGTTCGCAACCCCGTCCAGCTACAATTAGAAACTCTTTTGTGGCAACATTGAAGATTGGCAGCAATATATGATCAACAACTATATCTTGGCAGCATTTGGAACTATTTTGTTTCTTGATGGGATATTTCACATACATCATAGGATTATGGAGCTTGTGACTCAATTTTTAAAAGGGAAATCTTATGTCCTGACACTGCTAACAGCATAAGCTAGGTTGCTCAGTCGTTTACAAGAACAAAGGAATGGAGACTTAAAGACTAATATGGCCCTACTTATGGTTTGGTTTATCAGCCATACTCGGAGCCCTAAACTCGATTTCCTTTATAGGTAAAGCGTCCAGAAGATGAATCCCATTGATGCATTCGCTATTGTCATTGAACTCCCTAAAGATATTGTTGCCTATTACTGGGTTAGAGCTTTCCAAAAGTTCTACAATGAAAATATCTCTCAAGTTGCTAGATGGATCAAGGTAACTGAGTTGAAGAAAAGAGATAAGATTGAAAAGGAGCCAAGGTTTCACAAGAAAAAGAGGATCTAGACTTTATGGTTTATTTGTAAATAATGAATTTTTAAATGATGTAAGGAAAACTTCAAAGATGTAATAAAAATCTTTTTTCTGGTCACATCATAGTTAGTTTTCCACCTCCCCTCTCTATATTCACACATCTTCAAAATGCATTCTTTAGTTTCTATTTGAATAAAATCATGAGAGTCGTGTCCTTAAGTCTCTAATTCCTTTTCTCTGTACCTTCTATTCTAACTCTTTCCAATCTTTTCTCTTATACATCCTTAAGATCTTTTTTCTTGTGAGATTGTAAATACTTAGGCCTCTGATCCCTTAGGATTGTTTTCACTCCTTTGTCACAATTTGTAAAAAAGTCTAACCCTTATATTACGTTCGTTCCATGTTCTCTTTCTTAAAAAGAAGAGATTTCTTTCAAAAAAGAAAAGAAAAGAAAAAGTAAAATAAAAAAAAAAGAGAGAAAGAAAAGTTGCTAATTGGTAAAGTATTCTTCTAATCAGGTTCACATAGCTGATGACAAACTAGCCTCTTTGGAAAAGATGATGCATCAGATGGCCAAATGATAACTCTGATTTTAAACATATTTCATATGGTATTTTCATGGTATTTTCCTCACATTTTTTGTTTTATTTAAAGAAAATGATACTTAATTGAGTAAAATGTTGATTTCAGGGTTTAAACGCGTTCTAGGATCGAAAATGAAGAAAAGGAATCAAGTTTCACTCAATTCCGAGTTCAAACGAAGAAGTTATGAAGTTTTGAAGTTGTGTAGAAAATTTTGCCTTAGTGCAAAAAGTTACACGACCCGGGGACACGGCCATGTCCCAGACCGTGTCTGGTGACGAAAATAAAATCCGTGTAATACACATATAAAAGGATATCTTAGGGTTTAAAAGGAAGAGAGACATTACAGAAACGGAGAGACACAAGAGACGAGAGGAGACTTAAGAAGAACATTAATCAAGAAGCAAGAACAACATCGATTTCAAGATTAGAGAGATTGTTCATCAAATCAAGAGGGGTTTTCATGCTTTATTTTACGTTTTTGATGAAACTCGTTTTTAGATTCGTTATGATAGCTTAGAATTCAAGTATTTAGGATTATGGAACCTAGGGTTTCATGTAACCCTTGGATTGAATTATAATTCCAATAAAGTTTCTATCTTTTCTTGATTCAATTATGTCATTTAGTTATGGATTGATAATTCTAGAGTATCAATATATGATATTATGCATGTTGATTGAGAAATTGCATGTATAATTAGATCTAAGCATAATTGGAGAGAATTACATATATTCTTAGAGATAAGATACATGTTTCTTCCGGAAAGTTGATTATTTGTATGGGAATTCATTATACATTAATGCAATTCTAAATTATATTACTAAGTGAAGAGATTTCGGTAAATAATTTAGGATTAGGGTTAATATGCTTGAGAAAGATATTAGCTTTAATTGTGAATCCCTCCGGTCAAGAATAATAGAAACTAAATTGGATATATTTTAAAAAGGTTACATGTTAAACACTAGGGGAAATAATTCCTAAATATATCATTGCATACTTGAAGTCGTTCGTAGTTTTATTGCTTTCTAATTTGTTTAGTTAAGTCTCATAAGTAGTTTAGTTGTTAATTTCAGTATTTTAATTCATTCAATTTATCACAATTTTCCGGTTAGATAATAAAGCTAAAGTTAATATTAGTACTCAAAATCTCTAAGGGATCGACTCGGACTCACATCCGCTATATTAAAATTGATAGGTGCGCTTGCCTCGTATCACTAAATAATGGCAGATCTTATTCCTAATAATCACTACTCTCCAGATATCCTACGATTCGAACTCAAAAAGGAGATTCTCAAATTTGGAAGAGAAGATAGCTGATAACTCTTATTTTAAACACATTTCACATGGTGATTTTATAGTATTTTCCTTACATCTTTGGTTTTCTTTAAAGAAATTGATACTTAATTGAGTAAAATTTTGATTTCAAGGTTTGAACGCATTCTTGGATTGAAAACGAAGAAAAAGAATCAAGTTTCACTTAATTTGGAGTTCAAATGAATGAGTTATGAAGTTTTGAAATTGCATAAACAATAGGAATCAAGGTCAGAAAGTTACATAGTCTGGGACACAATTATGTTCCCAAGCTGTGTCCATCCAGGAAGATTTGCTGAGGTCAGAAAGTTACACGACCTAGGGACACAACTGTATCCCAGGCTGTATCTGGTGATGAAAAAAGAAACCTTACAATACATTATAAAAGAACATATTAGGGTTTCGCACATAAGATTGGACATTCAAAAGTAAAGAGACTTGAAGAGAAGGAGGAGCAAAAGGTAAAAGCAACACCTAACTTCAAGATTGAAGAGATTTATCATCAATAAAAAGGGTTTTTCATGTTTTATTTCTTGATTTTGTTGCAACTCGTTTTTAGTTTCATTATGATAGCTTAAGATTCTTGTATTTAGGATTATGGAACCTAGGGTTTCATGTAACTATTAGATTGATTGATAATTTTCAGTAAAGTTTTTATCTTTTCTTAATTCAATTATGTTATTTAATTGTTAATTGATATTTCTAGGGTATCAATCTATGATATTATGCATGATGATTGAGAAATCACATGTGTAATGAGATCTTGACATAATTGGAGAGAATTGCGTGTGTACTTAGAGATAAGATACATGTTTCTTTTGGAAAGTTATTCTTTTATGTAGGAATTCATTATACATTAATGCGATTCTAAATTATATTACTAAGTGAAAAGATTCCGGTAAATAATTTAGGATTAAGGTTAATATGCTTGAGAAAGGTGTTAACTTTAATTGTGAATCCCTCCGGTCAAGAATAATAAAGATTGAATTGGATACATTTTAAGCGGTCACATGTTAAACACTAGGGGAAATAATTCCTAAATACGTTATTTGCTTTCTTGAAGATGTTCTTAATTTTATCGCTTTCTAAATTGCTTAATCAAGTCTGATAATTAGGTTAGTTTGTTAACTTTAGTATTTTTAATTCATTCAACCCATCACAATTTTCTGGTTAGATAATAGAGCTAAGGTTAATATTAGTACTCAAAGTCTCTGAGGGATCGACTCGGACTCACATCTGCTGTATTAAAACTGATAGTTGCACTTGCCTGATATCAATAGCCATGTTACAAAAGAGCACTACACATCTAGAAATGGCAATAGGCCCTATGCTTAGAAGATTTCAACACCCAACATTTAACATTGATCAAGTGCCAATAAGCGCAAATGATGAAGGAGGCCCAAGTAGGAAGAAGCCGAGGAAAAGTGAGAAAGAACAAGCTTTAGGGACTCAAAGGAGACAATTCACTCAACTAAAGATATCAATCACCCAAATCTTTTATACTTTGAAAGCAGCAAAGATTATAGCTTGTGAAGCCCCTAATTCAAATTACATACCATGCAACTTTGACCCAGAAGCACAATGCGATTATCATATGGGTTAGAAGGGGTACTCCATTGAAAAATGCTGGAGATTGAAGAACGAGATTCAAGACCTGATTGATGCAAAAGTTATTTAGCCAGAGCTACAATAGGTCGGTCTTCTTTAAGTCATGGGGATAATCCAACTAAGTTGCCTAAAGCTCCATTTCTTTTGAGCTTACTAATGGCTTCTAATAAGCTTACAGGTTGTTTCAAGTAATGAGGTGCTAGTTAAGACAGGGGTAGAAAGAAGAAAGTTGTTTTTCAATAAAGTTTGTAACAGTTTGAATAATATAATCTTATTACCTTTTCAATTATTGTAGTTTTATTTGGGGCAAATAAATCAATAACTCACTTTTAAAAGGTTTAGAATGAAAAGAGACAAACTATTTTCTACACATTAACCTAAAACACTTTAAGAGGTTGAGCAACATAATGGTGAGAATGCTTTGGGCTCATTCCTTAAAAGAGGTCCACTTTGAATTTGATACGTAGATTAATGAAGTTAGGTATTCATTTTCTGAACCCTAAACACAATTATCTCTTGCTCACCCTGTTAGACCCATTAGAAGAATTTTCTAATTTAAAACCTATCAAGAACTACCCCATGATGGGGCAATTCAGAGGTTAGGGTTATTAATGAGGAAAAAAGGATAAAATTGGTTTGTACTTACTTTAGTGACATTAAATTCAAAAACAACTTTTATTTTTTGATAAATTATTTTTCTTTTGAAATGAAGAAGAGCCATATCTTTTTCAAACACCTCAAACTTATACTTAATTCACTCAAACCCATACAATAGAAATCCATCGATTTTGGGCTCTAAATCACTTAAAAAGCAAAAACTTGGTAGTGGAGATAGTCATTCTTGGGGCCAAAAAGAAAAGAACAAAAAGATAAAGAAAAGAGTTTGAAAAATTGGGCTCAAGTGTAAGTCAAAAGCCATATCATATCCCAGTAGGGGTAGGCAAATCAAAAGTTAAAGCCTAAATAGCTCCAAAGATGCAAAGCTCTAAATCACAGTCCAAGCTTAGAAACCCAAAATCTCTATATCCACTTTGAAGCCTCTCTCATACTTGGCCTTCTCACTTACAATACCGCTCTTATACAATTAAAGCTCTTTCGATCTTAAAAGGTAATTTATTTTTAATAAAAGTTGTTTTTGAATCTGGGGTAAGCATATTTCTAATTGTTCCTAAGGTTCTCCACTTATACACCTAAGATTAATATTTCTTTCAAAATTGGCTTCTTCATTAGTCCCTTTTTGAAACCTTTGGACCAAAAGCTTAAATTCATAATGATAAATCGAAAAAGACTTAATGGATTGATCAAGGCGTATCACATGCAAAATGGACTATAATTTTGGGATTGTAGTTAAGAGTATAATCTGGGCTGAGAGTTTGCAAGGAACTCCTCTTTGACTAAACTTATCATGAGTTACCTTTTCCTTAAAAAAAAAGGGATGTTTGAAATCACAAGGCATCACCAAACAGCTCGACATTGAAGTTAGGGAGAACATAAGAGGCCCTATGTAATTATTAAGGAAGGATTCTTTGCCTGTTAGCAAACTAAAATGAAAAAAAAAATAATACTAAAAATAAAAAAAATAAAAAAAAGGTTAAAAAAAAGGAAAAGAAAAGAGAGAGAGAAAGTATCTTTATTCTAAGTCCATGGTAGCCCAAGTGGCCAAGTTTTCAAACCATTCCAATGTCCTTTTTTTTAACATAACTGGTTTTCACTAAAGGGTTCATATGTAAATATTTTCCTCAAATAGTGCTTCAGGCAAGTTTAATTTGAGCCAGCTCTTAAAAGGGCTATCCCGCCTTCCATTCATTCAACCCTCTTCGAGGTCTTTAGCAATCCCTTAGGACACTTAATTACCTTTAGCATGCCCATTGGGCCCTTCTGTTCACCAAGTTTCTCTTAGCAAGCCCATAGGACACTTCTTTTCATCAGTTTCCTTTGGCCAGCCCATAAGGCACTTACCTTCTACATTTAGCATTTAGCCAACCGTTGAAGATGCAATCTTAACTAAGTTTCTTTTCCATGTTCTTTTAGCAGGACCATAAGTCATTTTTGTTCACCAAATTCTCTCAAGCAAGCCCATAGGGCACTTCTGTTCATTAAGCTTCTCTTAGCGAGCCTGTAGGGTACATCTCATCATCAGCACCTTTTGGCTTGCCAAAAGGTACTTCATTAAGTCCAGTTTAGGGTGCTAATCCCCAAGAGACACTCCCGCTTGGGTTTGTAAGCCTAATGAAGCATGACCAGATTTAAGATCAATCCCGGTTTAGGATTGTTAGTCTTCGAAAGATGCTCCCGCCTAGGTTAGTGAGCTTAGTGAGGCATAACCAAGTTTAAGATTGATCCTAGTTTAGGGATGCTAGTCCTCGAGAGACGCTCTCTCTTAGTTTAGTGAGCCTAGTGAAGTACGACCAAGTTTAAGATCGATCCCAATTTAGGGTTGCTAATCCTCGAAAGACGCTCTCGCTTAGGTTAGTAAACCTAGCGAGGCATAACCAGGTTTTAGATCGATCCCAATTTATGGTTGCTAGTCCTCGAGAGACGCTCCTACTTAGTTAGTAAGCCTAGTGAGGCACGGCCAGGTTCTTTAGATCGATCTCAATTTAGGATTACTAGTCTCCAAGAGACGCTTCTAACTAGGTTAGTGAACCTATTAAGATACGACCGAGTCCTTTAGATCGATCCCTATTTAGGGTTGCTAATCCCCGAAAGATGCTTTTGCCTAGGTTAGTGAGCTTAGTGAAGCACGACCAGGTCCTTTATATCGATCTCAATTTAGGATTGCTAGTCCGTAAGAGACACTCCCGCATAAGTTAGTAAGCCTGGTGAGGCATGACCAAGTTTTAGATCCATCTCAACTTAGGGTTGCTAATCTCCGAGAGATACTCCCACCTAGGTTAGTAAGCTTAGTGAGGTACGATCAGGTTCTCTAATTCAATTCTAAAGTAGGATTATTTGTCCCATAAAGACACCCCCACCTAGGTTAGTAAGCCTAGTGAGGCATAACTAGGTTTCATTTCTTTACCAAAATACTCGGTAGATCGAGTCTAAGATAGATTTCCAATCGTTTCAAAGTCATCCCTAGGGGCAAAAATAGTGTCTCTTTATCTTTGTGGAAAAGTTTTATTTAAATTTCGCTACAAAGAGGGGTAATTATAGATATCCAATTTTTGCTCCCTTTATTTTATTTTATTTTATACTATTTTTATTTTTATTTTATTTCCTTAATAAGTCCTAAATTAGGAAAAATATAAAAAAAAAGGAAATTAAAGAAAACAAAAAAAAATAAAGAAATTTTTAAAAAATAAGAATTTTAGAAAAGTACAAAAATAAGAAAAAACATAAAAAATTAAGAAATTTAGAAAAATATCAAAAATTGGAAATTTAGAAAGAAAACAAAAAAAAAAGTAATAAGAAATTTAGAGAATAAAATTTGAAAAAAGTTAGAAAATTGAAAAAATTACAAGATAGAGAAAAATTGAAAAAATAGAAGATTTTAGGAAATTTAGAAAATAACATTTTATTAAGGGTAGATTTTTAATTTTGAAATAAGTTTAAAAATTAGGTCGTTAAACCTAAGCTTAGATTTAAATTTAGCTCAGGTTAACTTGGTCCATATGTGTAATTTAACTACATATATGGACAAGGTACAAGATAGCAGCCTAACAGATAAATATTGGACATTGGCATTGGGTTTCGTTAGAGGTCTTGGGTTTCGAATCTTAATGAGAGCGTACAAAGTTTTTTTTTTCTTTTTCATTTTTTTTCACCACATCAGGGACTATTACATGTCAGGATCTCATTACACTACGTATCCTAACATGTGGCAAGTTAGGATTGGACAATGTGCTGATGTAGTGCTACATCAGCCATCCTCGACCAATCCTAGCTTACCACATGTCATCATGTGACACATGGCTGCTGACGTACGTCAGTACATCATCCAATCCTAACTTGCCACGTAATGATGTGGTAAGTTGGGATTGGTCGGGGATGGTTGACGTAGCGCCACGTTAGTACTTTTCCTCTCTTTTTCTCAGTTTTCTCCCATTTTCTCTAGACTTTCCTCCACTTTCCTAGTCAAGAATAGCCTACCCCTTTTACTTTAGAGCTAATTTTCACACAGATTTCACACACTCACATGCAATCTCTTGCTTTGATTTTGTTTACCACATGGCCTACTCTGAATTGGACCCAATAATACGTCCAAATTCAGTCAAAGGAGCATTCAAATCAAGCTCTAAAATTTAGAAAAAACTGAATTTTTGAACATTTGCATTCAAATCTGAATTTTGCTTTCTTTGATTTTTGGGTTCAATTCGTATATAAAAGGAGTGTTAGGAGAGCTCATGGAACACATAGAACCAACTCATAAGTAGTAAAATCATTGTAAAACCCTCTCTCTCATTTTCTCTCTTTAACCGTAGCTCTCTCTCTTTAGCTCGGAGTTCAGTTATAGTGGTTTTCAAACAAAATCAACACCACTGCTATAACCCCCACATTCATAGCTCCTCTCAAGCATCGCCGTAGCTCCTAACTATACAACCAAACCCCACAATTGGAAACCTTAACCTATGGTTGCCATCACCAAACACCATTATCGAACACCGCCCTAGGCACAAACCAACCCCATCACAACACTCCTGGACCTCAAAAGCCCCCAACCTAGCTAACTACTCACCTTTAGCAACTACCCACGGCAGTCGTTCAACATCTACTATAGCCACTACTTCATACCACCCTCTAAAACACCCCTAAATGCAACGGCATCGAATCTAACCCCCTTAAACCTAATAAGAAAACCATAAAAATCTCCTTTCCTAGTTGATTTAGAGCTCCAAGCAATCAAAACCACCTTCCCCCAATCTGTTACTGCTAAGTTTGAAGATGACTCAGATCTAGCAATCGACCTAACCCAGATTCACGACCGACCCGAGATTTGACTCGCGTCTACTTCCTAGTCTGATTCTCTTCGGGTTTTTTTTTTTCTTTTTTTTTTAAATTTATTTTATTTACCTATTTGTTTGTTTACTATTATTAGTATTAGTATTTTTGATGTAAATGTAAAAAAAAAAAAGAAGAAAAAAGAACAATTTATTTTTAGTATAATGAAAATAGATAAAACAAAAAACAAATAAATAAAAAAATATAATATAAGAAATAATAAAAACAATTAATTAGGTTAGCGAATAAAAATTGTCTTATCACTTAGAAAAGCATTTTTTCCAAAAATAAAAAAAATAATGAATGAATCCTTTCCAAATTAGGGCACTTTAGAGTTTTTCAAAAAAAAAAATTCCAATTTAAGAATTTTTTTTTTTTGGAAACTTTCCTAAATAAACTAAACTAGATAAAACGTAAAGCTGATCTCTTTTCAAAATTAAAATCAAATCAACTTACTAAAGTTTTCATTAAAAGAACTACATACATCTCATTCTAAATAACAGGTATGTAGGTACCTACGGGGGCGACAATAAAAATGAAAAATCTAATTTTCTTTTTTTTTTTCTCCTAGATTACTTGAGTTATCCAATTAGAGTAATTAACAATCGAGTTTTATGAAATTAAAAAGGTGATTTTTATGATTAAGGTTAAATTTGAAAAGTTAGTGGTACCCGTAAGGGTTTAATGATCATAACCCTTGGATCTAGATTTCTTCTTTTAAAACCATTTTCAAAATCGGTTTTTATTGAAAGACGAGATTAGTTATAACTTAACTTTTTTTTCTCGACTTTGGTCAGGTGACAACTCCAAAGTATTTTGAAGTTAAAAACCGGTTTTCTTTAAATCCTAGTCAAAGGTCAATACTAAATGGGTAAGGGTTTAGTACTAATCAGTTTAGAAAAAACCTATTTTAAAAAAAATTGAGAGGTAAAAAACCAGGTTCGACAAGTATTGAATGTCGGGTGTTGAAATCTTATAAGCATGGGGCCCATTGCCATTTCTAGATCTGTAATGCTCTTTTATAGCATGGCTACCTTTTCTTCTGGATCTGAGAATTTGCTTTCCAGGCTTGAATCTTGGGATATTTAGAGAGTAGTGATCATTAGGAACAAAACTTCCCATTGTTGGGCCATCTAATGCATCATCCTTTCTAAGGAGGCAAGCTTATCATTACCCATATGAACCTGATTGAAAGAATCCTTTACCAGTTAGCAACTTTTCTTTTATTTTTTTCTTTTCTTTTTTTTTAAGAGAGAGAGAAAGATAAAGCTTTATTTTATAGAAACCAAATAAAAATGATGGATTTTTTGTTTCTGGCTTTTTAATTGCATTTCCTTGAGTGAGAGAGTGAATGGTTAGATAAACTCTATTGAAGGACTATTTACAAAGAAGGAAAGAATGAAGAATGATAGAATAAAGAGAAAATTTTTATTTTGGAAAGATTAGAGTACATGGAACAAAACAAAAGGAAACCTAACAATTACTTGAAACTTAAAACTTATTCAAAGTCCTTTCACTACATCTAAAGTTCTTAATCTAACTCTCACAGTTGGGCTTTAATCTTGTTCAGCATTTCTAAAGCCCAATTCATGATCCTTTCGCTTTTTTCAACTTGAGCTAACAAAACCCTATTAGAGGCTTCAGCACGCCTAGCAGCTGCTCATGAATCCCTAGGCCATCTGGTAGTCTATTGACTCGTTGATTATTCTCTTGTTGGTTACTTGTCATTTCTTAGGTCTACATATTTCATAGACAAGAATCAATCATCAATGCAGCAAAAGAAAGCACATGGAAATATGCAGATGTTTGGATCATTTGGGTTAATACATTACCCCCTTAAGTTGCAATCCTATTGTTATTTTCAAAAACTTGATTGCATTAAAACTCTTGAATGATTAGTAGTGTTGCAATTTCTTAAGGGTATTGTATTAACTTAAGCTTGGAAGGGAATATATGCAATTAGGGTAGGTTTTGAAAAGGTCCTTAAGTTTTATGACCTCACTTGTTAAGAACACTTTCATTGGTCACATTGAGCTTAAGTGAGGTGATCTAATCAACCCTGAGCAGTAGTTACACTACAACACCTGGAGCTTACAAAATAGTCCCTCTCCTTAGGTCTTAAGACGACCTGGGTCTGACTGCATCTACCCTCCGTCTTTGATGTAACAAATGACCCCCATATCCTAGTGTGTGTAATATGCAAGATAATAGTACAGATAGATAAACAAAAGCTAAGAGTGAATTATAGGAAAATACAAGGAAAGAAGCTTTAAGTTTGTCTTTTCTTTACAACAATGCCACCCTATTAGCTACTCGCCAAATCTTAAAGAATGTATGCAAGAAGGGTAGGTTCTAGAGGTCCTTAAACTCTGTGACCTCACTTGTTTCTAAAGAAAATGGTTCCTTGGTCACATTGAAATTTAAGTGAGGTAGCTTAATCGGCTCCGGACGATGGTTGCCCCAATATGCCCAGAACTTATATAATGGCTCCCCATCTTAAGGTCCTAAGATGTCCCGGGTTCAACCATATCTATCATGCTTTCATGGTACAAGAAATAAATTCCCCCCCTAAATATATAAAACTAAACCTACAAAGATGTTAGTATAATTATGATACAAATTAAGAACGAATAAGTAAATAAATTACACTAAGGTGATTTTTAGGGACTAATTTTAATTTTACAAGGTCGAATGGCTAACCCTCTTAATGGTCCCTAGTAGAGTTGTCAAGTTGTCGAGCCTGGTTTTTCACCCTCCTGGTTCTTCTTATAAATTAGGTCTTCTTTAATTCGATCAGTATTAAACCTTACTCGTTTAATACTAACCCTTGACTAGGGTTTAAAGGAAACCAACTTTCTTTTATTTTTAAAAAATGTGTTGGAGTTGTTACTTGATCAGAGTCGGGAAAAATAGTTAAGTTATAACCAATTAGGTGGATTTGTTATAACTTAGCCACTAGTTTGCAATAAAACTGATTTTTGAAACAACTTTTCAAAACTGGAGATCTGGATTCGAGGGTTAGAAATTTTAAACCCTTACGAGTACCACTAACTTTCCAAATTTAATTTTAATCTTAAAAATCGCCTTTTTAATTTCATAAAAACTTGATTGTTAATTATTTTAATTGGATAAATTAAGTAATCTAGGAAAAAAATTAGATTTTTTATTTTTATCGTCGCCCTGTAGGTACCTACATATTTATTATTTAGGATCAGATGTACGTAGTTTTTTTTTTTTTTTATAAAAACTTTAGTGAGTTGATCTTATTTTAATTTTGAAAATATGTCGGATTTACGTTTTTAATTCAATTTGGTTTATTTGAGAAAAATTTCTAAAAAAGGGGTCTTAAATTAGAACTCTTCGTTTTTGTTTTTGTTTTTTCTTGAAAAAAATTCTAAAAAGTCCTAAATTTGAATACAAGTTGGTTTATTTTTTTTCTTATCTGGAAAAATGCTTTTATAAGTGATAAATCATTTATTCACCAACCTACTTATTTTTATTTTTACTTATTTATTTTTCTATCCTATATTTTTTATTTTTTATCCATTTCCATTATACTAATAAACTATTTTTTATGTTATTTTCTATTTCTTTTTTTTTTCTTTTTCTCTTTCTTTCTTTTTTTTTTTTTTATTTGATTACATTTACAATTGCATATTAAAACAAATGAGTAAATAAATAAATAAATGGATCGGAACTAATTTGGACTAAGAGAGAAGAGCTGGCCAGATCAGACACTAAGTTGGATCTTAAGTCGAATTCAGGTTAAGTTCGGATTACTCCACTAGATCCAGGTCGGGCTCCAACTTCTTCAATAGCAGCAACGGCGACAGAGGGCGGTTTTGATTATTCTAATAGCTAAAGTAAGGGGGTAAAGAGTGTTTTTTGTGTTTTAGATTGGGGATAGGGGGGGTAGGCTTGATGCCATAGCCGATGGAGGTGGTTTTGAGGGTATTTGGGTGTAGTGGCTAGCAGTGGTCTTAGGTGGTCAGGTTCTAGAGTTGCTGGATGCAAAGGAGATGTACAGGTAAGGGTTTTGGGTAGCGAGGAGCATTATGGTAGGGTGAGTTTGGGTTGAAGAGGGTTAGAGGTGATGGTTTCGAAGTAAGGTCGCGGTGGTTAGGGTTTTGTGAAAACCTTTGTTAACCAACGCTCCAAAGGCTATGGCAGGGCATGAAGGTGATTAGGTTTAGGTGCTTAAACCATAAGGAGTGCTCCTAGGGTGGTAGGTCATGGTGTTAAGCTAGAAAGAGAGGGACCCGAAGATAGAGAGAGAGAGAGCTTATGAGTGTTCTTCATTGGTTGTGTGTGCTTAATGAGCTCCTCCAACACCCATTTTATACTTGAACTTAGCCCAAAAACTAAGGAAAGCTCAAATTAAACTAAATAAAAAAAAAAACAAAATTTAAGTTTTTTTCAAATTTTAGAGCTTAATTTGCGCATTAAAATGGATGAATCTGGTCTTGCTCTTATGTTTGATTTAAAGAAGGCCATGTCTAGCTTGCAATTTCACCATTAATTTGGTGAAGTTGCAACAAAAGTGGTTAAACAATCTTATCAAAACTGGCTGCCCAAGGAGGAAAGTGTAGAAAATATAGAGAAAACGAGGAAAGGAGGGGGAAAGAGAAGGAAAGGGAAGGAAAAAGGGGTTGACGTAACGCTACATCAACCGTACCAACTGCTCATAGCATTCCACATGTTAATATTGACACGTTGCGGTTGACATAGCATGCTACGTAGCACCACATCAGCACATCGTCAAATCCTAACTTGCTACATGTTAGGATATGTGGCACAATCAGATCTTGACATGTAGCAATCCCTAATGTGATGAAAGTGAAAAAAAAAAAAAAAAACTTTGTATGCTCCGTTAAGCCGTTGGTCTATGTTTTATTCATATATATAATCAGCTTAGGCTAAATTTAAATTTAAGCCTAGGTTTAACGGCCCAAGTTCTAAACCTATTTCAAATATAAAAAAATCTATCTTAATAAAATGTTATTTCCTAAAATCTTTTATTTTTTCTAATTTTTTCAATTTTCTAACTTTTTTCAAGTTTTATTTTCCAAATTTCTTATTTTTTGTGCTTTTTCTTATTTTTGTATTTTCCTAAAATTCTTATTTTTTCTAAATTGCTTTAAGTTTTGGGTTTTCTTTAATTTCCTATTTTTTGTGCTTTTTCTTAGTTTAGGACCTATCGAAGAAATAAAATAAAAACAACATAAAATAAAATAAAGGAAGGAAAAATTAGGTGTTTACAATTGACACCTAACACAGATAAAATGAGAAAAACTCAGGACAACATAAACAAATGTAGAATTTATATATAATCTAAAAACACAAATTACAAACACTAGGGAATTTATAAGAGCATAGATAGTAGAGAGGTCGTAGTTATAAGAATACATAGCTAGAAAGCTTAGTAGTAGTAGCAATAGGTTGCTAGTGTAGAATTTCATTGATGCCCCTTTTGTTGCATTTGAGAAATTTGTGTATTTACTATTAAAATTAATAAATATTACACAAATACAAATTAGATAAAAAATATTATTAAAATACCATTGTTATGTCACATTTTGAACATGTAACGTAGCTCTTTATGCTAATGTCATATCTTTATAATGAAACACTAGTATAATATTTATGTTGCATTAACTATTTGTACTTAAGATGCGGCATTAACATTTGTGTACCATGGCAAGATGTGACATTAGTAAAAATAGTAACGTCGCATTTTCAAAATGCGACATAACAAACGTATCTTGGTAATTTTTTATATAATTTGTAATTATATAATTTTTTTTAATTCGGCAGATATGTATTGCACCTGTTGTATTTCTATTTCCTTATATAGAGGCTCTTTCTTGACTTCTTTCTTCCTTTTCATGATTACTGCTAAAGTAATTCTCTTACAAGTTTCTCTTTTGAAGTTTTCTTTATTCTCTGAAATATACTTCTACATACTAAAAATATTCTTTTACATTTTAACAATATTCTTATGCATCTTGGCATTAATTGTTCTGAAAATGTTCTTCTGCATTCTAAAAATATTCTCTTCTTTCAAATTCTTCATTACAATCCTTTAAACTTCTTTTGGAACAAACACTCTTTAATTCTGATTTTGGAACAAACCTTTTAAAACAAATTGTTTTGGAACAAAATTTGATTTTATGGTATTAGCATAGGAAAAAGGAAGTTTTTGAGGTGTTTGTGGAGCAAATTTCAAGGTGTAGTCTTATTTGGATTTTGGTTTGTCTAACATTTTCTTGTAAAAATTTCCTAATTACAAAATTAGGGAGAGAGTTTGATTCTCCCCATATGTATTCAATTTCAAAGTCAAAGGCTAACAAAATCAACTTGCCACCTAGCAAATATTTGCTTAGAGATAAGATTTTTTTACTTCTTATTGTAATATTTTTTTTGTAGATCTTCAATCAATTCAAATAAGAAATTTATTATTGAACAAATCATCTTGAACTTTGGATTTGGAACCACAAAAAATAATTGATAAAATTTCATTTTTCATAGTAGAATAGTTCATTTGAGATCATTGCCAAATTCTTAAATGAAATCTAACAATTTCATCTTTTACTTTAATCTTTTGTTTTAACATTCCTCCATATCTAATATCTAATGCATCTATTCCTATGACTAACTCTATTGTTAGATTAAGAATTCCTAAACAAGGTAAATTTTTAACTTCCTTTATGATATATTTTGTTACTCTAGTCATCTCTTCATTCCATACTAGAGGATTTTTCTTCAATCTTCGGAATCAAGGTTTACATTTTATTCTTAAGTTAGAATAAAATCATAAACATAATTTAAACATCCTAAAAATCTTTACAATTGTTTTTTGTCTCTAATTTTGTCTATAAATCTATATGCAACTTCTACATATCTATCTATGGGTTCAACAATCCCTTGATTTATATTATGTTCTAAAAATCTAACCTTTGTTTGAAATAATTTCATTTTTATTGTAGAAACCACTTATCCATTTCTCTTTATTATGTTAAAAAAGATATTTGAATGTTTAAAATATTGTTCTATTCCCTTGGAGAAGAATGATACATCATCTACATATACTATAGAGAATTCTATTTATGGATTAAATATTTCATTCATGATATTTCGAAATCCAAATAGGGCATTTTTTTTTATCCAAATGGAATAACATTCCATTCATAATGTCCAAATGGTAATACAAACACAATTTTGTATCCATCTTTTCCTGCTATTTTTATTTGCTAAACCTTTATTTCATATCGAATTTTGAGAATACTTTTGCTCCAGCTAGTATGTTAAGTAAATCCCTTTTATCTGGGATTGGATATCTAATCCATTTGAGTATTGTATTTAAAGATTTGTAATTTGTAATTTATAATTAATCTAGGTACACTTTGCTCTAATTTAGCTTGACTTTGAACATAGAAAGCTGCACAAGACCATAACAATTTTTATTTCCTAGTTAGCTTTTTATTTAATAAATCTTAGATTTCTTTCTTACAAAATTCTAAAAATTCTTGATTCATCTAAATGGTTATAGCTTTAATAAGAGTTTTATCTTTACTAAATCCCTCTATGTAAGGAAGTTCTACCTCGTGTTTTTTCCTATCCCAAAAGGCATTAGGTAAAGGTTAAACATATCTCTTTTCAAAACTTTTCTTGAAGAGATTTTATTTTTTGTTGAACTACTTTTCATTTTAATTGTTTTTCAATTCTTTTTTCATTCATTTCTTCCTTAAAGTATTCAAGATGTTTGAGTTTTTCTTCAACTAAGTTCACCGTCTTTTCTCTTAGTAAATTTACTTCTGTTTCTCTTATTGGAGTTATAAAGGGGAATCTTATTTTTCTTGTTCTTTTTTTCCATTTGCTAAACTTTTTAGTCCTTTAAAGAACATTTCAAATGGGTATAATAAAGTGATAAAGGGTGTCCCTAATATAATTGCATTGCTTATGTTCTTAATTGAAACAAATGTGGATTTAAAATCAACCTACCGTTTTAGCTTGTGATAATTTATAAATAACACTTAGTCTATGTCCTCTACAAATAGTCTTTCGAAAGTTTTTTCATAGTATCTTATGGGTGTTAGTGCTTCTTGTATGTTTTGATCGACTCCAAAATCTAAAAGTGCTATATAGGTGATTTTGAATTCATCCTTTATGACTACTATCGGATCAGTTAGCCATTTTTGTATGTTTGTTCTACTTATTAAGTTGACATATTATTCTTCTTCTTCCTTATTAGAAGGTACACTATCTTTTCCCTTTTTCAAACTTAGCTTTTATCATTGTATTTTCTCCTTCTAGCCCCATTTGTATTTTTACTTTAGTTCCTTAATTTCCCTATTAACATTATTAATCTTAGTTTTTAATGTTTGTAATATAATAGGTTCTTCTTTTTTAGGGAATCTTTCAAAAAAAATTTGCAAAAAGTACACTTCTTCATAATTCGAATTAGCTTCTTACTTTGACGTTAACTTATCTTTTAATTTTAATAAATACTTTGCTTGTTTATCATGGTATACCATATCTTTTATCATATCCAATATAAAATTTCCATCACTAGTTATAATATCAGTTTGTTTACAATGGCAAATATCTTCTTAACAACATTCGTAATTTTTGCTTTCTGATTATTTTGATTCTTCATCTATTTCATAAATATATTCTTTAGACTTAGAAGTATCAAAGGAGTTCTATTCATTAATTATCTTTAATATTTCTTCCTTTTTATCTTCTTCCAAATCTAAGGCATTTATTTTCTTATTCTTGAAACAATTAGGACCTATTTGTCCACCTTTCCACATTTTAACCTTTTATTTTTCTTGAAGGATCTTCCTTTCGGTTTATATTTTTTCTCTTGATTTTTTTGAAGTTTTTGTCACATCTCAAGAGTAGTAGAGTTGTAATTGTCTCACCGTATACATTTGTACTATCCTATGATAGAAATTAGCCACTTAACTACTATCATAAACTTGATATACACAAGGTATATACAACCAAATAACTTTAAAGTATCTTTAGTTCAATATCTACTGTGAAATAAAGCTATGTGATTCATATAATTTCTTAGAAAAAAGAAATTTGATTTATATGTTTATCTAGAAAAAATAAAAATTACAAGGAATTTTGTATAGGAAAATTTCATGTTTACAATAAATACAATAATATAAGTTAGACTAGGTCATACATATGGCCCAGTCGACTACAAACCAAAGACAAGGAATATTCTAAGTTTATTTACTCCTCACTTCGAACCTATTGCCTGTCTTAAATATGTTCTAGGGTTGGTTAATCTTGGTATCTATCTTCTAGAACCTACAAAAGAACTATGGAGATATGAACAACCACTGCTCAGTAAGGGGATGGAAATGGAAGCATACATAACATAACAATCAAGCAAGGTTATGCAATGCAATGCAACAACCATATGCCATTCACATGACGTTGTCTAGTTCATTGTAAGGTCAGTGAAATTGCGACCGTTTTAACCCAAGTTGAGGAGATTACATATAATGGTCATGATGCCACAACTCAAATCAAACCTAAGCTTATGCAATGGAGACCTGACCCCTCCTATGACTACCTTCGAACACAATGCCGCTAGCCCCACCGCAGTCTCTTCTCCTATCACTTAGTTCGACTAGGACTGAGGAAAGGACAATTATTGTTGCTTCGTCGAAAGGCTGTCATTTGGTTAGAGAATTCTAAGTGCTCCCTTAGTAGGTTGCAATGCATATCCGATTAGCATTTAAATCCAAGTTTAGTTTAAGTCCATTTTAAGGGTGACAAACTAGTTACAAACACTTAAATTGAAAACACAAAATACAATAAAGCAATCACAACATATAGCATAATAGCAGAATTTAGTCACATACATGCACACATCCAACTTCTTTACAACCATAAAAAAGTGTACAAATTAGCCTTAAAGTACTTTTATGTAGTACTCCAAAATGCCATTAAGCATTTATCCAACTTACTTGGCTCCATAGTTGCCTTTGTGAGTTAGATGTCCCCGTCCTTCTATCATCAATAGTCTTTATATTACAAATCATATTTCAGTTCTTATATAATTTATTGAAATTACAATGTTTTAATTGTTATACTTTTGGTTAGGTTTATTATTATACTTTTAGTATTCATCAAGTGTCGATGAGTAGTAAGTGTTATTACCTTTACATAGGTTATTTAGAACTATTTAACATTCTACTAGGTTTCTTAGGTTTTTAGTACCTTCTATATGACCTTCTATTAATTTTAACTCATATTCTTTTATATGGAACCCTCTATACATCCTTTTAGGAAGGTTTCCTAGGCTTAGAGTATCTTCTACTTTAATTTCTACTAAGATCCTTAATTATATTCTTTACTTATTAGACCTTCTACTTAAGCTTCTACTAGTGTCTTAACTATTGTTTTTTATTAAATAGACCTTCTACTACAATTTTGTTTATAGTTTCTACATCAGGAAACCTTCTACTAAAGTTCATACAACTATAACTTATAATCAACTCAGTTAGGGAAACTTCTATAATACCTTCTATAAGTCAACAGTTTGCACCAGCATCTACAAAAGCTTCTACAAAACCTTCTACAACTAGTAGCTCCTTCACTAACTCATCTAAAACTTCCACAACAGTTTCTAAAGGCATTAGATTTGCCTCAATTCACCAAAAACTCCATTTTTCACACTTTTCTTTACTTTGTTCATGGCCAACCTTATTGAAACTCCATGGATATTAACTTACATGCCGTAGAACTCATCCTCATCAACATGCATAGCCTGAAATTCAACCAAAAGAATGTTAAACATACCTAATTAACTAATGTACCTAAAATACATATATCAAGCTCAAAAACCATAGTTTTTAGCATAAAAATTCTTTATGTACAACTACTAAAATCTTCAATGCAATACTGATTATTAGTGATTTTTAACAAAAATGATCAATTTATCAACTTAGTAAAAATCTACATAAGTATTTACGTAAAAATCATCATATTTAGCTTTAATGACCTATCCTTTCATAAAAATCTCCTACTTTTACTTAAAAATTGAGAGCAACTTCCTACATATGACCAAAAATTACTTAAAAAGTGATAAAAAAATCAAATCTAGCAAAATCTTTAAAAAAATGTTGTGGTGATGGTGATAATCACCAGTCTCCTAAGATAACTCTGCATAGCCCTTCAGCAATGGACAACAGAAGACTTGCATAAAGTCCCTTATGGCTAAGCCAATGAGAGCCCTTTAATGCCTAAGTTAGCGAGGAGAGAGGTATAGTAAGGGATAGAAAAAATGATAAAAGTGAGTTCTTAAGAGAGTATAAAAATATAAGTGTCGATCCTTTTACCTGAAGATCTTACTCTTATTTATAGGTTGGAGGTGCTCATTGTTGATGACTCGTGGTAGATCCTGCACTAGATCCGATGAGGTGGCATAGCTAACCAATGATGGGACATCCTTCCTACTGCAAGTTTGTAGAGATTGGAGGGATGGGCCTGTCCCATTAGTGATAGGTAGCCACCTTAACTTAGTGGTTAAGTAATAAGCCGTATGATAGGTGGTTAATTAGCATTAAATGAATAAAGAGAAACTGAACAATGGATGGGGCAAGTGCTCGGCTCATGGCTTGATAGCTTCTTTGGTCATTTCCCCCATAGGGAACGTGAATAAGCTTCATATGAACACTATGGACCATGGTCGTGCACATTTAGGTGTTTAGAGGATTTTTGGGTAGAAGATGGGGCTCGAACTTACTCGAGACTCGTACAAGCATATCAATGGGCCTACATGATTCGAGCCAAGCTTCTTGGTGACTTATAAGGCTTAAGTCAGACATTTTAGTAGGCTTAGGCCTTAGGAACCCTTATGGCGGGTGTCTGAAGGCTACAGACTAGTCGTGTGGGGGTTCTCCTTTTGGAGGCAATTTTCTAGAAGTAACAGTTGACATGATCATTGGTAGCAGACTCTTCGAGTACTTAGTCCTTCCTATCATTTGTACCATTTTCGATGCATAGTAACGGCGCTTTGTAAAGCGTACTACACACGCGCATTATTGATTATATGGGTAAACTACTACTTGGCAGTAATTCCTATCTTTCCATTGTTATTCCTCCCCAATCGTTATATGGGTCAGTGGGTGATGTATAGATGGATGGTATTCTTCTTTACATTGCTATATAAGGAGGTTATGGGGACCATCTTCTTTTCGTTCTTCCTTACTCTAACCGTAGCTTTTATGTAGCTTTCTACTTTCAGAGAGCTTCTTAGAAAAATGAGTAAGGCTTAGATTTTCCTTCTGATCGGAAAGTGTCAAGATTAGGGCTCCACCCTACTAGTGGGGCTTATGGGTATTGATTGAGGGGTATAAAGGGTAAGTTGGCGATAAGGAGTGGGCTTTAAGCACCGATCAAAGGGTGTACAAAGGTTAGTCTACCCTCGATTAGCGATTTGTTATCTTTACAATATCGCTAGGCACCTATAGTGTTGGCATTTAGGTTCTCAAGTCATATGTTTAGGAAATTCCTAATACCAATGTATGTTTTTAGCCCTAAGAGGGGGGAACTTCGTTTGCTCAAAGACCCCTGACATTCATTAGCCAAAGGACTCCTGGGAGCCTCACTAGGCCTCAAGAACATAGCGGGTTGTATGAGGCCGTGTGTTTTCTACCTTGCAATGGTTGTCCCTACAGGCTTTAAGCATTTGAGTGACTTCCGTTGGCTCCCCAACGCTTTTTGGCTGAGTCTTACAAGAAGTCAGGTGATCTTTGGCTACTTGCCAGTGTGAGAGGGACTTCCTCTCAAGGCTACCGCGGTGGCATGAGCTTAACAAGGAAGAGTACACCACTATGAGCTAGGATAGGTATAAGAGACCTTGTTCCATGGTGACTACTGTGAGCCCCGTAATTTCATGTAATTGTTTGAGTGAGTAATTTAGGACATTAGTGAAACTAATTTGAACGACTTAAAAATTTATGAATAAACTTGAAATATTAGTTAAAGACACCTTATGGACTCTAATTTCAAAAATATAATAAAATAATAATATAGCTAAATAATGTAATTTAACGATATACGTATTATTTATCGTAAATACGTAGAATAGGTTCTGTTAGTTCATAAACTTTTACAAATAAATAATATATTTAATAAAATTATTACAGGACATAAAATGACATATAGAATATATGTGTATGTGTCATGAACAATTTTCAAGTTATGCGTATACTTGTAATTAATTAAAATACCCAAGTAATAGCATTTTAAACTAAAATGAGATGGGAAATTAATAAAAAGCCTTAATCAAGTTTAAGTAGCTAGATTATATCTACATTAGGTGTGTAGGAGCTCTTAGACAAGTGCTAGTAATTAAACTAGGATTTACATACAAATTATCATAGTATAAAGGCTTAGGAATTTGAAGAGAGAGAAAACAAAAATCCATTTCGCATTCTTTGAGTCTTGTAAAATCTAGAAACCCTCTTCAAATTGTCATAAATGCAATGTAAGATGTAGGAAAATTTAGTGTGGGGTTTGGTGATTGAAGAACAAAATTAGAAAAAAAAAATTACAAGAATTAGTGCATAAAGGGAGATTAGAAGAGAATGTGTACTTGAGGAGTAATTAGGAACTCACCATCACCACTACTAGAACTAGCACCTAGCACCCGGTTGTGTCGACATGGTGGGGGCCATCAAAGGTAGCTAGAGCTCCATTTTCTAGATTTGCATAAATTATTAAAAATATTAAATGCATCTAGAAAATTTTGGAAAAATTTATTCCTATATATTTTATATGTCAAATATAGGAAAAATATGATTTTATACAAATTTAATAACTATAGTACACGTCCTTAAGAAATTGCCCTAAATTAAGCAATTTTCAATATCAAATTAAATTACCCTATCGATGTAGTTTCAAGTCCAAAATTTTTCTATAAACTTTTCTCTACTTATATTAAAAACCTATGAAGTTTTTTTCAACAAACTATTTTCTATATTTTTAGTTAATTTTTGTCCCTTAAATTGTGCATGAAATGGTATTTTTTAGTAAAAAACAGTGTATTTCTCTTAAGGACGGCACTTGGATTTTGAGTTTGGGTTATTAATGGAGTATTTATTGTATACTAGAGCTGTTAAATTGGGTTTTGTAGGAAGGAGTATAGAAAACTCAATAATGCGCCCCTAAATATATTGTTAGTGGAATGTAAACTTAAGGAAATCATGGATGATGATGGGTTACGTGAAGAATTGGGATGGAAGGAGGCTGAGAAATATTGGTTTAAGTGTTACTTTGTTTATTTTTACTAGAGTTTGGGATGAAAGTGAACAACCTAGGGTTTAGGATGGAAGTGAATAGATCAATAAGTTGTATATAAGTTGAACTTGGTAGAGGATAACTCAAAGGAAGTTGAGGGCAAATGTTATACTATATACTAATTCAGAAGTTCAATTAAAGGCAAAATTCGAAGAAAAGTATAGATAGGGGAGGCTCAGAGGTGGAGTCAGAGGGTGAACTCTTAAGAAATTTGAAGTTGATTGGGATTAGAAGATAGCTTAGAGGATAATCTACCAAAAGATCTAAAAGTTGAGTAAACTACACGGTTGGTTCAAAAGGTGCCTTAGAGGGTACTTAAAGTGAAAATATATGTGTGAATACTTGAAAGTTATTTCAAAGGGTAAACCATAGGAAATCTTGGGTAGTTATTAGACTTAGAGAATGATTCACAGGTTAAATCTTATTAAAACCATAACTCTAATATGGCTCAGGGGATAACTCAAAAGTTTTCCAATTTAAGAACTTTAATGGTGATTTAAGTCAAAATTTAGCTTAAAGGGTGTTTACTAAATAATCTTAGGTATTTATCCACCTTAAAGATTGACTCAGAGGCTAAATATATTGTGAACTTCAATACTCATGTAGTTCAAAAGGTAGCTCAAAGGCTTCTCTAGTTGAATACGCCAAAGGCGCATTGACTCACGACGTAGCTCTAAAGGTAATAAAGGTAAAATATACTTATAGCACCATATTAAGCTTTCAATACTTAAGGCATAAGGCATAAGACAATAAACTAGTAACTAAATAACTTAATACTTATTTCGATACGTAAATTAGCAATATTACATAATTTTCATGTAGAATAAAGTACTAGATTGAGATAAATATCAAAGGACCATCAACAAAGACAAGTCAGCAATCGTAGTTAATGAGCAATTGAGTTCTAAGCAAGTGGGATTAGTGCTTCACCACACTTTGAAGTACTACTTAAGGATACTTAGGGGCCTTAGTGTGTGTCCTGTTTATGATTGTAAATTAGTAGCCTTTGTGTGTATGCAATATGTATGCTTGAATATTGTATTGCTGTTATAGAGTGCTAAACTGTATATATTGGTTGCTTTGTGGTATTGCTTTGATTGAATTGTGTGAAATTGCTTAATCACTCTAAAAAGAAAACTAACTCAAACTCAACCCAACTTCTAATCAGACATGCATTGCAACCTATTAGGGAAAACGATTAGGATTCTCGGGCCAAATACAGACCCTTCGATAAGAATAGATGAAATGATCCTCTCCATACCCTTAGCGAACTAAGTGATAAGAGAGGAGGTTACGGTAAGGTTATGGACTATGGTTTGAAGTGAAGTCTTAAGTGAAGCGTATTTCTCCATTGTACATGCTCCTATTTGGTTTCAATTTGAAAATGTACAGCATTAAACTTCTTGACCTAAATTTAAGCGAGCACAATTTCTCTTATCTCACTACAGACTGAATAACGTTATGCGATGGCACTTGCTTCTATATGCATAGCATCTAACTAAACTTGCTTGAAAACCCTAGTTGTTTATGTTAAGTATGTGCTATTGTCTTTATCCCACTTACCGAGCAAGTTGTCGCTGATTCCCCTATAACTATTTTGTAGGTTTCCTAATAGACTCACCAATAATACTTAAAGTTCCAAAAGACAAAGAGAATGGAGTCGGGGAGTGAGATTCAAGACTAATAAGCTGAGTTCTTATCTATTTGTTAGTTTTACTCACTTCTAGGGAAACTAATAGGATCTCTATTAGTGACTCTCTAGTTTTCAACTATGGTTTTTGCTACTATGCTTTATAAACCTGTGAACTTCTATCAATCCTTTACTAATTGCTTTACGTTCTCAGATAAAAGAAATTCTTAAAAATTTCTATTAAAAATTCATATTTTGTACACTATATGATTTCTAAGGCTTGATTTTCTTGATCTTTAAGCTACAACATTAGATTTTGAAGTTATTTTAAAAAATTACATCACAGGTTAATATCTATTAGACTCAGAATTGTATAGCTCAAAACGGTGAAGTAGTAAACGTCTTATGTAAGCTATACCTACGTTAATAACTAAAGTGACTAACTTTTAACTTCAGTTGGTTTACAAAGCGGGACTAGTATGACTTTCTGGTTTAGGGTGTAACAACTATGGTGGCAGAAGAGGCACAGTAACTGCTATTCTCTGAAATCCACAATCATCTACTCAGGGTGGTTGAAGCCTAGCGTAGTTCAGTAGGACAATTGGAGAGCCAAGTTGAATTTGTGAGCTTATCAACTTAGGTTGGGGCCTTTGCTTTATGCTGACTTAGGATTGCATTTCAACTAAGTTGGATTGACCATCTATCGAAGCTAAGTTAAGGTTTCAAACTTGAAGACTATTGTTGATCAGTAGAATAGGAAGGTTCTCCAACCCATGCAATGTACTTCGTATTTTCCGTTGTGATAGCTTATGCTCGGTGCCAGTATCCAGGCCTTTAGGCCTTGTAATGATTCTCATATTTAATGAAAATCAAAGTTATTCTTCATATGTTTGTGTACTTTTTCATTTTCTTTCTTTTTTGCTTAGTCAATCTATCTTTACGCACTTGTCTTGATTGTTGCAGAGTGCTCTGGATTGGGTACTCTTGGACTACAGGAATTCAAGTCTTGGTCATTTTGATGTGACTATTGAGGTGATTAATGTGGCTATTGGAGTGATCTAAGTCCTTGAGAGTTGTGTGCAATCAATGCCTGCTCATGCTTATGCCTTGCTGGCAATCTACCTTCCCGCGCTACATTCGACCATTGATTCAAGGGTCATGACATGTGGTCATTCAAGGCAAGGTTTGTCAAAGCGACACTTCAATCAGCCTATTAACATGGGCTTAAGGTTAATCATTTTCCACTCTTTAGTTATTACATTGTCAAAAATGGCTCCAAAGCATTTCTTACTTCATCGACGTCTCTTATCCTTTGCTTTCCTTTTCACTTTCCTCATTTTTCTTTCAACCTCTTTGGAGATGGCTAGCCAACAACCCAAGGGAAACCATTTCAAAGGTGAAGTAAGCACAAGCTCCTACCAAAGGGATGAGCCAATCCCTACTCCCCTCAAACAAGCAGCAGCGGTTAAAGGTGGTGGCATAGATAAGAGCTACACATAGGAAGTTCGGAGGGGCATTTGTAGAGGCGAGGCCTTAGTGTAAGTATTCACCCAAGAAGGGTAGACCCTTGTTACTAAGGGGTAAAGGGAAGGGCATTGTCATAGAGGTAGAGTATGTTTATAAGGAAGACCAATGGCTAAAGGTATATGAGGAGGTAAGTCTTAATACGAATGCTTGGGAAGTGTGCTTACTCGAGAAGGGTGCTTGGGCTTATGATTATGGTAGGGACAAGCGCTCATTCTATTTGTACTAGAAGGTAGTGGATATGGGGATGCAGCTACCTTTCATAGAATTTCAAGTAGAGGCGTTTAGATACTTCTAGGTGAACCCAGGCTCACCCCATCCCATTGCCTAGTAGAAACTGGTAGCCTTCTAGGATGTATTTATCTTTCATATGATGAAGCTAAAAGCTTACTTATTCTAGTATTTTTTCCAATTAAAGGGTAATCAGGGTAGTTGGGTATACAGTTCTAACCAAGGATCTCCATCGAAGTTGTTCTTTAGGTAGAAGAGTAAAATTGATGAATAGAAGTATCAATTTCATGTTATAAGAGTACCCTATGCATTGGAGTTTCCTACAAAGTAGGCAAAGTCGATCTGTTTGTCACCCATTACCCATTTGGAGAAAGAAGACAAGGATGCCAAGGAGTGGATCTTTGATATTAGTTGGTGGAAAGGGTCGAGGTTTGATGTCGTGGAGACTATGGACTTATATTTGAAGGGTGAGATGTTACACGGTTGAGAGATACATATAGGTGCTCCTTTATAGGTATGTTTACTGTCACTTTTTCCTTTAAGTTGCTTAGTATTTTTCTGTGTTTATAACGTATGATTTTTTTTAGAAAGGATTTCAAAAAGAAGATGTTATGGATTTGGGAAGAGAGGAACTGTCTAAAGGGAAAGAGGCAAGGAGGAAAGGGATAAGCCTGTTGGTAATACAGCCATAGGGGGTCTTAGCTTAACTGATGAAGTTATTGATGTGGCCAATGAGGTAGAGGCCACTATTGTCTTAAAAAAGAAGAAGAAGATGGTGGCTAATTTGAAGACCAAGTTGATGAAGCTTGTGGTCAATGGGTCAGAAGGCATTCTAACCAATGTGCCTGTGATTATTACTGAACAACAAGAGGCTAATGCACTTGTATCTAGGGAGGGGTACCCGAACAGGCTGTGTTCGAGGTTTCTATTGGGAGGGCATGAATCAAATGTTGAAGGAGTCAGTTGTACCAGTAGAGGGAAGTTTGAGGAGGTCTGTTCCCGACTAAGGTAGCACTCAAGCGGGTAGTAGGGAGAAGAGCATAGAGCCCGTGGTAGACTTAGAAGAGCAGTCTAGAGGTTAAATTGGTTCTAATGAAGGTGGGGTTAGAGACAGCAAGTAAGAGTCGTTTTTGTCAATGTTGCCCTAGGAGATAGAAGTGGGAATGTGTGGTTGGGACTAAGCTCGCATCGTAAAGGAGTAGCCATTGAAAAGGTCCATGTGCAATGGGTACAAGATAATCTATCAATGAGTGTTCACTTTTAGCTTTGAGAGGACTAAGGGAAGCGATGAGCGTTTATTGTCATGCTTTCATGAGGGTGAATTGGCTATTTAAATAGGTACAATGCAAGGTTTTGATTGAGTTGTATTCTTCTTATTAGCTTGTATTAGTGGTCTTAACTTTACAGTTTTTGCTACAAGCTGTTTGGGCAGGCAGGCAAGAAGGTAGTGAAGAGTGTGAGCAGTTAAGGTAGGAGGTAGTCAGGCTGAGGAAGGAAAACTTTTGGTTGAGGGGGGGAAAGCAATGATCGGGGAATCAAGAATCTTTAGCTGGAGTAGGATATTTCAATGCTTCGATCTAAGCTAGGTTGGTATGAGAAGCGAGTTAAGGATCTAGATGCGAAGTGCACTGGTTTCAAAGAAAAGCTTTCTACAGCTAAGGGAGAAGCAAAGTTAACCCATCAAGAGGCAAAGGCAACTAAGGAGGAGGCAAGGGCCACAAAGGTAGAGTTTGACATTGCTCATAAGGGGGAAGAGGTAGCCAGGGTAGAGAGCAAAGCCACTCAAAAAGGTAAAGATTTGACCAAGGAAGAGGCAAACCACTTACAAGGGAGAACTTGTGTTGCTTGAGCCAACTTTGCAAAGAGGGAGGAGGAGTTAAAGGATAGATGTGATCTGACTGTAGTAGTAATAAAAAAAAAAAAAAAAAAAACTCTTTGATGAGTTTCCATCAAGCCAGAAGTATAAGCATGTTATGTTCAGTGCTAGTCGAAATGGTGCCAGTATGGTAAAGACAAATTGTAAGGAAATGTATCTACATCTTAATTTCAATTTCCTAAACTATCTCATAGAGGGGCATGCTAGCAAGGATGTGGAAGGTAGTGGGAATGATGGTGAAAAGGATGTTACTACTAGAGAAGGTGACTAGGGGCATGCTTAGTCGATTGTTCGTGCATAGATTTTGTATTTTTCTTTTCTCTTGTCTTGTTAAGTTTGGTTGTCATGTGTGTTTGTTATGGCCAAGCAATTCTGATGTTGGCCTGAAAATTTTGTACAAGTTTAACCTTAATGAATGGATAATTATTGTATCTTTGTGCAATTCCCTTCTTCTTTCTTTCTTGTTTTCATGATTTATGCTCAACCGCTTATGAGGTCTTTAGGTTTTGAGGCTGAAGATCATCAAGCTATATGAGGCTAAAGATATGTGAGACTAGGCCTTATAAATAGTCTATGTGCCCATCCTATAAGGACCCTTAGGTGTGAGTACCTAATGGGTGCCTGAGGTAGGATTTGAGACTCAAGCTCTCTTAGGTAGATAGTCTTATGAGTAAACACTCAAGGTAGGACTTAAGGCTTAGGTTTTCTTAGGTAGGGCTCGAGGCTTAGGTTTTCTTAGGCAAATAATCCTATGAGTAGCTACTCGAGATATGACTCGAGGCTTGGTTTAATGAGGATGAGAATTGACTCAATTTATTCAATGCTAGTGATGTCCTTACGAATGGGGCAAGGACTTAAAGATAAGTGAGGTAGTGAGTACAAGATGTAGAATAATCATCATTGTTTTAATTAAGTTCTTTAAGAGGTACATAGTTTCCCATGACCTGTTTGTTTGGTTTACATGAAGTAAGGTCAGAGGTTAGCCGCATTTCATGTTTGAGAAATAAGTTGTCCATCTAGAGTTTCAAGTATTTACGCACTACCGCCTACATCTACCTTGACCTGAACTAGGTCTTCCTAGTTGGGCGATAATTTTCCCTATCCTTCCTAGGACCTTATCAATTATAGTTTGTGGCAAACAAGGTCTCCTAGTTGGAAGACCTTATGCTTAACTTTTATGTTATAATATCTAGCCACTCGTTGCTGGTATGTGGCCACTCGAGCTTTTATAGCTTCTTTTACCTTGTTAATGGTGTCCAAGCTTGCTTAGAGAGCTATGTTGTTAATGTTGACATCGACATTTTGGGTTTTGCTTGTTGGGAGTTCGAATTCTATGGGGAGGACAACCTCAAAGCCAAAGGCAAGGTGGAAAGGGGTTTTGCCTGTAGTTATTCGATGCATGGTTTGATATCCTTAAAGGATGGTGGAGGGTTGGTCTACCTATTGTCTGCCGGTACGCTTAACCCTTTTCTTTAAGCTACCAAAGATGATCTTGTTGATCTCTTTAACTTGTCCATTAGATTGTGAGTAGGCAACGAAGGTGTATTGGAGCTGGATGTGGTACCATGCACAAAATTCTCAAAACCATGCATGATCGAACTATCTCCCAATGTCGGTGATGAGGGTGTGAGGGGTGCCAAACCAAGCAAGGATATCAATAGGACAAAACCCTTGGCTGCTCGCACTATCATGATATCAATGTCCTATGAATCAAGCTACTTGGTGAAGTAATCGACAGCTACTAGAATAAACTACTGTTTGCTTGATGCTTTAGGGAAGGGGCTTAAGACGCCGAGTCCCCATTGAGTGAAAGGCTACGAGTTGGTAATAGGGTAGATGATAGAGTTAAGTACTTAGCTAATGGGCACATGCTTCTGGCAAGTGTAGTACCATCGAACTAAGGCCTTGGCATCCTGTTCCATGGTTGGTTGATAACAACCGAGGTGGAGGGCTTGGATGTATAAGGCCCGGGCTTATATATGGTTGCTATAAATGTTAGAGTAGAGTTCTTTAAGGACATGAAGCCCCTAATTGGTGGTTAAACACCAAAGTAGGGGTAGACTGTATCTACACTTATATAAGATGCCATCTATAATGGTGTAGTTGGCAGCATAATATGTAAATTTCTTAGCTTCACTTTTATCTTCAAGGAGGACACATATGTTAAGGTATTCAGCTATAGGGGTCATCTAAGCTGGGTTGGTCAGTATGGTCATGATTTAGAGGACCTGTTAGGGGGATTCATCAATTGTACGTTGCGGCATGAATTGGAGGAAGACCTGTTTGGTAGATTCCCAAAGGGTAGGTAATGGTGTAGAAGCTACCTTATAGAGCCTGTTTGCTTTAGAATTTTTTACCCGAGGGATTTTAGTGATTGTCCATTCAAAGAAATTCGTAGCCAGGTCTCGCACCATTTGTAGATATCTCACCATACTTTCTCCCTTGGTTTCATACTCCCCTTTAACCCGTTAGACAACCAACATGGAGTCAGAGTATATATTAATTTTCTAAGCCCCTACATCCACTACAATTCATATTTGGCTTCATTATTGCTCACATGGAAACCGAATTTGAGGGTATATATAACCTTAGTGCTAGGAGCCATGTAAGATTATTCTTGCTCTACTCCCCCCTTTAGTGGAGGACCTATCTACATGCAAGGTCCAAACTAGGGTATCATTTAGCTTGGGTAGTTCTTCTTCGCCAATGTATTTGGTGACAAAATTTGCAAGCACCTGTGCTTTAATGGCTTGATTGGGATGGAATTAAACTTCATGAGCATTGAGTTCGAGGGAATAATTGGTCAATGCTCCTAAGGTGCCAAGCTTTTGTAGGAGTGTTCTTGTAGGTTGGTAGGTTAAGACGATGATGGGATGTGCATAGAAATATGGCGGGAGTTTCTTTGCCATTATTACAACAGTAAGAGGTAATTTCTCAATTCAAGTATATTTAGTCTCGGGGCCCTAAAGGATGTGACTAACATAATATACTTGCTTGTGTTCGTGCCTTTTTACTCGAACAAGTACCAAAGAGAGGGCTTGATCGTTAATAGTGAGATATAAGTAAAGTTCTTCGCCGGGGATTAGTTTAGATATCACCAGTAGGTTTTAGAGGAACTCCTTCAATTTCCCAAAAGTGGCCTCATATTCAAGTGTCCAGTGGAATTCTGATGGATTCTTCAAGAGTTTGAAAAACTCAGAACATTTTTTGGCGCTTCATAAGAGGAAGCAATTTAAGGCGATTATCTTTCCAGTAAGTCATTAGACTTCTTTGATTTTCTATGGAGCTTTCATATTTTTTATCTCTTGAATCTTGTTAGGGTTGGCCTTGATGCTTCTTTCTATGGCCATATAAGCAAGGAACTTATCGGATCCTACGTTAAAGACGTACTTCTGGAGGTTGAGATTCATCTAGTACTTTCGCAGCATATCAAAGGTCTCGCAGAGATCGGCAATATGTTCGACTTTAGTCTTGCTTTTAACAATCATGTCAATAACATAGTCCTTGACATTCCTTCTAATTTAGGGTTTGAAGACTGCAATTACAATACGTTAGTAGGTGGCTCCAGCATTCTTTAGCCTGAAGGGCATGACCTAATAGCAGTATGTGCCAAAGTCTGTAACAAATGAGGTGCAAACTTAGTCCTTGGGTGCTATGTTGATTTAATTATAGCCGAAGTAGACATCTATGAAACTTAATCAACCATGGCTCGAAGTGGAATCGACGAGCTAGTCAATTCTCAGGAGAGGGAAGCAATCCTTAGGGCATACCTTGTTCAAGTCATTGTAGTTAATGTAGATTCTCCATTTGCCTCTTGATTTCTTGATAAGGATAGTGTTGGTGAGCTAAGTTGAGTACCTTTATTCCTTGATAAAATCAGCCTTCAGAAGCTTTTACACTTCTTGTTTGATGGCAACTTGTCACTCTAGTGCAAAGTATCGTCTTTTCTATTTTATGGGTTAGAAATGTAGGTCAACCTTTAAGTAGTATGTTGCCTCAAGAATGTTGATTATTCCTAGCATTTCATCTAGATACATTGCGAAGACATCTAAGCTGTTATGTAGGAAAGTAGTCATTTCCTCCTTTTCTTCGAGGGATAGGGACATTCATATCCGTGTTGTCTGGTTGAGGCAATCACTGTATTGGATGATATCAATCTTTTTTGCTAGCTCACCATATAAGGTGAGTGGAGTCTTTAAGGGAGACTCAATGTGAATGATTTTATCATGGGAAATGTTACTGAGGTATAGGGTGCAGAACAATTGTTGGTTCCTACGCGCAAAACCAATGCCCATAAGAGTAGGGAACTTCATTAGGAGGCATCTCCAACTTATGCAGACATTGAACTTGTTAAGGCTATAGTATCTGAAGATAACATTGTATAGGGACCAATGGTCAACAATTACAAATTCAACTAAGTACGAGGTGATGTGGTCGCCATCACCTAATTTGACGGGAAGCTTGGTAAGTCCCTCAATAGCAATTGTCTTGCCTCTAAAACTTGCTAAACTTTGTTTGTATAAGCAGAGTTTCTCGTTAAGAGCTGAGAAGAAGGGTATGTCGAATGAGCTTTCGTTTTCCACTAATATCTCTAAGACATCGAAGTATCTAACCTCGGCGTTAATGACCAAGGGGTTAATGTGAGGATACTAGATTCTTGTGCTATCATCATTAGTGAACGATATGGTAGTGCGGATTTGTGGTTTCTTTGCTCAGACTAAAAACACCTCATGTTGTGGTTAAGAGGAACAATCCTTGTCTAAGAGGTTAGGTCCACTAATGATCATCTATACTTATCCCTTGCAACCTCTTCGCTTCGTATTATCTTGTTGGTTTTGTTGCTCAGGTTATGGTTGGTGATGCTATTGCGGTTCCTATATGCGATGCTGTTAAGCTAGATGAGGGAAGTCCTTTTTTTCAGCTACGAGATGATGATGATCAATGCACCTTTGAGAACAAGGCCTTCTACTACGTTTTTAAGGTGCTTGCATTGGTTTGTGTTATGGCCCCATGCTCTATGGTAATCACAGCATTTACCCGAGGTAAAGGCCTCATGTATCTCTTTGATGGTCGATACAGTCGGTAAGCATTTGCGAACTTCATAATATACTTCATTTAGGGGGTGGGTGAGTGGTGTATGGCTAGCAAAACTCGTAAATTTTTGCCTATATCTTTCTTATTGTTCTTGGGAGGATGGAAGGCAATCCTCTTGAGGGCTGAGGCAGTCTTTTATTGATGTCGTGCACTGCTTGTCACTTTTAAGGTAAGATTGAATAGCATCCTCTTATACTATGTATTGTTTGGTGATCATCATGAATTCTTCAAGGTTTTTTGGCCAACATAGTGCTGTAGCCTCAAAGAGCTTGCTAGCTCAATCTAAGCCATATATGATGGCTTGAAGTATGATACCCGATTCCACTTTGGGGATGAACAACTTGGCACAATTGAAGCACTCCAAATAGGCTCAGAGTGCTTCACTAAGGCGTTGTCATACATTATACAAGGTGGATAAGTCCCTACGTAATACTTTATTACTTAAGAAGTGCTGTTGGAATCTAATGGCTAAGTTATTGAAAGAACCAATGCAATTTCCTGGAAGTTGGTTGAACCAAACCAGCGCCGCATTTGTTAAGGTGCTTAGAAAGGCTTAACGCATTATTGCATCGGAGAAGCTGTAGAAACTGATCATTGTGCAGAAATGTGCTAGGTGATCAAGGGGATTGCTAATTCCATCATAATTGTTTAGGTAAGAAGGCACACGACTTGTAATAGGGTTTCTTCAAGGATACCCATGGTGAATGGGCTTTTGTTAAAAGCTACGTCGGATTACCTCATAGAGGACTCAAGGCATTTCTAGTCATATAGACTATAGGCATGCTGTATATGCTCATTGAGCTCCCGATTGTTCATATTATCTAAGTTTTTCAGTAATTGTTAGAGAGAGAAGTCTCTTCAAATTTTGCTTGTTTCAAATTTAGTGCCCTAATGATACGCCTTTGTCGAGCTTAGTCTTTCATCTCTCAGGTTCTTTTTAAATTAGGCCTTCTTTAAACCAGTCAATACTAAACCCTTACTCGTTTAGTACCAACTCTCAACTAGGGTTTAAAGAAAACCGATTCTAGATCTAAAGGCTGATTTATTAAACCCTAAATAGATATCACTTTTTAATTTTCTGAATTTAACTTCACTTTTCAAATATATCCTTTTTAATTTCTAAACAACTAATCATATTACACGTAAGTAAATTAATTAATTTACACAAATATCTACAAAAATGGAAAAAATAAAGCTTTTCATATTTTAAGTTGCCATATACTTATGTACGAATGCCTACGTACTCGCTATTCAAGATCAGACTTCTATAGTTCATTTACCAAAAATATAATAGGTTGATTGATTTTAATTTTGGAAAAATGCCGAGTTTACGTTCTATACCCATTTTGATTTATTTTAAAAAATTTTCTAAGGATCTTAAATTAGTTTGATTTTTTGGAAATTCTAAAGAGCCTTAATTTGGAAAATGATAAATTAATTTTATTTATTTGAAAAACAATTTTTCTAAGTGATATGGTAACTTTATTATTTCTATCATTATTTCATTTTTTATTATTTATTTACTTTTTATTATTATTATCTTTTTTTATATTAAAACATGAAAATAAACTAAGTATTTCTTCCGATTAGGGGTAAGGGTCAAGAGAGAGGGATGGTGCAGTAGGTATGTGGTGTTGGGTACGGTTGTACGGTGAGTAGTGGCTCGAAAGGGTACGATGGTCGTGGGTTGCGATGGTGAAAGAGAGAGAAGGCAGAGAAAGAGAGGTTTCCACTGCATGTGTGCGAGATAGAGATAGGTCTAGAGAGAGAATCAGGTTGAGAGAGAGAGTGAGAAAGTTCGAAGGCCCTACCTTGGGTGTTTCAAAATTGGTCCCAAAGAGAGAGTCAATCCCCTTTGCTTGCATGTAGGTGTGAATTCAAAAAAAAATTTTCTCCTTCCTCTGTATGTGTCAATTCGAAGTGAATTTCCCCTCCTGTACGTTGTGTCTTTTTTATGTGTATGTTTCTAATGTTTTCCGCCTTATGTGTATTTTCAAAAAAATCAATTCCTTCCTCTCTCTCTACTGTTTCTATGTTTTGAAAATCCCAATCCCCTATGCAAATTGAGAATGGAGCCTTAACCCCTTGTGCGTTGTGTTTTTTTTTTTTTTTAAATCAAATCCCCTCCTCCACTGTTTGTGTTTTTGAAAATTCAATCCCCCCCTTGCACTATATGTGTTCTAAAATCCTATCCCCCTTCTACTATTTTACAATGTGATTTAAAATGAGAAAGTGAGGGGGGGGAAAAGGAAAGAGGAGAAGGAAAAAGGGGAAATAAACTTTGTTGTCAAGGCTAATTGTAGAGTGCCACGTATCACGATAAGACACGTAGCCCAATGAAGCCTTAATATGTAGCCACGCATGAAGTGTAGGGAAAATAAAATAAAAGGCATTCTCTGCCTTTGATGAGACTTGAATCCTTAACCTTTAAGCCAAACCCCAATGCAAGTCCATGAGCTTATCTTTAAGCCGTTAGCCTGTGTCTTATTTATTTGTGCAATTAAATTACACATATGAACAAGATCAACTTAGGCTATATTCAAATCTAAGCACAAGCCAATGATCCTCCCCTTATTTAAAAAATCTATTCTATTAAAACTACTTAAAAATTATTATTTTATAAATTCCTTCTTTTTTTTTTCAATTTTTTCTATATTTTGTGAATTTTCAATTTTTTATATATTTTTCCAAATTTTTCCATTTTTGGTATTTTTTCTAAATTTCTCAATTTTTTATGCTTTTTCTCATTTTCCATTTTTTTTTTGTATTTTCCTAAATTTCTTATCTTTCTTTTTTTTTTTTTTTGCATTTTTTCTTATTTTGGGGGGAGGGGATGTGTTTTGTAGGTTTCATTAATTCCTTTTTTTTTTTTTGTATTTTCCTTAAATTTGGACCCTTTGACCTATTTTGAATATAAAAAGGGGGGGTAGAGGGCAAAATTGGAGTGTTTACAGCCTTACTATAGTATCAAGTTTGATTTTTTATCAGTTTTTATTAATTTTCCTTAATCTGATTAATATTAAACCTTACTCATTTAATATTAACCCTCAACTAAGAATTAAGGAAAATATAGGTTTTTTCAAAAATACTTTAAGTCGCTACCTAACTAAGGTTGGCAAAAATAGGTTAGGTTAAATCAATTGGATGGATTGATTTTAACCTAGTCACTAGTTTATTGGAAAATCGTTTTTAAAAATATGATTTTGGAAAACCACATATTTTTGAGTCAAGGGGTCAATATATTAAACCCTAATGAATATCATTTTTAACTTTCCGAATTTAGATTTTATCTTTCAAAATACCTGCTTCTAAATTTACAATTAAAACTAATTCTATTTACATAAATAACAAATCAAAATTATTTTACAAAAGGAAAAATAAAAAGATTTTCCTATTTTAAATTGCCTCATAGGTATCTACATACTCTCTATTATAGATTGAACTTTTTATAATTCATTAGCGAAAACTTTAGGTGAGTGGGTTGATTTTAATTTCTGAAAAAGATCAGATTTACGTTTTTAACTTGATTTGGATTTACTTAAGGAAACTTTCTAAAAAGGAGCCTAAACTTGATTTATCATTTTTTTTTAATTATAAAGGTCCTAATTTGAAAACAAGTTGACTTTATTTTATTCTTTTCATTCATTGTCACTTTTCTTTTAAAAAAAAAATTCTAAGTAATAAAACTTTTATTTTATTTTTGTTTTTGTTTTATTCTTTTATCATCATTATTTTTTTCTTATTTAAGTCTTAATTGGGAAAATAAAAACAAAAATAAACTAAGCTACTCTACCTTTTTTTTTTTCCTTTTCTTTTTCTTCTTTTTTCATTTTCTTTCCCTTTTTCTAGATTTTTTTTTTAAATTACATCTTATAGATACGGCAAATAAAGTAAAAAGAAAAAAAAAATTTACAACACAGCCAAATTAAAACAAAGGTCGAACCAAGGAAGATGTGTAGGTTAGTCTTCAATTCAATAGGCAGATTTAGATCAGGTTTTTGGTATGGATCCGGTGTAATTCGAGTCGTGAAGAAGAGATGAAGCAATCAGTCAATGGAGGTAGATTGACGTGTTCTAGGTGGTTTTTTAAGGGGGTGAAGGTGGTCTTATGAATTTTTTATTATGGAATGTAGGTTTGGAGAAGTAACACAGTCTAAATTAGTCGTTTAGTGGTGGTTAAGTTTGGTAGTGACGATTGGGTATTGGACAGTCATGGTAAGGGTTGCTGGGTGTAAGTGAGTGGTTGGGTTTGGGGTTATGGAGCATCGTGGTCACTATAGTGGTGTCAATTTGGAGTGGGAACAGTCGGAGAGTAGTGGTTCATAGAGCAGAAGTCACGGTAGTGGGGTTAGGGTTTCTAGTAGTAGTTGTAGAGTTTGGGCTCGTAGCTGATGACTGGTAGCATTGGAAAGCTTGTGTCGTGGGGGGTTTAACTGTAGTGGTCACATACCTCAAAAGTGGTTGGAGAGAGAGAGAAAGACGTGCAAAAAGAGAGAGAGCTTGAGAGTTAGTGAGATAGAGAGTTCAGGATTTTTTTAGAGTTGATTTTTTTTTTTTATCGTTTTGCTCCAAACATAATTTCAATGCTCAATTTATGGCAAACAAGCCCCTCATTAGCGTGAGAGGTCAATGAATTTGAAATTAAGATTTATTAGGTCAATTTGACATTAATGTGATTAGGCTTGATTTATACTAAAGTACATGGTCAAAGACAAATCTTTAATACCTGTTTTTGTCCAAAAAGCTCATTGGAAACTTCATATTAAAAAATGGTAGCTTGAATCAAGGAAGCTAACTTCAATGAAAAATGAGTTTTTTTCAATATTTACACTTGAATCTGACCACTTAAATGGATGAATCTAAACGAGCTCTTGTATCAAATTCAAAGTATCCCATGTACACTTTACAATTATTTGATTAATTCGATCAAATTGCAAAGGAAAAGGCCCTAAATCAAGCTCGAAAGTGGACTGTCCAAGGAGGAAGTCTACGAGAATTCTGGAGAAAAGAAAGTAAAGAGGAGGGGATGCATTCCTAGAGTCGGACACATGGAGAAACACCATAATGAATCGAGCAGAAAAGAAGATGAAGAAAAGCTAGTAAAGCCTGGGCAGCTACCAATTGGATATGACACATCAACTAATCTTATTCAGCCTACAATCTACTGAATATGACTTGTTGGTCTAAACTGAAGGGTCATTCGCCACTACTCCTTGCCAAAGAGAATAAATAAGAGTTAAAGAATAATAAGAACACTAAGGTTATACAAAGGAAACTTGAATAATTTATGGTACTGATGGTTGATTATTTGTGTACAATTAAGTGCAGGTTTATATGTCAATCCACTGGAGTTACTTTACATGTATAAAAAGACAAAAGGATATTCTTATAATTAAGTTATGTAATACATATTAAAAAAATCAAAAGAGATAAAGAATATTTAGTACGAAAAGTAAAGAATCCTTCTGAAATATCATACCAGAAAACACGTGTCACTTGATGGCTAGACGTTAGAAATATGGTACAAAGTAGATGAGAAAAAGAATTTGCAGCCAAGGGCCACCCTGATCTAGATTAGGTTGGGGCCCAGTCAGTCTCACTTTAGAGTAGTCAGCTAGGGTTAAAGATGGACATCTGTTGTCGGTTTGAGAGCTCAGATTAGATAGTCTTGGGGCTGTCTACTCAAATATTCTATCATTGCACAGCTGTTTAGTAGGTCTAGCAAACATAAAGGCTAGGCAATCAAGTCAGCAAAAAAGGGAAACATAGAGGTCGAGATAGGAATTTCCATCTTAGATAGGGCTTCGAGCCAGTACTCTTGAAGTGGTCTCTATCTCTTCTTCCAGGATACTCGCGAGGTCTTCTGCTAGTTGGTGAGGAATCAGGTCAGACACATAGAAAGTGGGGGAGACATCATAGTCATTGGGCAACTCGATCTAGTAGGCGTTATAGTTGACCTTTTTTAAGACCTTGAACAAACCATTAGCATAAAGAGATAACTTGTTTTGTCTCAAGTGTAGGAACCGTTCTTAGCTGAAGTGTATCCATACTAAGTCTCCTGGTTGGAAAGAAAAAGTTAGGCGACTTTGGCTACTAATCTCTTATTGTCTCTAATTGAGCTTGGCGATCTTCCTAGTGATAGACTGGTGTAGCTCTTATAATTCTTGAGTTCGATCAACTCTGGATTGACTTTCTTCAATACCTGCAGGGGTATCGATCATATCTAGGGTCAAAGCCTACTTTCACACCTCTATTCCTAGGTCCAACCCTTTCTCTTCTTTTTATTTTAGTTATTTTTTTCTTTTTTTGGTTAAATATTATTTTTCTTTTATCTTGTAAAAAAAGACATAACATAGAATTAAAAAAAAAAGAAGAAGTTTCCTTTCTTTTAAATATTTTCATACAATTTATTTTTATTTATCTTTTTCTTTAAAAAACTTTTTTTACTTTTCTTTTCTTTTAAAGAATGAAAAAGATTTTTTTCTTTTTAGGACACCTAGAAAAATCTATTCTCAAAGTAAACAAAGAATAAACAAACCCTTTTTAAAATTAGATTTTTAGAATTTGCCAAAAATCTAAACTTAAAAAAAAATTATGACCCTTTTTAGAATTTTTCTTAAATAAAATGTAATGGATGAAAAATGTAAGTTCAACCATTTTCTCAAATTAAAGTAAACCACCTACTAAAGATTTCTTAAATGAACTACGAAAGTTTGATCCTAAATAACGAATACGTAGGCACTCGTATGTAATTATAAGGCAACTTAAAATATAAAGGAAAATATTTTTCTCCTTTTGTAAATAATTTTTCAATTTCTTATTTTTTGTAAATAGATACAATTTCATTTATTAGTTGTGAATAGATATTATTTTAGAAGGGTATTTTGAAAAATTAAATTAAATTAAATTCATTAAGTTAAGATAATACCCATATAGAGTTTAATAGTGTAGCCTCCAAACAAGCGATATCAAACGTAGATCAGTAGTTAAATTAAAACCAACTTGTCTAATTAGTTTTAGTTTAATTACTTTTCTTGGGGGTTACGGTTGCAACTTTTTTTTTTTAAATAAAGAAATCGAGTTTTCTTTAACTTTTTTCAATGGTTTAAACTAAATACATAAGAGTTTAGTTTAAATCAAATTAAGAAAAATCGAAAATCGGAAATCGAAAATTCAAGCTTTACACTCCTCTACATTAAAGGCTACCCATTAGCTACACTATTCGTTGATCTAGGAACAAAAGCAATAGGTACATTATTTAAATAAGAAAGACGAAGCCTAATCCCACCCAGCAGATGTCTATTACACTGAGACACTCGCCCATTGTCCCCATTAATAGCGCGGACCGCTAATTCAGCATCCGATTCTAAAATCAAGTCTCGCCAACCTTCTTCTTGGGCAAAGCTGGCCTTAGATCATGTTACCCTTCCAATCACGTACTACTTGCCCCAAGCCCCCTAAATCCTTGTTTGATGACCATGAGCCGCCCCACATTTACTTTTAAAAATCTTTCTTCCTCCAAGCATCTTCTCTTTTCTTTTCCTATCAGGATTCCCATTCTTTCTAGTTGCATTTAATATTTTCCAAGCAACCAAATGAATCAAAAGCTTTGCCTTCGTAAACACTTTTGCACCTTTCAAGCCAAATGTCTCAACTAGCCATGGCTATTTTTGAAGTAAGCTAGTGCCTTTCCTTAAGATTTGCCGAATCTAGGGTTTCCAAAAACCAAGCCCAAAAAGACTATACCTTTCCTTCTCAATCTTCAAATCTAATACACCAAACTACACCTTCGCCTTTCGACTCTTCCTCTTCACAACCTGCACATCGAAGACTCAGTAACTCTCTTTTGGTTGAGATTCCTCATCACTAGTAGCAAGTTCGTAACTGTCCTCCATAAGAAGTGTTGAATCTTAGGTTGGGCATCTATATTCCAGAGAAAGTTCCGATCTTTCATCGTCAGTACCAAGGACGTAGAGGCTCTATCCATTTCTAGATGCGGGCTTTTGTCAACAAGGACTCGATGGGCTATATCACCGAGCGCAACCCCGATCTATCATGGAGCCAGACAAAGGAGTCCTCTTTCTCTTTGACCGTCAAAGGTATCTCCTTTATCCTTCTCTTTTCCAATTCTGTTATATTATCTACAATAAGATTGACATCCCAACATTTTAATTCATTATTAATCAACATGTTCACCTTTGAAACTTCCAAATCCTCTCTCTGCTTACTCTAAAGTCGGAAATTCGGTAGCTTAGGAATCCAAATATCATCCCAAATACAGACTTTACCCCTATTACCAATTTTCCAAATTCCATTCTCAAATAAGATATCCCAAACTTCTAGAGCACTTGACCAAGCCCATGAGGCTCTTCCCCCCCCTCCCCCATTCCTTGCACTACTGAACTCTCCTGAATTTTAACCCATAAGGCACTAGGATTTGACTGGATTCGCCAAGCAAACTTAGTTAAGAGTGCCATATTAAATTATTTTAGGTCTTTAAAACCAAGCCCACCTTTAGCTTTTGGCATAGTCAGCGTCTTCCAGCGTATTTTGCTTTCGTTATCCTGCTGACCCTATCGAAATTTCGCTATTTTACTATTCACCTCTCGACACCACCTTTTCGGAAAACCAAAATATCCCATGGAATATGTTGGTGTAGCACTCGCAACGGCCTTGATCATAATCTCACTTTCGGCAGCATTCAATAAGTTTTTCTTCTAACCTTGCCTCTTCCTTACCGTCTTGTCTCTAGCGAACTTCAATGCTTCTACCTTCAACCTCCCCTAAACAGTCGATAAGTCCAAATCTTTACGTGGGTTTACTATAATGTTGATGCCCATAATAGATGCCACTCTCTGCTTCTTTTCCTGGGTAATGTTCTTAAATCTTATCCTAAGAAAATGAAACATTTCCTGTGAAACAAGAATGTCGTCTTGTATCAAACAACCAGCTATGAAAGCGCTTTAATTTTCGGTTATCAACTCTCTATGAAACGATTTTAACGATTAGCAAGAACCTTAGAAATGATTTAATAACAGAAATTACAAAGGCTTATTGGTCTAAAATGGCTCAAAGACTCTGGATTAAGGACTTTTAGGATCAAAATAAGGTCAGTTAAATTTAGGGAAATAGGGAACTTACCTATTATGAACAAAGACCTAACCGCTTCAACAATGGAACACCCAATCACATGCCAATAAGTCTGAAAAAATACCCCAGGAAATTCATCTGAACTAGGTACTTTTAGAGCTCCCAACTAGAATGCAGTATGTTTGATTTCTTCACAACTCACATCTACATTTAGTTCCTCATTCACCCTCCTATCAACTATTGGGCTAATCCATTCTAAGCATCTTCCTCCATTACTTCTTCTGTTACTTGTATAAATATGTTTAAAGTATCTCGTAAAGGCCATTTATGTATGAACCCCTTTTTCAACCCAAAAACCTTCTTCATTTTTAATTTTCAAGACCTTATTTCTTCTTCTTCTTGATAGGGTTGCTTGACGAAAGGAAGCTGTATTTTGATCTCCATAAGATAACCAATTTACTCGTGATCTTTGGTGCCAATACTTCTCTTCTCTCTCCCACAACTCACTCATCTGTCCTAGGATCTCATCTTCTTGGTCTCTTATTGCTCTATTCCGATGTAATGCCAACTGACAGCAAGTTTCTCAATCTCTCTCTTATTGTTTGGTACATTTTCCTTGCTCCAACTACTTAAGTTTACTGCATTCAGTTAATTTTGCCATTGTGCCCTCTAGTCCTACTCCTTTGCATGCCAACTGGCTTTTTTCGATTACAATTTCACACCCATCTACGCTATACTAGTAGTTTTCAAATCTGAGTTTTTCAGGTCCAAAACACTCTTTCCGTTGGGTATTCAAAAAAACTGTAACATGATTAGATCCGATTGTTGGTGCTTTTAAAACTGATGTCTTAGGATAGATAACTATCCAATCATTTAAAGCAAATGCACGATCAATTCTTTCTTTAATTAACACCTTGGAATGTCTCTTATTTATCCACGTGTATTGCTGCCCTTGATAGTCCACGCCTTGTAGATTAGCCTCAAACACCATCTTGCTAAATCCTCCCATTTTCCTTTTACTTCTTTCATTTCCTCCCAATTTCTCGTGATCCACAAAAATCACATTAAAGTTCCCAATACAAGCCCATGGTCCTGCCACTATACTTGCCATTGCCACTATATCATTCCACAGTTGTTGTTTCTCCTAAAAATCATAAGGAGAATACACCCAAGTAACAAAACTCAATGTAGAGCCATCCAAACAGTTCAATTCAGTTCATATCCAATTTTTGTTTGCATCTAACACATTTACCTCCACATCACTAGACCGCCACAAAGCCAACCCTCCAGCCACGCCTCTAAGAGGGACATAGAAAGCTCATTGATGTCTCAACCGTCTTCTAATCCTATCTACCACATCATTTTGATTTTTTGTCTCCATAAGAAGCACCACATTAGGATTGAATTTATTAATTAGCCCTTCAAGCTTCCAAATTGTCATGGTTAGACTAATTTCTTGACAATTCCAACTCATAAGCATCGTGGCTTCTGTGTGACTATTTGAGGCTAGCCACCATTGCCTAATGAGAGATTATCTTCAAATTCCTTCACTTCAACTTCCACAAGTTTACTTCCATTCATGTATTGTTCCAGATTTTTTGCTGGTTTTTTATTTTTCTTTTTCTTATTAACTTGCTTATTACAAAAACCCAAAGCAAACTGTTTTTCCGTCTCCAACTCGACAGTACTCTTATTCATTTTTTGTTCCTTCACTTCATTTTGCATCTCATCGTCTTTTTCTTTTAACATTAAGATGTCTTAAAGTTGTAACTACCTGCTTCTGCTCATCTGACTCTTTTGCTACTGATGCTAGGGATTGATTTTCCTCTTTTTCATTTTCTTTACCTTCAGGGGTAAATTCAACAAAGTATATCGATGGGGATCTCATTAACACAAGTCTCACAGCAAGTATTTTAGGTGATGACAGATTTATTTTTTCGTTTGTTTTTTGTGGCGAAAGGGTAAGGTCTGATGATGGGATAACGTCTCATGAAATGCTGGTAGTTTCCAGGTTGTTAAATTCTTGTAAGGAAAGGGTTTTTGATAGGTTTTTAAGTTAGATTCTGTTGACATTGGCTCCAAGACTGTGGTAGGCAAGGCTTTTCCCTTGATATTACCTCTACCAACCTCAAGAGTTGTCTTCCAGTTCAAGCTGCTATCTCCCATATTGCTCCCTGTCAACCAAAAACCTCCCTGAACAGCTACTGCTCTTAACCCCGGTCCGAAACCACCACTTGACCCTTCCTTCACACTACATTGCTTCGCCATATGCCTCAATCTTCCACAAGTAAAATAAAAATCTGAAAGTTTTTCGTGCTTGAAAGAAATTTTATATCTCTCTCCTCCAATTCTATTAATCCACATTTTTGTTCAGTGGTTCTGGCACATCCATTACTACTCTAACCCTTACAAAACTTCTACAAGTCTCACATTCAAGCTTTATCTCCGCATCAATAATCTTACCTAGAATAGTCCAATAAGTTTTGCATTTTCCTTTGTCATCTGGTCCAGCTTAACTCCATGAATTTGTAGCTAGAACACGGCCTCTTTAAGTTCTATATCATCAATCGCCTCCTCCTATTCCTTTAGTCTCTATTGCTCTCATCATACCCAGAGAACTAAATTCAATCAGAAATTTGTTAGTTCCTATTGGATTGAAAGTTACCTCTCCATAATCTTGCCAAGCTTTCCTCAGAATACTCATCACCCATGTTCAAGGGTTTTTCTACTACCACTCGCCCAATCAGTAGAATCTCTTCGCTTGTCCATCTCCTCCTTTAATCAAAAGATCCAAACAATCCTCCCATTCGCTGTCAGGCTTATACGCATTTGATGTCTCTTTACCTTTGTTGAAGCTCATTATTCTTCACACTGCATAACAAGTAAATTTCCAACTTAAAAATAACAAGAAGAAGAAATGAAATGACAAGTGCTAACAATCTGTTCGCTGACTGCAGATTAGTAAACGAAAAGATCAAGATCCAATCTCTGAACAGGAAGAAGAAAAGGGAAACAACGGATTATTGTCAAACCAATGCCTTCAAGAAACGCAAAGCAAAGAAATGAAGCTGGAAACGAATGATTTCTATTATCTTTTCTTGTAATTTTTCTGAATTTAGATAAATTTCGTGTGATTTTTTTTTTTTTTGGTATTTTGAATGAGAAAACAAACAAAAGCAGAACGAGATGAAATATATTTTTAGGGCTTTCTGGAATACTAGCTACAAAACCGTACAGATACTAAGAATGATGAAATTTGTTATAGTAAAGAGAAAGTGGAATATTCTTGCACATGATGACTAAAAAACGTGGCACACGACAAGTGTTAAAAGACTCCTAGCTACTGAGAGAGAATACTCTCACTAATGAGGAGCACTCATAGCTGACGGACACTCTAATTGTTGTCTCTTTCACTTCATTCGAGATTTTTATTTCACTTAAAAAACTTTTCTTTTCGCCACCATGTCGATTTCCACCATTTTATTAGGTAGATGGAGTCTTTGATTTTGTATTAGATGGTCTACTTGCTTATTTATAATGATACAAAATTTAATGAGTCACAAATCGATGGTTTAATCTTATAAAGCTCAATATAGATAAGTCAAGGTACATAAAACATTGTACAATCATTGATCTACATGATATGATATATTAGTCTATGGTTGCACACATGGAATTGTGAAAAGCATAATCTTTTTTTGTTCAATTCCATAATTGATCCTAGGGTATTCAATATGTCATGCATCTAGAATTATCCCCTACATACTCAAATAGGTACTCATCCTCTTCATGTTGTATTTTCAGGTTTCAAATAAGTGTAAGATGGTCAACCATCAAGATCAATCACCTTGGGCATAGTTAAAATAAAAAACATAAATGTAAATGCATTTTTGTACTTACACATATTTTTATTATTTTTAAAAATATGTAAATATCATCTAAATAGTTTTTCACTCTCAGTACTATTAATGAAAAGAGTATATATATTGATAATTTTATATACACATACTTATAAAAATCATAGAAAGGTAAGTCACAATTTGAAAGCTTGATAACACATCTTGGTTTGCTGAATTAATTTAGGTAGGAATATAATTATAATTTTTAAGAAATGGAATAGAGAAATAATAATTATTTTTGTGAGGTTTCATGGTAGATTCCTAAATTTGCTAGAAATTATTGAAGAATAGTTATTCCGTTGGTTCAATAAAGAAATTATAATTCTTTATTTCATAACATAATAAGTAATCTCATGGAATAATAATTTCACCAACCAAATAGAATAATAGATATTTTAGTTAAGAAGTAATTATCATAATTTTCTTGTATGAAATCAATCAAATATATTATGAAAATTTATCAATATGTAATCAATAGTTTAAAACGCTCGGGGTAGTTTACAATGGGAAAAACAAAAAACAAAAAGGAAAAAACATAGCAAAACTTTTATAAGGATTAATCAAAAGTGCGTCAACTTTGGCACTTTATGCGTCCTCTATGGAATGGCTTGAAAAACAAACCGGATAGGCATCCGATCCAAGGCAAAGTAACAACACTTTTGTCCCTTTCCTCCTCTATTAATTCCAAGTGGGCCTAGGTCTAGGCCCATATTTCATTTTCAAACCAAAGCCCGCATTCTCACTATTTTTCATTACAATAATCCTAAGCCCTTGGGTTCCGTCAACTTTCTTACACGAAGCAACAAAAACAAATATCCTAACTTATAAAAAACAAAAAACACATTCTCCGAAATTTTCCTATCAAAACACACCACTGTTTTTACTACATTCACATCATTTACCCTCCTTTTGACCTTTAAAACACATCACCGACCAAGGACAAACTCACTGGAGATAGCAAAAAACAAGGTCTAATATAAACCAGCAAAACCAAAACACCAACCAAAACCATTTGCCTTCTCTCACTCACTGTCTCTGCAACCGTCGAATGCGTATTCAAACCCTTGTCCAATCACTTGGCTCATTTGCTATAAACCTAAAACCCTAATCTCCCTAAAACCCTTTTAAAAGTTCATGGCTTTATATTGATCATTAGCTTAAAACAGCTTAAAGCTTGACTCTTTGTACGTTAAACGCAATCATGAACTTGATGGGTATTATAAAGTTCTAATCTTGAGGAAGACCTTTTGTAATATCACTTAAACTCTTGTCAAAGTTGATATCTTCTACTTCAAAGTCAATAAATTTACTGGAATATTTGCACTTCTTTAAGTAAATTTTGTAGTTTCATTGAGTTGAAGTAGCTTCTTTTGGTTTCTTTTTGAGTTGGAGTGATTGTGGAATTGGGGTTTTTGTTGAGATTAAAGGATATGTTAATGGCTGAAAATGATAATGGTGATGATCATAAGGAGCTTGGTGGTCCCAAGTCACCTTGGAAGACTCCGGTGACAGAAGGCAGCGGTGCAGATGCCTCGGTGATGGGTGCTGACAAGTGGCCGGCTCTTGGGGATGATCTGCAGCGTGCGAAAAGCGTGGAGACCACTGCAAGGTCACCTACGGACTCTGGTGGGGTTGCTCTGCCTTCTCCAGTGTCAAGTGCTCAGGTTTAGTGATTTTGGATTGATATATTCATTTACATGATCATAGCGATTCCAGTTTTCCGTTGCCTACAAATGGTTGTATATTTAATTATTTTGGTAATGTTTATCTACTCGTTTCCATGTTTATTGCAACTATTTCGTGTAATCTGTTTGGTATTCATGCTTTATAAGGCAACTACATTGGATATGCATTACACATGTATGGAAGCCATTAAAGGTGATGACGTTATACTTGTGCTTTGGTAAGTAATGGTGCACATATTAATTAGCATTAACCATAAATAATTGCTAGTTATGGCGCATTTGTTTCATGGAAAACTCTTCCTAATCTCTTTAGATAGATCATACATTGCTTGGTGGCTTGTCCTTGATTGGTGTTCGTGTCGTTATTCTATCCAATTGCGCATAAACATTTATGATGAAAATTCAACTAGTGCACTATATTTTGCCTTTTCATTTATAAATGCCATTGGGGGATGTGGAAAACTATCGGATGGAAAATCTTTTTTACTAATGCAATATTTGGTTTGAGACAAATGATTTCCTTCCTTTGGCGTTGAACCATAGAAGTACAGATAAGTATTATTAAGACGGTTGTAATTTAATGATATGAACATTGATCTCTCGAACCTAATTTGATTATCCTTAACCCCAAAGTTGTCCCCCTCTTCCCCCCCTCCCCCCCTCCACACAAAAACCAAAAAACAAATTAAGAAGAAGACCAACAATCGCTATTGCCACGTTTAGTCACTAGTTGCCACATTTTAACACAATCAAGTTGTAGAAAAATTGGGCAAAAGAAGAAAGAAAGGAATTTATGTTATCAACAGTCATTAGAAGTGATGATACAATTTTTGTTATTAACAAATTCAATTGCTAGTAAACCATGTATTTACTTTCTCCCTAGTAGATAAAAGTCACCTTGGCTATTCTTAAAGTTTCTTTTCCCTTTTCTAGGTTGTGCCTACTTCCATAGAAGTTCCAAAATACTATGTAAAGAAAAAATCATTAGTTAGATGTGCCACTTGTAGTAATGTGCAGTGGACATGAGAATATTGTTCTTAAAAGAGTCTAGAAGCATCCTAGAAACATTTGTGTTTTCTCTTGAGAAATTATTAAATCAACTTATTATCCGAAAATATTGTTACATAGACTTAGTTTTGCCACTCCATCTCATAAAGTAAACGGGTAAACCCTTGACATAAATCTTTAATGTTAACTTATCCAAGATAATAATTTTTCTCCTGCAAACACCCTTTGTATTGTAGCTTTAGTTCTCCTCTGGCTTGCACTTCTAAGGTGGTGGTGGAAAATGAGTTTGGCCACCTATTGTTGATATAAAAGCAAGCTTGTTAAAGTAGTTATTTAAAATTATTAAACTTCCAATAATTTGTATTATGAACTAATTGCAATAGATTGAAGCTAATTGTAGTATGTATATTGGATGTGTTAGTTGATATTTATTCACAATATTTATCCAAAACGAAATTCATTCGCAATAATATTGGTAGTACCAAAACCAATAAAAAAATGCCATTAACTTATTTAGGATGTATGTAGCCTAAGAAAAAAGCAACCCTTATGCATCAAATATTTATCTTATGTTCATTGGTACGAGAGATAGTGAAAAGTAAAGATTAAGCTTCTCAAGTTGGTAGATAAAATACCTCTTATTTCCACAAATCCTTGAAACAAAGGCTTAATGTGAATGCTATTTATTCCTTTGTAAAGGATGATGAGATGGAAGTTATGGAAATTCATAAGCCCATGATGAAGTTGTGGGGTTTTTTATGCGACTTTTTCATGAAGAAAATGTAACTCCCTCGAATCCAACTAAATTAGAGGAACTCATAATTTGCAAAATCAATAATGACCACGTTGAGTTGCTTAGTGCCCCATTCTCCAATGAAGTAGTCAAGCAAGCTTTCTTTTTGCATCCAATGGGAAAGTGCTTGGACTTGATAGGTACTTAGCTAAATTCTTTAAGTTTGCTAGGCCTATTAATGGTGTAAACTCAAAGATAAACCACAATTGTTTTGTTTAAAAGCTTTAACATATAAATATGGTCTAGACTATCACGTAATGCTCTCCCTCGCTTGTGGGTTGAAATTTGAATAGTGCCCATCAAGTGAAGAACTTAGTATGGGGATGAATGACTATAGGCGTTCATAAGGTTATCAAACTTACAATTTTATCTAAAATCACCAAAGGATCTATGGAATTAGAACATAAAATCACAACGTAAAAACGTAAGTTTCTATAATTAATGTAAAATAGATTTAGAAAACTATAGATATATTTATAATAGTTATAAAGAAAAACTGAAATATGTGATGGAAGTGAAGAAATAAAGAAATTGAATTCTTTTTCCTTAAAAATTATTAGTCTTTAATCTAAAATTTATGGAAGAAGTTGGAGTAGAATCGGAATTGAATTTCTTCCCATTTTTTCTTTGAAAAAAGCGATAAATTGAAGAACCAAATTTTTTTAATTTATTTTGAGTTACTAATAGTATAAATTTAAATATATAATTTTTCTTATAAACTTTTTTATTAAAATTGAGATACGAATAAAGGTTATGAATATCGAATAAGGAATTAGAAGAGAAAGAAAAAGGAAAAAAAAATCAAAATAAAATAGGAAAAATAATTTATTGTCTTAATAGTTAATAGTCTAGTAAAAGCCTAATTATATTTTTAGTTTTGGTCTATCCAACTCATGTATGTAGAATTGATAAACTTGGTTAAAGATGTAAGTTTTTACTAATTTTGACGTATAAAATTGATTAAAAACGTAAGGTTTTATAAAACAATTATTTTATACCTAAGTTAACTTAGAAGAACTTCTTAAAATAGTAAATTTAGAAGAATCTCTTAAAATCGTAAACTCGAAGACTAGCAATTTTAACAACTATAGGGGGTTTGAACTCATATCTAATACTATATTATGATTAGTGTCATAACCATTTTTATCGAAAAGTTTAAGTTTTTAGATATGGTATGAACCATATCATATCATGAGTAGTATTACAATCGTTTGATTTAAAAGTTTCAATTTGAAAGTATTGTGTGAATTACTATATTTATTATATAACAACGGTAAATAAGTTTCTATCTTTGAGTTTTCTTCTTAAGGAGACAAAATGGTACTATCCTCACTCTTGTACCTAAAGTAGCAAACCTAGTGAAGTACTTTAGCCTCGTTGCTTGTTGGAACACAATGTACAAAGCTATTTTCAAGTTTTTGGCTTCGAGGATGAAGGATGTAATGCACTCAATTGTGGAGAAAGAGCAATTAGCGTTTGTGCCAAATAGAAGGAGCACTGATAATATCTTATTGTGCAAAAGTTGGTACATGGTTATCATATCAGTAATGCTTGCCTAGATGTGCTTTGAAGGTAGATACGGTTAAGGCATGTGACATTTTCAATTAGAGATTCTTGGAAGAAGTGCTTTGTTACATAGGTTTCCCATCTCACTTTATGAGGTTGTTAACTAAATGTTTCACAACTCCTAAGTCTTCCATCAATATATTTGTGGGCTATTTCTCTAGCTCAAGGGATCTTAGGCATGGCAATCCCTTATATCATTCTTATTCATCATTGATATGGATTACTATCCAGGATGCTTCATCATAAGTGCATGTCCGCATGTTTCCTTTTCCATTAGAGATGCAAGGAAAATACACTAGTACACACAATCTTTTGTTGATGGTTTATTGCTTTTTTGCAAGGGTCGTGTTCCTTCTATTTGACTCAAAGGATTTTCTTTGCAAATTTAACGAAATTTCAAGCCTTGGAGCAATTAGGGGACAAAGTCATGTCTTGTTTAGTAATGTTGGTACTCCTGAAGAAGAAGCTATTCTAGGCATTCTTGGATTCCAAGAAGGTGCCTTTTCCGTGCTCTGTCTTGGTGTCCCTATCATTGCACATAAGTTGAAGAGAGAAGATTGTGATGCACTTGTGGATAAAACTCTAGCTCAATTGAATTCTTAGACATCTAACTTCCCTTCTTTCTTTGGTTGGTCACGACTCATTGAGTCAATTGTTTTTCCTTACAAGTTTGTTGGGCATCTATATTCATGTTGCTTAGGTATCTAATCAAGGGAGTACAAGAGTCTTATGTAAAATTTCCTTTGGAGTGGACATCCCAACATCTCCTCAAAAGCTAAAGGTCGGCAAGATAGTGTTTTCATGCCAATGATGGAATGAGGTTTAGGTGTACCCAATTTAGAATTATAGAGTAAATTGGCCCAACTCAAACATATGGAAGTTTTGGAAACGAGCACTAAGAAGTTTGTGGATGAATTAGGTACACAAACTTCCTCAAGGGAAATAATTTATGAGCAGTTCATGTTCCTCCTATTTGCTCATGGAATTGGAAGAAGCTCTTAAGCCTTAAGCCATGGCTAGATCAAGTGTTTTGTGGAAAGTTGGGGACGGTTTTTGTATTCAAACTTTTGGCTACCAATGTGTCTCTTGGAGCTCATACCTAGTTCTAGACAAATTGCTAACTTGTCTACCTATGTTCTTTTATTGAGAAAACTTATTGAGGTCTTTCTTGTGGGGACTTATGGAATTCCGTTAATATTCCTCCTGGCCTTAACCAATTGCCTGATCAGTTAGACAAGCTCGCTTATACTCATATAGAGCTTTCTCTACCAAGGGTGTATATAAAGCTTTCTTAACCTACATGCCACACATTCCTTAGGGAAAAAATAATATAATGCAAAGACTATAGCCCTTTTTCCCTTTTAGCTAGGGTGGCTCAGGAACCTCTTAAACTTAAGATGATCTTACTTATTTGGAATTAGTACTTCCATGACGTGTTATTTTTATGCAAATGACAAAGAAAACCATTAGATTTTGTTCAATTTCACCTTTACCATACCAGTTTAGAGTAGTTACTATTTCCATGGGTTCTCTAGCCACTTATCAATTGTAGCAAGGAGTTACTCATGGTCTCCTTGCAACAATGTCTTGCTCAACCCCTATTAAGTAGAGAGTTGGTCTTGCTGCCTCAATCCATTGCATTTAGAGGAAGAGAAACTTAGTTTGTTTAGGGAACCCCAAACCCCAACTAAAGTTATTAGCAAGACAAATAGTTGCTTATATTAACTTACAATGTCTAACTTAGGAGTGCTTTTTTTAACTATTAATCACTTATCCTACCGTTTCCATCACTTACTTTTTTTCTCTTTTACTTGTTTTAGAGTCCATTCTAACCCTTGTATAAGGTTCTCTCTCTCTCTCTATGGTTGCCGTTGCTAGCACTTTGATTAACATATCCTCATATCATGTTTGATATGCAAAAATATATCAATATGGAATCATAATTTTAGTTTTTATTTCTTTTTTCATGTTTGGAAGTGTTTTTAGTAGGCGGAATTACAATTATTTGAAATTGGCGATTCTAACTTTTAGTGGAATTTAATTTGCCTTTGATGAGAGGGAATTGTAATTTCATTCTACCCCCATTATTTATCATCAATTAAACATTATTAACTTAACCTTCAAATAATTATAATATCTAACAATTAAGAGTGTTTTCTATATATATTATTGTATATGCATTTCTTTACCATTCTATAATATTGTAATGGAATCAACAATTCCATATACATTTTCAAACATATGAATGAATCTATCATTCTACTACTGATTCAATTCCATGTCAATCTATTTCATTTAAATCTATTCTATTCTAAACCATTCTCGTATACTAAACGAGATATTAGGAGCTTCTCTTGTCTATCTTGATTTTTAACAGCCTCCATTTAGCAGTTTGCTTTTTGATCTTGCCTAGTAATATGTTGATGAGGGAGTTGGTGAATTGCCCCTCACCCATACATTACATCTATTATGCTCATGTTCCAAATTGTGCAATCTTTATATATAAACTTTTGTTGTGTAATAATGTTTTTATGTTAAAGATGAATGTTGATGAGGTCTTTTTTTCAATTCTGGCACCGTATGGCTGAACTCATTCACTACTTTTGACATGGAAAACTAGAGCCAGGAAGAAGACTAAAAGCAGCAGAAATGTGTATACTTGTGTCAATTCCCTTTTGTTTTTAAGAGAGAAGTCATTGATGTTGGACGAGTTGGCATTTGGAGTGACATATCGACAAGTTCACTAGCATACCGGTAGGAGCCAATGACACACACATCAGAGCTTCAGATCATCAGACTTCTAACAAAGAAGGAATGAAAATGCTAAAATGATCCCCTTACTGACCAGCTCAACTCTTTTTTTATTCTCAATATGACATGAATTTTGCCGCATGGCTACATTCCATTAGAACCAGAAGACTATAGCTTTGCTTACATACTAATACTAATAGCTAACCATACTAAGGATTTATTAATGCCATCCCCTTAAACATTCACCTTGTCCTTAAGGTGAAAAATCAAAGAGCCAACATCTCAACTTTACCCTTTTCTCCTCTTGATCAATTTAGTCACCTTTGAGTCCTTCTAGCATCTTTTCATCAACACCTTATCGACACATTCATCTACTAAAGTCATATTGCCTAACAACTTTGTTGGCCGTTGATGAAGTGGTTGGAATGGTTGATCACAAGATAACATATATATATATAGATACATACATACAAACATACACATATACATGTTTATTTATTTGATTCTCTATTGTTTGAGATCATGGGCCAAATTGAATTTGCTGTAGGTTGGCCACTGGTCCTGATTTCATCATAACATAACATACATCAAAATGATCCAGTTGACTTTCAAACCAATTAGATCAGTTCCCTTGTTGAAATTCTCCACCATCAAAATAATACTTCATGAAAGCCGAACTTTCCAACTTCACTAGGACATGATACAAGCAAGCTCCCTCCTCAATGCATTTCTTCTTTGACATCAAGTGAAAGATCAATTACTCTAGCCGAAGTCACCAGAGAATGTGTACGGCCCCTATGCCTAATTCCATCTGTCAATCCATGAAGGCAATATTCTCTCAATTGATCTTTCAGCAATCATAGTACTTGAGCCACAAGAGACTTGAGTTCATCCATGCAACCTTTGGCATGTTCTTCTTATCTTATTGCCAATTACTTTCATGCGGATTAAAAGTTCCCTCCCACTATATCTTTGTAGCAGTCTGCGAGTTAGCATTTCCCATGTTTTGTGTGGTAGCTTTTGCAATAAACTCTGAACTGATTGATTCCATACAAATGAAAGCCACTTGAACTTTCATCTCTGGAAAGGTCCAATACTAGAAATAAACTTCTTTCAAATGACTGGCTTGCAATTAGTTTAAGTTGAATTGTCTTTGTCTTTGACTAAATCGCTTGACTAGAGGACATTGCTACCTTGATCAGATGAGTCGGTTTCATCTAAAACTGTCTCTTGTCGTGAGCTAGCTTCCATGTTGTTATCAAAGCTCTTGCTTCCCTTCTATCTGTGATTGAAGGAGCTTATGCATCATCAACTTCAAGTTGTGAACCATCTTTAAATTTATATTTGTATTTGAACTTAAATTTTCTGTCTCTCTAAGCTCCTCCACCAGTTTCTTCAACAATTCAATTTTCTTTCTTAGTCTTTTCTGGCAAGGATTCATTAGGTATGACCGATTGATAGGAATTGAGATTAGGTTTATTGAATAATCCCTTAAGCACTAACTTCACACAAAAACACACACCCTAGAGGAAATTTGCTCCTAAATCCTGGAGCTTCAGCTCCTCACTCTCCAAACAAAAGGAATAATTACGCTAGACTTATCCATCAAGTGATTAACTTTACACTTCTATACTCACTATATCGCTAGATACCTTGCTAAACAGCTATATTTCATCGGAGCAATGCTAAAAGACCTGCAACTTGACTTGCCGTAATAATTCTAATAGCAAACTATACTAAGTGTCTGTCACCTAGTATATCAAATTCATGTAATATTTTCTTGTATTTCCTTACATGTAATTTGCAAAAATAAGGAAAGATTCCCACTAGTTATTAGCATTTATTGTTATTTTCCTCAATTCCCCTGATCTTTTTATTATATATAAGTCTATTTTAAATGACAGATGCTTTATCTTTATATAGTTTAATAATATTTGTAGCTTGCTGCATGTTGTTGTGAGCTTCCTGCATGTGGAATGAGTTGATGACTAGTTTACTTGCATAAAATTCAACCAGCAAAGACTTTGGTATCGTTAAATTAGAGAATGGCAGTCATATTTACTGAGACCATGATTATGTTCAAGGATGCTTCTCCTGGTTTTATTTTTAATGTTATCTCCATATATCTTTTGGCCAATCAATATTTTCTCCAGAATAGTATGCTATTTGAACAACCTCTGGGTGATCAACTTGTTCAAATGGTCAATTTGCTAGATGTTGCCATTAAAAGAACCTAGGCTCCTATGTCTTTTCTTAGTCAGCCTCTACATGAACATTTGCCGTGGTGGCTGATATTTGTTTCACGTTGCAGCCTAACCTTTTATATTTTTATGATAGGGGCCGGGACTGGTTGGGCAGATGAAAATGCAAGGGTTCAGAAATTCTAACAATCCTAAGCGTCCATTTACTCGCCATCATAGAGGCCCGAGAAGCAACACGAATGCAGCACCTCCATATGAAATGCCCATAGCTTATTATCAACCTCATCCTCCATATCATGCTGTGGCTCCTCCAGCACATATGGCAGTTCCGGGATATGCTTACCAGCCCCAACTTGGGCCATTTCCCAATGCTGAAACTCCTTTGGTCAACTCTGGAACTGAGACACTGCTGCAGCCATTTGTTTCTCCAGCTTATGTTACTGATCCCAACATAAATCTTCAACCTGCACCTCAAGGAGAGCCAACATCCTATGCTGTCAATTATTCTAATAGAAGACCAACTTTTCAGCAAGCTGGTGCTCCTTTGAATTATGCATGGCCTCCTCAGCGAGCATTTGGTCATGGAGAAAACATCCCTATGCAACCGTTTGTTGGGCCTAGGGTTTTTTTAAGGCCCCCTTTCTATGGTTCAGTTCCTGACTACATGGTTGGTTCCGCATATCCTGGTAATTGTTTGAAGCCAATTTTATCATGCAGAATATATCTAATCCTTCTCAAGAATGAGGAAAAGCATAGCGAATACATTCTCAGAAAAATACCTTTACTAGGTTTGTCCTCTTCTTTCTAAAATGGGAGTTTGTTTCATTGCAGGGGCTGCAACAATATGCTATGTTCCCGTTGATGCTTCTGGTTCTGTCAGAGGACCACAACCTCCACAGTTTATTCCGCCTCCTGTGGATCCAGGTTTGCCCTTGCTGCCTCCAGATACGTTGGCTTTGAAGACTAACATTATCAAACAGGTTGACTATTACTTCAGGTATTGGATGATCAAAGAACCTAAAATTTTTGCATTCTATAGTCCATTTTATTTTCTGATACTTCACACCCTAGTACTGCTAAATGTTAAAAAATGAATTTAGAAGGAACGATTTTTTTTATATGTGTATATATATTATAAACATGGAAAATTCAAGAAAGACTATTTACTAACAAAATTTTAAGAATTGTCACGGTAAAAATTCTGAACAATGTTTTGGTTGATAGTTGTTTTAGCTATGGCCTTGTTCTACTGACTCTAAATACTGACCCATGTGTTTTCATATTCTTATACAGTATGCCTAATGAAGAAAGGTTGTTTTGTTGAGAAGATGACCATATGACTTTAAATTTGTCATATTTGTCCTTCGCAAACTGTCTGCAGAGTCTATGCTCTTATGAACTACTGACATGTTCTTATGGCAGTGATGAAAATTTGCAGAAGGACCATTACTTAATTTCATTGATGGATGATGAGGGATGGGTATCTGTAGTCCATATTGCCAGATTTAATAGGGTATAGTATACTGCTCTATTTCTTCACCAATATAGCATGTTCTCTTTGTGTGTGTGTGTGTGTGTGTGTGTTTCTATTTTCCCTCAATTATCCACCCCCCCCAAACCCCCGAATTCACAGCTGAGGAATCGTAAAAGGGAATGTGGAATTCTTGACCAAAAAAGTTCTGTCCCCTTATGATCTACTATTTTGTTGGTTCCAGATATTTGTCTTTTCCCTCTATTTCTATCTGGAAGTTCTTCTCAAATACAAGGAAATGAGTGTAAAGTACTTCTTGGCAAATGTTTGTGCATATGATGGAAGTGATATTCTGGTTTCTAATAGCTTTACTTTTCACATGGATTCAGGTGAAAAGAATGTGCACAGACATACAATTTATCCTCCGTGCTTTGCAGAGCTCTAGTAATGTTGAAGTAAAGGTACTTACCCCAAAGAAGAAGGAAAATAAATAAATAAAGTAAAGGTGGACATTTGGAATTTGTTTGGCCTCTGTGTCTGAGCGACGTGCTTTGTTAAGGCTTATGATTCCTTTTTCCTCCACTCTGGGTGATTCTTTCATTAAGTCATACTACTAAAAATAAGATATTTGGAGTATGAATTTCCCCCCACAAAAAAGAAATAGATATTTTGAATCCTCAATGCCATTTATCCTATTAATGGTGTTTTAACAAACCAAAGATGCTTCTGGCAAAAAAAATAAAAAAAACCAATGTTCAACATGCACTTTTTAGTGATTCAGCAATGTTTCCAAACCAATGCAACTTCTCTTTAGTGGGGAAACAAATTCTTGAAGCAAGAGGCTGATATTCAGATAACATCTTTCACTTTGACTGTGCAGCCTATTTCTTTTATCAACTTGAATAAAACTTATCTTTTTTTCTTGTGATGGAGGGTCCGAATGCATATGCAGCCTGCTCATTTGCTGCTTCATTGCTAATGTTCCAGGGTGACAAACTGAGGAAACGTGATGATTGGTCAAAATGGATTCATACCGGTGTTGGATCTTTAGTGACTGAGCCTCAACCTGCTGGAAATGTTTCTTCTTGTGACAGCAATGAAGTGGGTGAAAACAAGACTTTCAGCATATCTCAAGGAACCAATAATACTCCTGTTGATAGAGATCATAATCCAAGTCAAAAATTAAGTTCCCAGTCTGCCTGCACTGTCATTATGTCTACATCTCGAAGCCCAGGGCATTTGACGGGTGCTCAAACCAAAAGATCATCTGCATGTGCATCCCAGAGCATAGAAAGACCACAGGAAAAGCTTACTCAAAATGAAGGTGACTTGCCAAGAGATTTTGCAACTACTTTTATGCTTGATGAAGAATTGGAGCTTGAACACAAAACGCATAACGAGGATGATTTTTCCACAACTAAAAGGTATAGCATAATTTTCCAGCTTTTATTATTGTCTCTTGTAATGCGGCTACTAGTTATGTACCTTTTCGAGAGTATTTGTAACTAAATACCATTATTTGGTTGTCCTTGGCATCAGTAAATAAAATACTGTTTAAGTAATTTCTGAGATGCTTATTTGGCTACATAGTTTTTTTTCAGTGAGCTGTACTTGCATGAGCAATCATATCAAGGATAATGAGGGTATTTAAATACTTGGAAAAGTTATTTGCTCCTTCCTTGGTTTAAATACTGGTCTGCAAAGAGACTAAGAAGAGAAGTAATCAACATTAATTAGCCATTGAAGCGTTGTGTGGTTAATGACACAGTTCAATAACCCTATGATTTTGATGTTCCTTGACTTGTGGGGTTATTCTCTTTGGCTTTTTTTTTTTTTTTTTCCTTCTTCTTTGCGTTTTTGGGCTGGCCAGTATGTGTACATTTTCCTGAAATCTTTTGAGTTGTCTAGAAGGTTAGATGGAACTGGATTCCTTAGTCCTAGTGCACTGGAGGTATCACTAATTTAGCGATGAAGTTGGTCCCGCTCTCGTATAGAGAATCCTCATGGGAAGTAGAATATTTTGGTAAGACCATTGAGTAATTTTCTACTGTGGTCCTTTTCCTTAATAATATGTTTGATTGGTTTTATAAGAATGGAATATAATAACTATTTCTCCCTTTCGAAACTATTCTTGCATTTGATTAGTGGAATAATTATTTCATGGAATTGCTTACTATGAAATGAGGAATTGCAATTTCTTTATAGGGTAAAAGTAATAGCTATTCTTAAGTAGTTTCCAACATATTTTTATATTTACCCACCGGGATCTTAAAGGAACTATAAGGAAAAGTTATTACTTGTTTATGTTATTTATTAAAAATTGCAATTCTATTCCTACCTTATATTATTACGCAATTCGAAAGTGTTAGTACACGAAGAGTGGAATTGGACAGCAGGATTATCAAAAAGAAAAAGATTGGAGATTGGTTGGAGGACAATTAAAGTATTGTTCTATATGGTAAATTTTGCTAAAAATTTTTGTTTCAGTAAAAATGGGTTTATATGCATATTATGAGAAACTGTTTGCTCTTCGGTCGTTGCTTTCTGCTTTTATTCTTGGAGTAGGGTAAGAGCAACTTCAAATTTCATGTTTGACTGGTTTTCTGAAACCAGCTTTTCATGGATAACGAGGATCCCCTAGAAAGGCATGAACTACAAAGAAGGATACAAACATATAGATGAGGAGGAGAGATCTGTAGTCACACTAATAGTTAGTTGATGCTTTGTACACGAAAAACCTGACCAAGATTTCATAGGTGTTTATTGACTTGCTTGACCTTATTTCTTACTTTTTAACATGTTTGGGGTGTGGGTACACAGCCCTCGATGGCCTAATTGTAAATCATTTTCTTTGTTTTTTTTTTTTTTTTTTTTTTCATGTTATTATTATATTAAGTGTTGGGATTGTGGGAAGATATGACCTCACATTGTTCCTAAATAAATCTCCCTACTTGGTTGCTAAGTAACACAGTTTGATTGCTTCATTGGTTAAGGACTTTTCTGGGGTGTTGCAGTAGAGAAGTTTTTTTCCTTATCTTCTAGTACCACAATTAGAGGAATCTGCTGAAGCTTTAGTAAACTGATAACAAAAGCCTTCTTATCTCTCTATTCTATTATTCTAGGGACATCTTGTAAGCCTTGGTGCTTGTGGAGGCTTCTTATTTTATTCTTGTTTTGTGGTGTCTTTAGTTGATACTCTAATATTATAATATCAAATTAATCATTTGTGGCCTTCTTTCTAAACGGCCTACCTATGGGTAATTTTATGCTGCTAATATGTCTCTCTGCATTTTGTGGTCTATGTTCACCAAAGAATTGATGATGAAGATGATGAAGCAGCAGTCTGTGATGATGATGTTCAGAGACTCGTGATTGTAACCCAGGTATTGCCAGTGGCACAAATTTTGAGAAATTTTTTGTGATTTTTTCTGGCCAGAAAATCGTTTTAGTGATTAAAGATCCTTTATCACGAAACTTTATGTAGCATCCATTTGAGAATGCGGAAGTTGGAGTTTGCTTGATGTTGTATTTAATATTGTAAATCTAATGCTTCAATGTTTTCTTCTTCTTTTATTGATAATTATTTGTTTTTTTCATGGCATGGTTTAAGTACCTATATCCTGATATGATGCTAGTATTCACAGGGAAATAGGAGCTCTAAATTCTCCATTGCTCATGTAAATCCTTTTGATAAAGACAATTTCAATAGTCATTAGACCTGAAAATCTTTTGCCATTTTTGATCAAACTGTCTCTAACTTAGATAACACTACATAACCTGTCAGTCGTAGTGAGATCTGCATCATGGGCTCTCTATGATAAATGTTGAGAACATATTCTCACTTCATCTTGGGATTAGAGGGTTGTTCGCTATCAAAACTCTGCTCGCATTTCATGGCAGTAGTGGGCCTTCCTAACCATGGTTTGTTCATGCAACATTCTTTTCTCTTTTTAATTGAATTCATGATGTGCTCTCTTTTTTTTTCCATTGTTTAAAGATTGAGTTTGTGTAGTTTGTAATTTCTAATTTCTAATTAGGACTATAGTAGGGCTGTCAGCTTGTTACAATAGATCAACTCCATTTTATCTTGCCATTTTGCAAGAATTGATTCCTCCTTAATGTTCCAGAATAGCAGCATGGATGAAAGATCTGCAGCTGGTAGGAAAAAATCAACATCAATATCTAAGGAGCTTGCTACTACAATAGATGACGGTCTGTTCTACTTTGAGCAGGTTAGGGGGCAGACTCTTTACATTTTTTCATTTCTCTTCTAAAATTGATGTGGTTATTGTTCTGACATATCCTCTGCTCACAGCAATTAAAAAGCAAGGATTCCCATCGTCGGAGGACAAAGGGATCACATTTGAAGGCTGGAGAGCATTCTGGTGGAAACAATACTATGGGAGAATCTGGAAATGCTAATTTGCGGAAGAAGCAAAATAAAAATGCTCCTAAGCAACATTCTTCTCACAATCAGCGGTTTTTCTCCAGCAACTTCAAAAATCCTGGAACCATATCAGAGAGTCCACCAAGCAATTCAGTTGGTTTTTACTTTGGGTCTATCCCTCCTGATTACCAGGGGTTGGTTGAGAATATTGCTTGTGATGATCGTGTCTTTTATTAATTTATCTTGAAGGGCTACATGTTTGTAAATACCTTTTCTTTTGCTTCCAGATAATTGTACTTTGCTTCCTTAACAACTGATTTTCCCTACCACACTATCTAAATAATTACTAAAAAATTAAACATTGTGCCAAAATAATAATAATATTTTTTTGTATTTTACTTTCACATGTCCTATGTCTGAAAGAGGCTTATTACTGCTCCAACAGGTTAAAATCAAAATTGAGCGGTTCACCACAAGGGAATCTCTCTGGAAGTAGTCCACCCGTGGGTTCAATGCCCAAGCCGTTTCCACCATTCCAGCACCCAAGCCATCAACTCTTAGAGCAAAATGGTTTTAAGCAGCAGAAGTAAGTGATCTGAATCTGTTAAATTGGCATTGTAAAATAAACATGAGCTTAAATTTTTTTCACTTGTCAGGTACTTGAAGTTTCATAAACGGTGCCTAAATGAGAGGAAGAATAAGGGAATTGGTTGTAGTGAGGTTAGTTCTCTATGACTGCTTCAAATATTTCTCAACTGCTATGCTGTATAGAGGATCTGAATGGAGCTCGGTGGTGTCTAGTTTTAAGGCTTTTGGTGTAGGAACCTTATGTGAGCAGCAAACTTGTCTGGTGCTGAAAATTGAAGAAAAATGCTTTTTTTGTGTGTATGGAGTTGAATTTTATCTAATAAGATATTGCTTTTCTGTGTAAAAGTACTTTATCTGATGAGCAAATATTCCATTTCCTAATTTCTTGGCATTTTAAGTATCTTGGTTATGTTGTTTATGGAGTTTTTTGATAATTTTGTGCAGGAAATGAACACGTTGTACAGATTTTGGTCATACTTTCTCAGGAACATGTTTGTGCCTTCAATGTACTATGAATTTCGGAAACTTGCACTTGAAGATGCAGCTGCTAATTACAATTATGGACTAGAGTGTCTTTTCAGGTTTTATAGGTACTAATATAAATTTCATCTCAAGCAATATCAGTAGTAGTATTTTTTGGATACTCACTGGATGCATTTGGTAATACTTCAGAAGATAATAGCACGTGCTTATTTTAGTTTTTACTAGTCATAAGACCGGACTGCATACCACTTCCCAGACCAATTCAATCTTGTAACAGATTGAAGGGTCTCTTTTTAATGGAAGAGTACACGGCCCCAGTCCAAATTGCAATCCCAAGGACATGGCCGCAAGATTCATGCAAGTCTATCAAAAGATACTCTTTTTAGTGGAACTGAAACCTACGGACTTATGTTAATTTATCACTTACCAACAAGCCATAAATGCTACGTTATTTCTTAAAGTTACTATAACTGGCATGGGTTTTTCTTGTATGATGATATTCATAGATTACCTTTCAGTTTTAGCTTAGAGTACTTTCTCGATTTTAGCTGCTCTGCTGTTGTTGCTATTATCTACCTTGATTAATATTCGGGGGATCACTATAAAACATGAGATACATACCCAGAAAAACACACATTATATAGCAAAATTTCTAAAAGGAAAATGGCAATAAAAAAAAAAAAATAATAATGAGAAAAAAATTAACTAAGATTGGTGCCTACCTTCTTTGTCTTTGTTAGATCACGTCTCATCTATCCCCTCTTTAGTCTCTTTTCTTGCAACTTTGCAAGAACAACATTGGTAGTGTCAAGAACTGTCCTACTCACTGTGGATGGTGCTATCCTATTTCTTTCTTTCTTTCTTTTTTTTATTTTTTGATCAGTAAATAAAAACTATCCTATTTCTTCTCTACTTCCTTTTTTAGTTTATATTTTTTTAGAAAATTCAAGATTGTATAACTTAAACAAGAAGTCAATATGCATTTTCTTCTTCTCTTATGTAACTTTTTATTTTGCAATTGTAGCTACGGCCTGGAGAAGGAATTCAATGAGGAACTTTACAAGGACTTCGAAAAGCTCACACTTGACTTCTATCACAAGGACAACTTATATGGCCTTGAAAAATACTGGTAACTTTTATCTACCTATCTTTGCTTCAATAAAGGACTTCATGCACGGTGGAAACTGTTAAAACTATGAACAGTCATCCTTTGTCTATGAGTTTTCTTCATTACCCAGGTGAAAGGAAAAACCAAAAGAAAAAGGAAAAAAAAAAAAAAATCTACGAGCTTTACTCTTGCAAATACACCTCCAGAAAACATAAAATTATTTAGCTTACCAGCATTTCCCTTCTCTTAATACAATCCCTCTCTGCATTTTGATACATTGCATAAACGAACGCACAAGTGCACACACATGATCCACTTGTGCATGCACTAGAATTATTGCACAAATGGGCGTAAGAGAATGTGAGAGGAAAAAGTATTTGCTTTGTATCTAACATGAAAGATTATACCATCTTTAAAAACTGTAAAACAATATGTAAAAACACGTACAACAACTACACACACTTCTTAGTAACACATAGAACACATAGGTAATATATCTGGCACAACTATCTTATGAACAAGAGAAAAAGGAGCGTTCCTGCTGTAAGAATTACCTGCTACATTCCGTTGTCAATGTGGCAACAAATGTAGTAATCGGGTCCTGTTGTAGCCCATCCTGTCATGGTTTTGCCTTTTCCACATAATATTTTGTGAACTACCCAAAAAAAATTGAGGTAAAAGGAGTTTGAAAGCATAATGTACCTCATTATTTGGTAAGCAAAATGCTGCCTTAAGATGCTACCTTTCCAGTTTTCCTTTTTTTTTTTTTTTTTTTGGAGTAAATAATAGTCTGGGTTAACTGTTTCTTGTAGAGGAAGTTAGGACTTACATGAGGTAGATATTTGGAAACTGTAAATTTAATATCTCAGTTGATAGGATCTTTCTCAAATTTTAGTGGCATGATTTTCAAAATTGTTGTAACTGCCTCTTGATCAATAAAAGAATAAAGTAAAAAATAAAATTGGATACTGACTCTTTTTTTTTTTTTTTTTAAGATATCACATTATAAGAGTCATTGTCCGGCAGAAAAACTTGGATACTGAAAAATGAAATCTAGTATTAGCTTTGAGGGAAAGAAACAGATGTAGTCTATATTTATTGGCTTTAATCTAGATTATGGTTTGTTTTAACTATCCCACAAAAAAAAAAAAAAAAAAAAAAAAGAATTATGATTTGTCTCGAGATTATTTGTTGATATTTTAATAATGTTTTATTGTGGGTAGAAAAGCAAAGAAGAACGTGCATGAAATTTTGAAGAGATTTTAACTAATTTCGGTCACAGCACTTTGCTGATTCTGTTCCATGGATTAACCTTGAGCTTTCTTGAGGGCTGGTGGCTACTCTAGCTGTATGATGCTGATTCAATTTTCCGCATCCTTTGTTTGGACTTAAAAGAATAAATCAAGTTACATAGCAATGCACATAATTTTCATGTTATTAGGAAGATCTGAATATGTGAGCTATTCATTAATAACTATCTTTATTATTGTAGGGCATTTCACCATTACGGTGGACAACATAACCAGAAGGAGCCTCTGAAGAAAAATCCAGAACTAGAGAAATTACTCACAGAAGAGTACCGGTGCTTGGAAGATTTTCGCGCTAAAGAGAGGAACAGTTGAGGTTCGTTTTTGTTTGTAAATGGCATTCACCATTGCAGTTTTGAAACACCATTTCGGCAACATGACGAACTGATCTTTAGACCTGCTTTTGGATCTGTCACAAGAGGAAAACATAGTACCCCTCCTGTCCATTGTACATTTCTTGGTCCGGGGGTGCTGGGCTCTGCAATCGCTAACTGAACTCAGGGTGATGTGATCTTTGTTATCCTGTCAAAATGGATGCCATTTTCTGCATGCTTGACAGGTTCCATCCCTTGTGTTATGATGCTAGTTTCCTCCCTTGATTGTAACTTGTAAATAATTTTGATGTCAAAAACACCGAAAAAAAATAAAAAGAAAGAAAAGAAAAACCAAAAAGAAAACATAGAGAAGGTTACAATAATAATATATTCGGATTTTTTTTTCTTTTTTAAGGTTGGATAATAAGAGATTTGAGGTTTTATTTTCTGACCGATGAAGCGTCTGTTACAGCATGGTGGTTAGGCATGTTCGCATATTTTTTCCACCTCAGTGGCAGGCTGAAGGGGGTGTATTCACCTCGGGCGGCCTTTGAATTTGGAAATTATTTAGATTTGCTTGGGCAGAGGTTCTCATTTTTTTAATTTTTCAGATTTTATCTAAAAGATTACTTTCGTGCGTCTCTTGGCTGAGGGGATCTGGATTGTAAAGATTAGATATCGCTCTGCTCTTCCAATTTGGTCTATATCTTTTGTAGTTATCGTCGCATTGAAATTTTGATATTTCATCAACTAACCATATGATGTGTGTTTAAATTAGTTGGATTGTTATCCATCCAGAGAAAATTTCGGCAACTTGAAAAGTAACGAGTATTCATCGAGATATAAAAAAATCATCTCATTTTGGTTAGTTATTTGTTTGTTCAAATATTAGAACGAAAATTTTTATTTTATCATCTTCTAATGGACAAGTAAACCTTCAATCTTAGCCTAATTTATAAATAAATTATCTTTTTTAGTCCTATGTAACTGAGTCCATGTCTTTTATAGGAGAAGATGCAATAAATTCAAATTTGTTCTGTTACAGCCACTTCTAACATGTCTGTTAGATTTTGTGGCCCATAAACTCGATGAGCTTTACGAAAAGAAGGGGGGAAAAAAAGACAGAGAGAACATTGTACAAAATTTATTATTGGATCCATATGTATCATTTATCTATTATATTTTTTAATTACGATATATATCTTAAAGTTTTAATCATAATAGTTATTAAAAAAAATTCAAATTCAAATCCAAATCTAAATCAAATCCATTAACTTCTTAAATACCATTTTTAAGTTACAAATCTATTCAACTATACGGTTATCATTTTATATCATATTTATTTTTACAATTATTATTATTTTCTTTATCGATTATTTTAATTATTCAACGTTACTATTATTTAAAAAATTTATTATATGTTTTATTTGACTAGCATTTATTACCTTTTTTAAGGGAAAATTTATTATAGTTTTGATTTTATAAATATATATTATTGACATTTTTCTATATATGAAATTCAAACATTTTTATCTCTTTTACACACGTAATGCAGGTGCATTATTCACTAATAATACTTAAAACAAAATTAAGTGTAAGAAAATCATCTTTTTTTATACAAGTTTAAGTGAGATATAAAAGACGTCGCCTCTTTTATTAGTGAATGGAAGAAAATACATCTCTCTTTGACTCTCCTCTCCTAATACGTAAAAACGTGTTTTATAAATAAGCCAAGATATCAATCTAGCAATAATTATTGGTACATTGTGATTGAAAAAAGGTTGTTAATCAAAGCACTGTAAATCAATTTTAAACCTCTTTGTTAAATGATATACTAATTAAATCATTACATATCCTGAGATAAAGTTTAATTATTAACTTGCTTTTCAAGATAACATAGATTCAATATATTTTGACATTGTTAACGACTCATGAATCACTCTTTTCCCAACCAAAAAGCCACACCGCAGTGGATTTTATTTTTACTCATGATAATCTTCTGGATACTTCATGCCACACCCCATAATCATATTGTTTACAATTAAGAATGTGTTCAATGGTACCAAAGTATAGCATCTTATAAATAGGATGTATAATGGTCTTAATTATAGGGACTATTTATATTCATTCATTTATAAGACGGCCAATAACATTAAATGTATAATATTTACTATTGACAAGTCATGTCTAATGTACTGACTTGACTTTGGACACCTATTAGTATAATTTAGATATCTTTTCCTCAATTTAGTGAGAATGACAACATGTTAGCCTATATATTTATGTTCCTTTTAAATATTTATCTGACATATTATTATTTTAGATAATGAAATGGTATGAAATTCTCACTGATATTATATTTTTATTATTATTCTATACATAGTTTAACTTATTTATAAGATTTTCTAATAAAATATAGACGAGCAAAAAATTATACGTTAATAAATATTTGATTTTTATTAAAAACTAAGTAAACCCCCACACTTTGTATGGTCAATGATTTAAGATATATTTATGGATAAAAATAACAAAATTACTAAAATGATTATCGTAATGAACACACTAACAATACATATTAATAACTACTACATTATAATTACATGAAATAAATATATATATTAAAATCTTATGTGATTACATAATAATTTCTATGCATAATATAGAATAAATTATAATCTCTAAAAATATGTCAGGCCCTAAGCATACGGATTGTTATAGCCTTACCGTATGACAATCCTAAAATAAAAGCTAACCCAATTGCCGTTATCATAAACTTAGTTTATAGAAGGCATACTCAAATCAATCACTATAAAGCATTCAAGGATCAATGTCACAATTTACATCTCAACTTCATTAATTTTTGCAATTATACATTTAAGTTTTCAATTTATCTAATTATACACCTAATTAAAATTTTAGTTATCACCATCTATACCTTAAGTAATTTTAATTCACAATATTAGTTCAATCAATACAATCAACTAATGCAATGGCCTTAACGAGGTCACACGACTCTTGACAAGTGACCACAAATCACTCCCTACAAAATAATGGATTGTGAATTCCCTATAAGTGGGTATCCACGGCAAGTGGCCATCTACAACTTTAAGAGAGTTGCATGACCTCACTAAGGTCATAGGAGCCACCACCTTATGTATAATTAATTATGTGAATTAGAATTAACTAAGATATAGACAGTGACAATTAGAAGTTTAACTAGGTGTATAATTAGATAAGTTGAAACTTTAAATGTATAATTACAAAAAGTGATAAAATTAAAATATAAATCATGATATTACCCTAAGTATTCTACTCATGTTATGTTTGATATACATGAAAAGTTTGGAATGGAATGGAATAGATTGGATTAGAATAGAATGAGGAATGGAATGATATATCCCTTTCTTAGAAATGTCATGAAATGAATTAGAATGGAATTACATTAAATGCATAAATAGTATAAATTATAAAAAATACTCATAATTAATGCATATCATAATTTATTTCAATATTAAATAAATAATTTTAAGGCAATACAGGTAATGCGAGTGGAATGGAATTGCAACTCTACCCCTTTAAGGCGAAATCAACAATTCTGTAAAAATATGATTGTGCCTTCAAATTACTTGATAGCCTACTTCCAACAGACATATATATACAATACATATAATTACAAGATATCTACAGGTTTTATTTGTTTGTAATACATAACAAATACCATTATTCAAAACTATCAAGTCACCTAAAGGGACCTAATTAATTTCAAAATAGACCAAAATCTAGCTTGATTTTTTATTTGGCCTTACTCTCTAGCCTAGTCGGCTACTAACATAAGGATAAGTGTAGCTATGCAACCCTAGTTATAACCTATAACAAAATATATAAAGATGTGAACAACAACTAGCTTAGTAAGCGAAATAAAGATACCATAGCACAAAATTAAAGATAGGAATGGTTATTAAACATTTGATTAGATGAAATGCGACAAATCAAATGCTATTACACAACGTTGTCCATCCGTTATGAGATTAGATAAATTACAATCGATTTAATTTAGATTAAAGAGCTTTCAACATAAACAACAAATCAAGTCAAAATTTAAGCTTGTGTAATGGAGAACACCCCCTTTTTGTGACTATTTTCAAATCATTAACCTTAACTTTACTGCAACCTCCTCTCCTTTCACTTAATTTTAACAAAGGATAAGAAGAAAACCAATTCTTGCTATCTTTCAAAGAGGTCAACATTTACCCCGATAATCCCATTACTTCACCTAATAGGCTACAATGCATGTTAAATTAAGTTATAGGTCAGGTTTGGTTAATTCCAATTAAGGGGTAATGACTCAATCTCAAGCAAACTAGTCAAAGTGTATACCCTATAATTTCATGTAGTTGTTCAAGCGAATAATTTAAAGCGTCAATAAAACTAACCCGAATGACCTAAAAATTTATATGTAGACTTGAAACATTAGTCAAAGATACCTCATAAACTTGGATATTAGAAATATAATGTAATAAAATAAAAATAATATAGCTAAAATAGTATAATTTAACTATATACGTATTATTTATCGTAAACGTGTAAAATAAATTTCAATAGTTCGTAAATTTTTAAAGATAAATTATATAAGTAATAAAACTACTATGTGACCTAAAATAACATGTAATATATATATATATATATATATATATTTGTTACTTGTAATTATTATGTGTGAATATATACTTAGAATTCATTAAAATGTCCAAATAATAGCATTTTAAGCTAAATTAGGCTAAATAAATTTATAAGAAATTAATAAAAAAAATCATAATTAAGTTTGGGAAGTTGGATGTAGTTATTTAGGCGTGTTGAGTTGAATTGGATAGGTGTTAGTGATTTAAGTCAAGTTAACCATGCAAATTAAATAGTCAAAAGCTCAAATTCTTGGAAGAGAGAGAAAAAAAAAATCATTTCAACATCTTTTGAGTCCTAAAAAATCAGAAATACTCTCTCGAAGAATTATATATGCAAAGTAGAATGTAAGAAAAATCAGTTAGGGTTTTGAGGATTAAAGAAGGAAATTATAGAAAATATACAAATATCGATACGTAAACCAGGTATTAGAGAGTTCATGAACATGAGAGATTCTTGGAAACCAGTCGCCATCACCAGGCAATAGTAGATGCTACGCCTAGCTCGACCGACAAGGAGGTAGCCGGTGGTAGTTGCCAAAATAGCTAGTTTCGATAAGGTTCTTTTTTATCTAATTTTTCAAAAATTATTAAAAATATAAAAATTAACCAAAAAAATTTAGAAAAATTTATTCCTATATATTTTTGTATGTAAAATTTATAAAAAAATATTATTTTTCAAAAATTTAATAGCTATAGTACCCATTCTTAAGAAATAAAAAAAAAAACCCAATTTTCGATATTGAAATAAATATGTCTAATGACATAGTTTCTCCTTTAAAATTTTTCTATAAACTACTCTATATTAATATTGAATTACTATGAAGAGATATTTCATAAAATTATTTTCTAAATTTTATTTGATTTTTGAGTCCTAAACCATGTTTAAAATAGTGATTTTAGTGAAAATTACCTTTTTCCTAAGAACCTCACTTGGATTTTAAGTTTAAGTGATAAATGGAGTGATGATTGTATACTGGAGTTGTTGGATTAAAGTTTGCAAATAGGAGTTATGAATTTCAAGAGCATATGATATTATATGGTTGAGTTTTACAATATGTACTCTTATTAATAGGTGTTGTTATTGTGGGAAAAATGAAGCTCTGGTGAAATAATAGAGTATCTTGGTGTTGAACATACTGTTAGTGTGTTTTTGGTACTTAGTTTTGGGAAAGGAATGTACAAATCTAACAATTATGAAAAGTTTAAGCAAGGTTAGATGATAACTCAAAGGGTTATTGAGTGAAAATTTCTATAAGGACCTAACTCAGAAGCTAAGTCAGAGGGAGTTCTTGTGAGGAAATTGGAATAGGGGAAACTCAAAGGCAAAGTTAGAGGGTAAACTCTCAAGGAATTTGAAGTTAACTGGATTCAAAGGATATTCTACCAAAAGATCTAAAAGTTAAGTAAACTATACAGTTGGTTCAAAAGGTGCCTTAGAGGGCACTTAAAGTGAAAATATATGAATGTAAGCACTTGAAAATTGTTTCAAAAGGTAATTCGTAGAAAATCTTAGGTAGTTATTAGATTCAGAAGATAATTCAGAGGATAATCTGATTAAAACCTTAACTCTGATATGGCTTAAGAAATAACTCAAAAAATTTTCAGTTTAAGAACTTCAAGGGTAATTTAGCTCAGAAATTAACTCAAAGAGTGTTTATGGAACAATTTTGGGTATTTACCAACCTCGAAAATTGACTCAAAGACTGAATTGGTTGAGAATCTCAATACCTTTGTGATTAAGAGGGTAGCTATGAGGCTTCTCTAGTTGAATACATTGAAAGCACAATGACTCAAGACATAACTCCAAAGGTAATAAAGATAAAATATACTTATAGTACCGTATTAAACTTTCAATACTTAATATATAAGATAATAAACTAGCAATTAAATCACTTAATACTTATATAGATACGTAAATTAATAATATTTCATAATTTTCATGCAGAATAAAGTACTGAATCAAGGCAAATATTGAAGGATCACTAACAAAGATAAGTTAGCAAGCGATTGAGTTCTAGGTAAGTAAGATCAATATTTCACTATACTTTGAAATATTGTTTAAGAATACTTAGAGGTCTTAATATATGTCTTGTTTGTGGTTGTAAGTTAGTTGGTAGTGTATACGCAACTTGTGCGCTCAAATATGGTTGTATTATTATGAATGTTGGACTCAAGTATTGATTGTTTTACGATATTACTTACTTTAGACTATTTGAAATTACTTAATTACCCCAAAAGCAATTTAACACAAACTCAACTAAACTATTAACTAAACTTACATGACAATCCACTAGGAGAAACGATTAAGATTCTCAAGATAAATGCAGATTCTTCAATGAGGATAACAAAAATTATCATTTCCCTACCCTTAGTCAACCTAAGTAACAAGAGATAAAGTCATAGCAAGGTTGGGGACTATAGTTCGAAGGTAGTCTCGAACAAAGTATGTTTCTCCATTGCACAAATCTCAATTTGGTTCCAATCCATGAAGTGCACGACATCAAACTCCTTAAAACCTAGATTAAAGCAGGCGCAATTTGTCTCACGACAACCGGTCAATGTTATGCAATAGCATTTGCTTAAATGTACATTGCATCTAATTAACCTTTCTTGAAACCCTAATTGCTTGATATTAGATATGTGCTATTGTTTCCGTCCTACTGACTGAGCAAATTATCACTCACTCCTTTATAACTGTTTTGCAAGTTTTCAGTAGACTAGCCAATATTACACCAAGTTCTAAAAGACTAAAGAACGAGGTCGAAGGTGAGATTCAAAACTAATGGGCTGTATTCTTATATATTTCTTAGCTTTACTAACTTTAGGATCTTTACTAGTAACCATTTAGTTTTCAATTATGGATACCGTTACTATGCCCTATTAACCTGTGACTTTTTATAAACCCTTTATTAATCGCTCTATTTTCTTAGATCAATTTACTTTTAGAACTTTTTATTGAAAATTGAGATTTTATACTCCGAACAATTTAGAAAGCTTGATTTTCTCAGTCATTTAGGCTATAAGATTATTTTCCAAAGCTATTTTGAAAAGTTACATCATAGGTTAATATCTATTAGACTCAAAATTGGATGACTCAAAGTAGTGAAGTGGTAAACACCTTGTATAAGCTATACCTAGGTTAACAGTTAAGTGGCTAGTTTCTAACTTAAGTTGGTTTACATGACAAGATTATTACGACTCTCTAGTTTAGAGTATGACACAAGACATTACAAACAACAACCACAACACATTGTTCAAGTCCCAATCTACATTTCGGTAAGAGAGACACGCATTGCATACATACAAGCAACTAATTACAACCACAAACAAATGTACTCTTAGTCCTCAAAGTACTTTGAAATGGTACTCCAAAATACAATAGAGCATAAATCCTAGCAAAATTATTCGCTACTCAGTTTAGATGCAATTGTAGAGCATTCCTTTATTAAAAGTTTCTATATTACAAACAAAAATTTTCAATATTTATACAAGTTATGAAGTATCAATGTTCAACTTATTATTCCAAGAATTAAGTTCATTAGTCTCAATTTGAGAAGTTATCATTCTTAAGTGTTCAGGATTTAGGATTATTTTAGGTTGACTTATACCTAGGTTAGCCTTTGAGTCATCCTCTGAATAACCCTTTGAAACATTTTCTGAGTCAAATATCCTCTAATTTACTCTCTAAGTGTACTATAGTTGTAACTTGTATATAAATATTCTTTAACTTAGCTTCTAAATAGGTGTTTAGTTAGAGAGAGAGGAGGGGGTCGAAGGCCCCAACTCCCCCAACCTTGGGAAAAAATATTAATTTTCAAAATTTTTGGAAAAGGAAAAACTCTATATTAGTATATATTCTAAAGGGCAAAATATGGCATGAAATTAAGTGTAGCTTAGTGGTTAGATATTTAGCTTATAAACAAAAGATCATAAGCTCATATTTTATGTTTATTATATTACTTTTTTTAGATGCATTTATTACTTAAATGATATTTATCTTTTTGAATTTATTGAAATTTTTATTTTTTATAATAACCAATACTATTAAATTCACTAATCAAAAATCATATTTAATCGAAAAAAGTTCTTCTAGATTGCTATTTTTTTATTAGTAATACAGTATAAATAATAATTATATTGTCCACAATACATATACTATAGTCTATCACATAGACTATTGATTACTAATACCAATTATATGATTTAGTTTAATAAATTTTTTTTAGAATTAATATTTCAAAAATGAATGTAGATTGTTGAATAATTGATTGTGTAATAATTTATATTCAAAATGATTTTTTTTTTAGCATTATTAGTGAAATAATAAGATAAAGTCATCATAAAAAGAAATAGTACAATTCTTATATCTATATCAAGTCATTACCAAAATATTTTTACATATATAAGATGTAATATAATTAAAGCAATAAACGGATATTTTCTCCTTAGTGATTTTAATAAACTTAATTAATTAGGTTGATTCTGCCCTTTATCCGTTTATTGCTTTAATTATATTACATCTTATATATGTGACCCTCTCTTTCTCTTCCTAAAGTTATATGATTAGGGTCCATCCATACGAAATGAATACACTTATCCCTTTAAAGATTACTTTCATGCTTAGCCTAGCTCAAAGAATCTAGATTGCTAAAATTAGCTAGAGCTCTATGCTTCCAATTCGATTGTTACAATACTAGCTACATCTTCTTTGTCATATTGGAATTTTGATATTTTATCCATAACTTGCACTCTTCTGTGCGTGTTTATATTGTAATTGAATTGTTATACATCCTAGAGAAAAATTTTGACAATATGGAAAATCTCCAAAATTCATATTTTGCTAAAATCATGGAGTAATGAGGAGTATTCATTGAGGTGTAGAAAAATCATCTTATCTTTTTTATAAATGTATAAAATTACAGATTTATCTCTACCAAAATAGCACACTTTTGTACATATATTAGTACAATTATTACAAATTATGCTTAAAATTTGATAAATACATATTTTGGATCAATTATTTAAAAATCTTAACTAAAGGATAAAAAATAAAACTTAAGCAGGTTATGTATTTTACTGGTTTTAATTTCAAATGTAACCAATTTTTAGAATAGAAACTTCGGTACAATTTCATGCTTTTAAAGTCTAGGACTATCATCTTTTCAAGTGCCTTTCCTTTATATTATATGTTATCGAATTGCTTTTGAGTGGAGAATGAAGTGGAAACTATTGAACTGACATATCTTGGTTAATTATGGTTTGAAATGGTGCTGCAGTTTGATCTATGACTTGGCCAATTATGGTTTCCATGACTTCTGAACATTTCAACAGCAAACAGCCCACTCTAAACAGTCCAAAACATTCTCGGATTCCAAATGTTTCAAGGTAATACTAATTTCATATCAAGTGTTGAATTTGAAGACACTTACGAAAGTATTTTCTATTCCTTGAATTTTATTTGATGTCTTGATTCTTTTGGGTTTTATATTGAGAGATTGCATTTATTACATGTTGTGTTTTGCATTAATGTATTTAATGAATTATTGTTTGAATGACTCGATTCAATATTGATTATTGAGTAATCGTCTAGTTAATTAGTGCTTGACCAACACTTTTAGTTAGATAAAGTTAAAAGATATTCGAAAGGATACTAATAACTTGTGGTGAATATAACTTAAATTTACGAAAGACCTTGTCACAGAGATATATGGGTTTTAATTGAATTCATAAACCCACGCACTTAATAAAATTGGAAATGTAGTTCAAGTCATAGGGGCGTGCGCATCCATATTTTTATCTAGAATAGTAATTCTGTTGTAAGTAAATTATTATTTATCCTATAATTATAGATAAATTGTATTGATAGAACGATTTTTGCTATAATTAGAACTCCACTACTTCAAAAGGTGGGGTGAGTTCTAGTGAATTTATTTAAATTCCATTTAATCAAATTTCAATTATCACATCAAGGCATTACATTGATTCAAATGAAAATAGATTTGCAAACCTCAACTTAATCCATTTTATCTCAAAGACTCGAAACCTTCATAGTGTAGCTAGGATATTTAGTTTAGTGTTTAATTTGTTAATTAGCTTTTACCCCTTTTTAATTGAATTATCGATAGCTTAACTTAAGAAAAACTCGATTAATTTAATACTTAGTACCCAATAGCTAAGTTCTTGTAGAATACAATATTGACTCACTAACCATGCTACTCCTACAAACCAATTCACTTATTGGTTCTCACTCACTTCATGTCACTTCCACAATGATTTTCCAAAAAAAAAAAAAAAAAACCTAAAATTTTGTTGGTTAGTTATTTGCTCAAATATAAGAATCGATAGTTATTTAAATCTAGAAATCTTTATGTTTTTTTTCATCTCGTAATAAACAAACAAACTTGACTCTTAGCCTAAGTGTGAGCACAGGATACCTACCCAGACATTACTCAATCGGGTAGGTATTTAAATCATAAGATAGGTTCTGAGTGATAATTTCTTGAAACCTATACTTAGAATATGAGTACGAGGTCAAAGTATCATATACTCATTCTAGAACTTGTATTGTGAAGTATATAAAATATAAGTTCTAGAATACTTTGTACTTACCTTATAATAATAATTAAATAAAAAAATAATATTATTTCATTTATATGGACTTTAAAAAAATAACAAAATGTAGCCATAAGAAATCTTAAATTAAACATGATGTCCTCGTGTTAGTCTCTTCCTCATTAGTCTTTTCTTTATTATATTTTCTTTCAACTCCATCTTCCTCATTTACTATATGCAACTCTACTAAACTTAAAAAAAAAAAAAAAAAAAAAAAATTTGTGTGAAACCACCTAAACAAGATATATTATTAACTTATTTTCTTTCAATGCAATAATTTATTTGTTTTACGTTTAAAAAATATTTCATAATAAATTTGTATTATATTATTTAAGTTAAGATTTATTCGAGATTAGTGTTTGTACCTTTTTTCCATTATTCAATATTAGAGTTTGTATTAGGTTTGAAAAGATTTAGTCAATAGATAAGAATTTAGTAATTGCAATGCATAGAGCATACTTATAGATATTGACTATAAATTAAAATATTATAATTTGTAATTTAGGAATATTTTTATTACTAAAATAAGTCAGCCCCTCAAATGAGTCTAATTTACAATTATTTATATAGTATTTAAAGTCGAGATTAAGATTTCACTTAAATTGATATATTTGTATAATAATGATTGGTGAAGAAAATTATCAAAAAGAAAAATAAATTATATGTTTAGAAGATGCAAGATATAGATAGTGTTTAGTTGCGCAATTTTTATGGTACTAAACTGGACAAAAAAATTTATCTCATATTTGGTTTGTAAATTTGTTTGATAACTAAACAAAAATTAAGCTGATAGATTGGACAAAATTCCTAAATTTTGTCTCATCTATACCATAGTATAAAAATAAAATTTACTAGACAAAAAAAAATTATTTTTCATTTTCAAAAATACACCTTTATGTTATATTATTAAGATAATGATTATTATTTTAATTAAATATTATTAAAAAATTATTTATTTTATAATATAAATAATTAATTTTATAATATAATTTTTTTATCCAATACTATTTATATCAAACATAATACAATAAGTTTATACTGTTTAATCTCCCTTATACTTATTTTGTCTAATTCTTTTTATTTAGTATAGTTCAAGCCTTACAATCAAATATTACCATAGGGTATAGAGAATGAAAGGAAAGGAAAATAAATAGATACTAGCTATATTAAAATTTATAAGGAAAAAAAAAAAGATTTACAGGTGCCACAAGGTACCATATACTCTGTACAATTTATAAGATATAGAGTATAAGGTAGTTCTAAAGTGCCATAAAGTAAGGTATAAGTAGCAAAATTTACGAGCCTATATATATAAAGTAGAGTATGAATAAAACCTCATATCATACTCGTATTGTACCCACTTACCCTTATCTTGGCTTAATTTGTAATTAAATTTCTTTTTTTAGTCTTGAGTACTTGTGTTTTTATTTTTTATACTTAAATACTTATGTTTCACATGATTCGGTAAATCCAAATTTTCTTAGCGTATCTATGATTATAAAACTTATCATTACCAAGGAAAAAAAGAGACTCTTTCCAAGTGAAATAAATATGTTTCAATCTATAATATTATAACACGTGATATTTAAATTTGTCAAAAAATAAAAACTCCTTTATGCGTTTCCATACCTTTATGAAACTCACTGGAGTGCTTTTTTTTTTTTTTTTTTTTTTGGCCGTTATGTCTCCTTGGTCAAACACCTTCTTTGTGTAATTACATAAATTATTATAACCTATTTAACCAGCCACTCTCTACATATATCGCTTTAAATGTTACTTTCTTGCTCCTCTCAGCTCATGGAATGTGGATCGTCAAGATTACCGAGAGCTTTGCCCTTCCAGTAAGGTCACTATGATATGGGTTACATTTTTTTAATTATTTTTTTTTGGTTTTTTTTTTTTTTGGCACTTATAATTTTATTGAAATTTTGATATTTTAGTAACTATCTATAAGTGATCAGGCGATCCATACCGTACACATCTTTGTGTGTGTTTACATTATACTTTAATTATTAATTTCAGAAACTCATGTTTTGCTAAAATCATAGCGTAATAAGGAGCATTCATAGAGATATAGAAAAATCATCTTATCTTCCACAATGATTTTCCCCGTTTGTGGGTTAGTTATTTGTTCAAATATAAAAATAAATATTACTTAATTTTGGAAATCTTAATTTTATTATCTCCTAATAGACATATATAAACCCTCAATTTGGCCTGATTTGCAATTGAATTTCTTTTTTTAAGTCTTGTGTAACTAAGTATATGTCTTTTATATTAATTTTTTTGTTGGGTAGGAGAATATGCAATAAATTAAAGGGTAAGTTACATTTTAGGTATATGTGTTTTTGCCCCTTTTTACTTTGGATGCCCGTGTTTTTTTATTTTTCACACTTAAAGGTACTTGTGTTTTACAAAATTCGGTAAACCCAAATTTTCCTAATGTATCTATTAGCATAAAATATACCATAGAAAAAAGATATCATTTCATCCAAATGAAAAATTCATCATCTCAAGATTGTTATCTCCAATATATCCGGCTTATAATATTATTATACCATATAGTATCTAAATTTACTAAGGGAAAAGCTTATTTATTTTATTTCATACCGTTATGGAAAGTTTTAAGGCTTTTCTCTTTTCCTTTTTCCTTTCCCCCTTAAGACTCCTTCTCAAATACCTTCTCTATGTAAGGATTATTGTAACCTTCTTTTATTGTAGCCTATCACTAGTTATGCTCATCGAGCCAAACTAGCCCGAACTCGACTCAAAACTACCAATTCACAACCCAAATGAATGCTAAATCGTAACTAGCCCAATTGGTCATAGTTTCAAGCCGATTCAACTAACCAAATGGTGATTTTTTTTTTAATTTTAATATTTATTTTTTTAGTAATTTTATTAATTTTAATAATTTCTAATTTTTCATTAATTTTCAACTTGATCCAGTTCCTACTTTTGTGTATTTTTTTCTCAAATGTGACCCCATTTCTCTTTTTTAAAAAAAAAATTTACTAATTTAGTAATAATTTTTAAATTTTTATTAATTTCTAACTTAATGTAGTTTCAGCTTTTTTTTTTTTCCTCTCAAATTTTATCTTTTCTTCATATTCAAGTTTTTAACATTTGACAAAGAACATACATTAACGTAAATTGAATTTTTCACTTATTTTTAACACATAATTAACTTATAATTAATCCTCTATTATTAGTTTGATCATATTATTTTCAAAAAATTATTAACGTAAATTGAATTTTTCATTCATTTTTAACAAATAATTAACTTATAATTAATCTTTTATTATTAGTTTGATCATATTATTTTCATAAAATTATCATTCACCATCGCAAAAATAGTAACTTTAACATGTCATGATCTAATAAATATTATCTAATTATTTTTTCTGACTTAATAGTCTTACTTCTCTCTCTCTATCTTTCTCTTTTTTTAAGAGGGTAAACCAATGGGACCGACGCACCAGCTAAATAGTAGGTTGACCTACTGATTCGAGAGCGATTTAGACTTAATTATTTTAAGGCCAGATTAATTTACGATTCGAAACAGATCTTTACACGATTTTACCGATCACTAAATATATTTATGCCTGTAAAGATTACCTCCATGCTTCTCTGCTCGGGGAGTATAGATTGTCAAAATTAGCTAGAGCAATGCTCTTTCAATTAGGTCATTTATTCAGGTTACCTCTTTTTGTACTTATCATCATATTGAAATTTTGATATATTATTAACTAACTATATATGATCAGGCCATCTGTACCTCCTTTGGATGTGTTTACATTGTACTTGAATCGTTATCCATCCCACACAAAATTTCGGCAAATTGGAAAATCTCCAAAACTCATATTTTGGAAAATCGTGGAGTAACAAGGAGTGTTGATCGAGATATAGAAAAACCATCTTATCTTCCACAACTATTTCACCCCAAAAATTCGAAAGTTTGTTGATTATTTATTTGTTCAAATATAAGAATGGATAGCCATTTAATTCTGGAAATTTTTATTTTATCATATTTTAATAGACAAATAAACACTTAATGTTGGCCTAATTTGTTATTAGATTTCTTTTTTCAATCTTTTGTATCTAAGTGAATATCTTCTATATTGTTTTTGTTTTCCCCCCTTCTTCATTGGGTAGGAGAAGACAATGAATCAAGTGGTTAATTACTTTTTGGGTACCTATGTTTTTGCCCTCTTTCACTTTAAATACCTGTATTTTTATTTTTCACACTCACAAAATATGGTAAACCCAAATTTTCTTAGCATATTTATCAAAAAAAAAACATGCCATTACCAAAGAGAAAAGAGACTCCTTCTTTAGAATGAAATTCCTCATGAAAAGATTGTGGTCCCCGATGTGTCACAACCTATACTATTATGCCACGTAGTATCCAAATGTGCTAAAGAAAAAACTCATTTATATTAAGTCCATGTCTTTACGTTTATTTTTTTAGTTGGGTAGGAGAAGATGCAATAAATTAAGAGGAAAATTATGCTTTCCATACTTTTGTTTTCGTCTTATTTCACTTTCGGTACTAGTACCTATGTTTTACAAAACACAATAAACACGATAAATATAAATTTTCTTGATATATTTGCTAATATGAAATATATCAAGAAAAAAAAAAAAACCCTTTTTTCTATATGAAAATTCAATGTGTCAAGATTGTTGTCCTTAAGGGATCCCAACCTATAATATTATCGTACGTGATATCTAAATTTGCGTAGGAAAAATTCTTTTATTTATTTATTTATTATTTTGTTCCATATTGTTATGGAGAAAGTTAAGAGCTTCTCTCTTTTTCGAGGTTTTCTCCCCCCGTCTCATTCGTCAAATACCTTCTCTATGTGAGGATTATTGTAACCTTTTCTTGTGGTAACCTGCCACTAGTTACATTTATCCCTTTAAAGATTACTCTCCTACTCATCTTGGCTCGAGAAATATAGATTGCTAAGATTAGCTCGAGCTCCATTCTTTCGGTTACATCTTTTTTTACATATCATAGTATTGATATTTTTATTAACTAACTATAAATGATCAGGCCATCCGTACCTTGTACCCTTTTTTATGTGTTCACATTGTAGTTGAATTGTTATCCATCCCAGAGAAAATTTCGACGACTTGGAAAGACATTTTACACAAAAATAGATAGAAGCTACAAGACCGTAAAGGGGGGGTGGGGAGATGTCTCAAATTTTCATTAAATGAACTTTTTTGACAGCAAGAATCATAAATATGAGTATGACTGCTCTTACAAATAATTGCTAAGCGAGTGATTAGCATAAGCATAATGAGAGATGGAAAAAATTATTACTTTGATGCTTCACTAATTTCTTTACTAGCACAATAAAATAGACAATGGTGAAATACATGGATATTAATAATTAAATAAGTATTCCGAACACTTTTGACACGTTCTTTTCTTTTTTTTTTTTAAACATGAGATTCTTTACAATAGTCCTTGCATTTCATCATGGACTTACAAGTTGCATGTATCACGTATACCGAGGATGTCACAGGAAGTGAAATTAGTTTTCCATTATAGTATACGACTCATTCATAATTCTTAACATTTGCAATCAACTTAATACCTAAAAATCTAAAAATTCGGGTTTTTTTCATAATACGATACAATAAATGCAACATGATGTTGTAGAGAGCTTGAAAAATTCATCACTTTCTTAGAATATATTGACACACGACACGTGTAAATGTGCTTGTGTGAAGAATGAAGAACCGGAAAAAGCCATAGCGAAGGAATTCTCATTCCCCGATTGTGCAGTGCAATAGGCAACCACTAAACCTCGGTAAGTCACCGCCCACGAGGGACCAGCCATGTTGGGTCCCACTTCGGACCTGACAGGCTAGTCCTAAGCCAAAAACCAGCCCAGGCCAACTTTCACTTACAAAGCCCTCTAGAATTTCAGATTTTCTATAGTATTGGTTACAAGCAAGTAAAAGTAAATATCAATATTGGAGAATTTAAATATCAGTAGAATAATCGCATTTCCTACTTGCAATGGAGTCTGGTAATACAGGTAAGAAGGATTTCAGTATATATATATCAAAGTAAGGCTATTCATGTACCTTTTGGAATTGCGATTCGGCTCTATGAAGATCAGAATCATGGCGAAAAATCGTCAATTAGGATATTTTCCAACTTATAAAATGCTTCCGAGTATGGAAAAGAGAATACAATCCAAAATCCTTCTCACATATCAACCGTACCATCAGGATAGCCTGAAAGATTGTCCCATAGCCAAAGGAACGTTAAGTTGCTCCCGTAGGGACTTTAAACCGCAGGGCGCTCTCGGAAGACGGGTATTTATATCTTGCATATGGACTTTGAAAGCAAATATTCAAAGTAATACCGACAAGTTAAAATTATAGTTGAGATAGCGGTAGTAAATGCTACTCGTAAAATATCTCTTACATAACATAAAGAGACAAATCTACAAAGCAATCGCTCGACAGAATCAGTAACTTAAAAAGGAGACGGCATTTCCTGAAGGAAATGGAAGAAAAGAACCTCGATGGCGCAATTTCAGGTGGTAAGAGTGGGCACAAATGCCATGCCATCGTTACCTAGGTTTGCAAAAACAGAAGAGGATCCACAGGATATCCACGCCGTATTTCCGACAACGCTAGAATTATCTGCCAGATATCAAATCAGTGTTACATTAATTAAGGATAAAAATAATAGAAATATTCGAATTTTCATTTTTTTTTTATTTTAATACACCTACACTTTAAAGTAGTTTATTTTATTAATCAAATTTTTTAAATGAAATAAATTAATTTTTCCTTTATAACGAGGAACACAAAAAATACTTGTCTGTTTCGTAAAAAGTGAAAGTATTAAAATTAAATAAAAAATAAAGTTTAAATACTAAGATAAAAATTAAATTAAATTTAATACATTTACATTATTATTCTAGCACTATAGTAAATATAACAAAAATTTCTTTCTCATTTAAAACGTTTAATTTCATTGTCTCATTTAAAATGTTTATTCTATTCTTTTATAATAACAATACTCATAACAAAGATATCGAAGCTCAAATACTCATACTAACTTTATCCCCATTAAGCATATGCCCCCGTGCTTGTTATCCCGAGTTTACACTAATATCTTAGAAGTACATACATTTTTCCCTCAGTTTGCACTATTATCTTAAAAAGTACTTACATAGTAAAATGTAGTTCACTCCTAGTCATTCAAAAGCAGTTGGATTGTTCTCCAGGTTAATTATATAATGTTCGATGGCACCAGAAGATGCATGCTTTTCTTACCGAACTAAATTCCAGAAAATATAGCCGTATTTTCACCTTATCTGTGTACCTGTATAAACATTCGTCTAGCCTTTCTCACCCAACTTGCATTCCATGTTCGTGAATCGTAAAACCAAGATAAGAAGAGAGAAGGATAAGAGTGACAGCCATCAACTATAAACAGCTTGTTCCTCTATCCATACAGGAAGAGAGAACATCAAAATCCAACATGCTTGCTATGTACACCGAGGCTTCATAAAACCTCAAGAGGTGGGCGGAACAAATCCACCAGAAAGATAGCTTTAACAAGCCACCGCAAAAAAGGCGGATTGATTCGGATCCTAGCCAATATTCGGCTCAAAAACAAAGAGGTCCAAGGAAAACACATGCACTATTGCAGCCTAAGCACTAAAACCTTAACAGAAAAACATGGAGCTGGAAACACTGTCCTGCAACTTGGGCAGTTGAGGGACAGGAACAGGGCCCGCAGCATTTACACCACCATGGCTTGAGGATGTTTCAGAAGCCTCCTCAAATTTCATGAACTGGCCCACTTGGGTTGCTGCTAAATGAGCATAGCAAATTGGTGCCACTGCAGAGTAGAAAGCAAGAGGTCAGAATAAAGAATAGTGCACGCAAAATCAGTGCTGTGAAATGTGATCGGAACCACCTAAGACCCTACCAAATATAATATAATTACAGAACCACCTAATATCCACATAAAGATCATAACTGTCTATTTCTGCTAGCAAGATCAAGTAACTTACCAACAGAGATCGCTGTTGTGCTTCTTTGGTAACTGAAATTCCAACATTCATAAGATAACCAAAGAAGTACAGCTACCAAACAAATTACGGTCAGAGCTCAGAAAGGTTATACTTACACATACGACAGAGAGTGCACAAGCTCCTGGAGTTCGTCCGGTGAAAATCCAATCTCATCTAATAACACATGATAGTGGGTCGGACGTGTTGTCCCCTGCATATTACAGAAGAAGATTCCATCATTCTTTTGAACCATCTACAAAAACAAAGGTATACCCTTTGCACTCTAAGATGGCCAAGTATCAAGCTACATCTTCGGTAGTAAAGCCAAAAAATAATCATTGACCTAGGGATCGCTCTATAGTAAAGATAGTCCATTGCTACAAGCTAACAAAACCATAAGAGCTTGACATGGAAAAAGGTTTTTATGGAGATAATTCCATGTTTCCTACTTCCATGAAACCTGACAATCTTGTATAAAAACTTAAATGACTAATTACAAGGTCCTAATACAGTTCTCAACATCCAAAAGTGAAATAACCCACATTATTGAGTATCGTTTGAACAAAAAGAAAATCATACAATCATGTTGTCATGGTTCTCCTGCACCCGAACGGGGTAGGGAAATAAAACAAAAGAGGAAGGAGAGAAAGGGGGGTGAGGGAGGGTGGGGTTTGGGGTGGGTGTTTTGACCAATCTCTGAAATCAAGCAATTACAGATAAAAAATAAAGTCCCTGTTACTTACAATCATTCCAGCATGTGCACAGAGATAGAAGTCATTGTTCCGAGGATGACAGATTTTATTATCAATGATGGTTCCTGTAAAACAAAAATGTCAGAAAGATAATTCCACATGCGAATATCAAAAGAAAGCAAAGGGGAATTTACCAGGAGGAACATTGTCCGGAGATCCAGCTTGGAAGAACTTCGTATGGTGATTCTTTTGGGCTATAATTACAGTAAACTTGGGGGACCATTTCTCATCCAAAAACTTGCAAGCCTATGGAATTCCAAATCCGTAACTAATGAAATTCTTAAAACAAATTTGCAAGTCCATCATTGAGGAAAAATCTTAAAGCCAACCTCAATGATTTGGTCAAGTTCAATATTAAGAACCTGGTTAAACTGAGACTCGCTCACCCCATCCCTGATATCAACAATGAAACATATATGAATGGGATTATAGGTACCGCATATTGTCAGCAAGACAGAGAAACAGAGATTTACAGGCAGAGTGATCGACAAGAGTCAAACTATTTCCAGTACAGGATGCTTAATGTCAAAACATCAATATACCTGAATATGATGATATGTTCAGGTTTTCTTTTTCCAGAGCTCACATAAAAATCAAGCAGAAGTTCCCTAAATAAAGCAATTATGGCACAATCATTTAGAGGATAAAAAACAGCTGCCACAGAATCTGCTCAGAAATTCTAAGATCACAAATTTTTTGACATCATGCCACCTTGAGAAGTAGAAACGAATTGTTAGAAAACAGAACTCACCTAATAATGCCTTCATCCTCAGTATCAGATACTTTTTTGAACAAAGAGTCAATCATTTCCACCTTGGGGGACTGAGTGCGCACTGAAGCACGATAGCGAGAAATCAATGGCCACTGGCGGGAGCTAACAACCTACAGTTCCAGATAACCAGATAGATATGATAATTACAACTGTCCAAAGATAGCAGAAAAGTGAAGACGGGCAGAATTGGAACGAGACTCTACCGCAGCAATGGATGGTATATCAGTTTGCCCAGGTGATCCATGAGAAACATCCATCCCAAGAATTATTGTTGGGACCCTTGAAATCAATGGAATAGTAGGTGACTGTTCGACAGCCAGCATGGAATTCAAACCACCAAGCTGCAAGGAACAAAGAAATATCAGTTAAGCAAAGATCAAGACAACGGTTACAACAAAACAATCAATTATCTTCAGCAATCCAAGTTCGAATATCAAGTTTGGAATGTGAAATAGGATCAAGGGTAAATTTTCTGTTTGATCCTGAAAAAAAATTAGTACCTTTTAAGCAAATTAAAATATAGCAATAGAATCGGTCTTTTAACAAAAAGAAAAGGGATAGAAAATATAGGTTTCTGAAAAAATGAAAATTAGAATAACTAATGGAGTAAATATCATCTATTAACAGATTGTCACAAACAAGGATGTTAGAGAATGAAAAGTGACACTGATACTTTTGCATTGATCTTCAGAAGAACATTGGTCAGATATTGATCATTGATCTTTCCTGGAGCAATGCACTGTGTCACGATTCCAAAATCAGAAAGATTTTTTTTCTTCCAGGGACCTGACAAGGAAAAATAGTGTCAGGACCACTACAAAAAACGTGGCAAAGAAATTTCCATTCACTAAGAACTTAATCAAAATCTCTGACCGTAGAGTTCAGAATTTTTCCTCTCAGGTAGTAAACAGAGAAGGAATTTTGGTGGGCCAGGAAGTTTGTTCTGTACTTCCTCAAACATTTTCTCCACACGGACAAGTGGTGGGGCACGTCTGTATTGAGGGTTTTCTTCAAAAACATCGAATGGTTGCTCTATATACTGCACAACAAAAAATTTTCAATTAAAAATTATCAAGGAATATAAAGTAGAAAGTGGAACAAATGTTTCCATTAGATAGCATCAGTACTCAGTATGATCACAGAGAGACTTCTACAATATAAGAACTTACAATCCCTTTCATGTTCCCACATTTGATGAGATCTCTAATTAATCCACGTACATCACATCTGGCAGAGAAATTTACAACAGCCCATTTTTCTATTTTTGATGGCTCCACCAATTTCTGATGAGGCATTTAAGACATTGTGAGCTAAGTCAATCCAGGAGGTAGCCAACAAGGTGGTAAGAACCCCACTAACCTTATTATTGAAGTTCCATCTACCGTTACGAGGGAAAAAATCTTCTCCATTCCCAACTTTCAACTGAACAGACAAATAACCATACTTAATATAACCATACTTCATTTAATTTCTATCATGATTAAAAGGAACAAGTATACCTTGGGAGCTGGTAGAACGCGTCCTTCAACTTCAGTAAATTGAGTGCTGATAGAAACTCCACAGGAATGTAACATAGGTTCAGAACCATAATTGCTGGTTTTCAAAGCCTGTTGAGGAACCACAAAACATTAAAACAAATGGAAAGGACAATATTAACCGATAGAATGGAATAAACATTCATACAAGACGAGTACCTCTGATAAAACTCTCATCCTTTCTTGTGGTTTTGTTCTTGATTTTTCAACCAAGGCCGCCCTTTGAAAATTGGTTAATGCTTTCGTGTATCTTTGTAAAGATAAAAGAGTACACAGCTGCAAAGAAAAAGAGATTGGATTTATGAAAAGAATGCTGTTCAGTTCCTGTAGCATATGACAACAAAATAATCCATACTAACCAAAAAACTAACCAGCACATACCTCAATAGGAATATAAGTAGGGCGTTTTGGCTTTCCAACATTGATACAGGGCAAATCTCTCGAATAGCGTAAGTCGATATGACGATGATTGACAAAATAGTCATAGACGGTCACTTCAAGTGGCTCATCAGTACCTTTCTGCTTTAAAGAAAATCTGCAATATGATAACATTGCATTGCAGTAAAGCATGGAGATGGCACAAGGTTGGGGCAATCCTTCCCAAGCATTAATCTAGAATAAAAAGCAAAGTGAAAAGATAAAGAACATTGAGGTGCACAGGACTACGAAGACATACAGTTGTTCTTTGCAAGATTTTTCACTCAAGCCAGTTATCTTGTACTCAGTATTGGTAGGGCTTGCCTTGATCCTCAGGTTCTTGAGTGTCTTCTTTGCCTGAGAGGAAAATGATGGGTGTTGTAATTAATTAAAAACTAGAAAAGTACCTTTCTAAACTATTTAGTCCATCAATTTACCTTAGCCCAATCAATAGAAAAGGGGTCTTGGACACTTTGGTTTGAGAGCAAAAAATCCACCACTGGACCAGGTTGTATTATCATCGTCGTCGATGCGTCTGGGAAAATGACAGTGTGAGCAAAACATCAGAGAAAACAACCAAACAAAAGATGCTTCATAATTCACCAATATTTAGAGACAATCCTCCTTGGCTAGTTCTAAAACTAGAATGAAATCCCCTGCAACCAAGGACACCGCCAGTGACATCAACAAAGTTCCGGGGGTTGTTATGGAAAAATGACTGTCGTACAAGCAGGCAGCCCCTGAATCAAGCCACATTTTGAGCTTTAAGTTGGCTGCAAAAAATGGATAAATACAAATTAGAAGCTTGAAGGAGACTATGCTCACTGTTTTGCCGCATGCTGCCTCAAAATGATATCAAGCACTCTGAATGCTTCCTGAGAATTCTCGGATTCCTGCCCTCTAAGAGCATTAGCAATGGACTGCATTGGAATCTTCGAAGCAAAACTGATCTCCACATTAAAGGTCTTTGATCGATATGGACGACGCAACCTCTTAGCATCAGCCGCATTTGGACTTCCATGTCCATCAGGACTTGCATTTCCATTGTTTCTGTACAACAAAAGCAGGTGTTATGCTTTAGCAACATAAAAAGGCTCAGATCCTGTGTGTAGATACCTGCTTGAAGTGACATCCTCAAGAACAACAGTGAATGAAAGTTTGTTGCGTGGGAGGGGGCCAACAGTAAACAAGCTTTTCTCTCCATCATATGCAAACTCCTTCCCGTCTAGCTCACTGCTGTATGTTTCCTTCACTTTGTCCATTACTCTTCTTCCACCACCCTTGCCATCAACCGGACGGCCATCTTCATAAGAAATAGTGACCTATCACAGTGAATAAATTTGAGTCTACTCCTATAATTTTAGGACAACTTGGTGACAGGACCGCGAATGCAAGCAATGAAACATAGTACATACACAATAGTGAAAGAATTGCCCCTCAACATTGGAAATGTTAACTTTGAAGTGATTTGTTAGCAATGCAATCCTTGTGCCTTTAGAACCAAGTCCTTTTCGAGGAATTGGAACCCGTGCAACCTTCTTCTTGACAGGTTCAGGAGCAATGTCTACCGCTCGCTCTGGAACAACGTCCAGAGGGACAACTGGTGGCGGAGGAGGCAAGTGTGCCCCATTTCCATTTGGATCAGCAACATCCATAACTTATCCTATGAACATAAAACAACTGCTCAATATATAGAAAACAAGAGATCATACAGGGGAAAAAACCAATGAAATTGCCAAGTGACCTTGTGAAAGCAATTCAGCTCCAAGTAGTGGTGCAAGTCAAGGACCTCCACACCAATATGAAAAAGAAATTTTAAAATTCATCCCTATTGTTAAAATAGAGCTGTGAACAATGGATATCACCAAGAGAAAACCGCATATTAAAGTATAATGGTGAACCACAGTGATAAAAGCAAAGAATAAGAGTTCTAAAAGACCTGAAAGATAAATTGAAATGCATACCACCCATCAGCTCCAGTTTTATTAACATGATACAATAGAAACAGACAATAAACTTCCTCCTGGATCAAGAATTTGAAGGTAAAAACCAATAATGACTATCAGGATATGTAACAATGTGAATGCTTTTAATGGCAAAAATATCAAAGCTACTAATGGCAGAGAAAATTGCTAAGAGAAATGTAGCTGATGGACCACTATCAACAGCAGGTATATTCTAAGTTGCATTTGGGGTACACAAATGACTTTGTACTACAAATCCAGCAACAATCGTTTATTGTAGAGAACCAAAAGGCAGACATCAAGTAGCAGGAAAACAACATAGTACTCATACAACAGAGTCTTCACAGTGTCAACTCGACCAGCCTCATGAAGCAGGCCAAAAAATAAATAAATAAAAATAAGCAAAAATCTTCAGAAGTAAAGCACAATGGTAAGATGTCCACAAAACAAAACTACATTCATGAGAAATGTTCTCGGAACTTTATTCTAACATTAGTTATAACAGATGCCCTAGAATTGTCAAAATATTATTGTATAATGTCATAGGTTGCTAACAGAAAGGGATGGTGCAATCGCGGAAAATATCAATGGAATGTGCAAAATCTTTTCCATTTCGAAAAGAAAACAGGAAAATGATTTTCCTCATTTTACCCATAGAAATTTCTGCAGAAACTAGCTGCAGGCTCTCACTATCACTTACTGTTAAAAAACCACTAAAATCAACATGCTCTTAAGACTTCTGCAGATGTTCAACAAATAATGTTGATAAAGAAAAACCCGGAAAACATTTTCCGTGAAACAAACACAAAAACCATTATTAAGCACCAGATTACCTCGGAATCTGTCTAGGTTGCTATGTACTACAAGATACGCAACTCGGCAAGCGGAATCCGAGTAAACAAAAAAAATGCAAGAACGTATTTACAAAATTAACCCTAAAACGAGGAGCATTAACCTGTATGCAAAAAATAAATAAATAAAATAAAAAAAAGTTTCCATAGATAAAAATTTAAAAAAAAATAAAATAAAATAAAAAAACGGAATCACTGAGCAAAAATAAGGACAGACCACGTCATTTTTAACCAGAGACACAAAATATCAAAGCAAATATATCATATATCTACATGCATGTACTCATAACAAACCATTTACAGGAAACATTACAGGAGATGTCATGGATATATGACCCAGAAACCCTAAATAAAAGACAAGTACTAAAAGATCGCATAATGACATAAACTGACAGTAAAAGAACAATAAAATACACTTAAAACCCTTGAGAGGCTAGGGTTTGGTCGCCTTTAAACGCAAATGAAAACTGCATGTACGGTGAAAAGTACAGTGAAATTTTACTGATAATGTAGTTCGAGGAAAACCCAAAAAATGTGTTAACAGGAAGAAAAGGCAAAGAAGGTTTTCGGGTCTTTTTCTTTCTTTTTCTTTTTGCATAAGGTAAAAGTTAAAATAAAAATAATAAATAGAAAAAGATATCACTTAAAGATTCTCATTTTTCCCCCTAATGGAGGAGGAAAAAGAAATTGAAAGGTAACTGCAGATCAAAGAAAAAGAAAAAACAGTCTAAAAGAATAAAAAAATTAGGGTCTTACTCAAAGTTAAACTACATTACAGATAACCAAAAACCAAAAAAAAAAACCACTAATAAAAATAAAAAGTTCAACTAAAACTGTACAAAGAAAGCTTTAATGAACCAAAAGAAGAACTAGTAAACGTTCAAGAAGAGGACATGGAAGTCATTTTGGAGTTTGTAGGTATGAAAACTACCTGAAAATGGAGGTAAAAACCCTGAAATGAGAGACGAAAGAGAAGGTCAGTGACTGTTGTGGTAGGCTCCTGATAAAGACGGAGGAGAATGATGTAGTAAAAAAATGATTCTACCCTTCTCTATCGTTCTCTCTGAGTCGTAGTAACTCTCAATGGACTACGAGGGACAAAATGGAGTGATATCATTTATATAAACCCATAACGTCATGTCTCTCCGTCAAAAACTAGGTATTTTTTAAAATATGCGTTGCGTTGTGGTGTGGTCGTTTTTATTGTCACTCTGGTGAGCTCTTCCCCGTTTAATATTATCGCAATTTCTCTTGGTTTATCCTTTAAAATATTATTACATATATTTAATTATTTAAATTATAAAAAAATTTGTTATAATGATGTTATATAATATTTTAAAAGTCTAAATATATATATTAAAAAAATAGAGAAAATAAAAATATAAAGTATCCGAAATCAATAGTATAATGTTATGCTTTGAGGAATGTAATGAAACAAATAGGATTATAAATAAATTAAGTTGCTCATTAATCACATTCATATGCATTGAGCTTGCTTTAAACTTAGATAACCTTTAGTTGTATAATTTTCATAATATTGAATTAGATGAAAAATTTTGTTTTATATTTAATTTATAAATTTACTTGATGACTAAAAAAAAATAAATTGACGGGATAGATAAAATACTTAAGTTTTATTTTATTTGCACTATGGTATAAAAATGAAATTTAATAGACATAAACAAAAAATATTTTATAATCCCAAAAATGCCTTTTTATGTTATAATATTATTTTATTAAATATTATAAAAAATTATTTATTTTATAATATAAATAATTAATTTTTTAATATAAAATTTATATTTAGTATTATATAAACTAAATATAATATAATAAACTTATGCTATCCAATCCTTTTTATACTTACTATATCTAATTTTCTTTATCTAATCTAATTCTTTAAACCAAACACTGTTTTAACTAACTTAAGTTCAATTTATAAACAAACTAAAGTTCAGTTCCTGTAAACTCACAACCTTGGGAGCATTCTCACGAGACGAGACAACTGGTGAGAAAACATGTTCCCTAATTCCAAAAACTCAAAAAATATATTATATTAAAATTATATTATACATATTATTTATAATACAATATTTAATCTCATGACCTTTAACTCATTTACACTTGTTAATATAAGTCAACCTTCAACCGAACTCGAGCTTTTAAAAGTTTAGCCATATACGGCTCGTTTGCAATTCCGGAAACAAATATTTGAATTTGGATCAATATTCATTCGCATTTGATTAGTTATAATCACTCGAATTTTACCGGTCATAGCTGAACTGAAGTTTAAGCCAGATAGTTTGTCGACTTAAAGACACGAGCTTGGCAATGTAATTGGTTCGATAAAATCATGTCATAAGTCTAATCTGGCCTGATCTTGAACATCGCAGTACATGGTTGGTAGAAATCAGGTAATATGGAATAATTTACTTGTTAGGTAACCCAAATGAACGGTGGAAATTAAAGAAAATAAAATGAGTAAATATATTTCATGTTAAAATTCATCTATTTTCTCCTTAAATTATGAAAAAAAAATTATCAAAATAGAAAGATTACTCCATACTAGTTATAATATGGTATCAAAACAGAAAATCTTATGTTCAAATCCTTGCATCATTGATCATCTCCACCTAATTAAGTTATCCCACAATAAATAAATAAATAAAAAAGTAGAATCATGGAAAAAATGACACAATAAGTTGTTTTAGAATAATTATATATTAGTATAAAAAAATAAGAAGGCAAGAAAAATTGCATGTGAATGTTGTTATCAATATAAATAGTAATGAAATTTTCCCTTTTAATTCATGTCTCGATTTCGCTAATTGTTATACTTTTATTTTGACTAAATTATGTCATATCCTATTTTCAAAAATAGAGGTATGAATTGATTTTAGAGTAAATTACATGTAATTATTATTTTATTCTGTATCAGCATTATTAATATTATATTTAAATATTTTGAATTTTTAACTAAACTTTATTGATTCCCATTACATATTGAAACTTTATGTCTTATGTATAAATAATAGTGGGTTGTCAGTTAAATGAAATCATCAGAAAAAAGATGAATTATAACTATTAAATAAAAGTTAAAAGGAAATGCAGGAGAGAGGAAGAATGAGGACGGAATAATGAAGAAGGGAAAGAGATAATATTGATAGTGAGTTGATAGGAAAAAGGAAGGATAAGGAAAGATTAATAGGAGAGTGAAAGAAAAAATATTGGGAATTGGTTAATTGAGAGATTCTATGGTTTTATCTATTATTTTAAAAGAATTGGTCATATTTTATTTAATAATTTAAATTTAAATAAATATAAATTAATGGTGAAATGAAAAACGGTACTGATTTCTTAAAAAATAAAAACAAGACTATAAAAAAAATTCGGGTTAATGAGGTTAAAAATAAATAATTTAAAATTTTACTATAATACCTTTTTTAATTATTTTTATGTCATTGAATAGTATAATAGTTTTAAAAGTATTTAATAAAATTTTATGAAAAAATAAGTGATAGTTACTTAAGACTTAAAGATGTTTAATAATATAGATATTCCCATGGTTTGATGTTTATAATTCTAATCGAGTAGATATGCAATTTCGCAATTTGGATTCTTCATCCAATTTTATCCTATGTTTTTAAGGATTAGGATTGTTTCTATTATCGTAGTTCACGTGATTTTTTTATAGTTTTTAACAATTCTCTAATGGCTATACCAATGATAAAATATAATTATGTAAAATGTTAAAAGAAAAAGCATATAAAGTAAGAAAAGGTGAAAAACGCATATATATATATATATATATATATGTGTGTGTGTGTACACTAATGATATAAAAATTAAATATAACGATATAATAAATTTATATAAAACTATTATTAAAATAACCTATTTACATATATTGCTTGCAAAAGATAATAAATATTATTAAAGACCATAATTGTTTTAAGTAAAAGTAATCTAAAGTACAAAAAATTATTGAAATGATCTTGTATAATAATATGGAAACCGTAAAAATATTTTTGTTCAAGATTATGGATGATGATCTATGGAAAAATTCAACTTAAATGTCTAGCCATGGTTTTCTATTATTTGAAACCAAAAGTTAATTCTTTGAGCAAGAAAAAAAAATAGAAATGAAAAATTAATTTAGAGAAACAAAAGGAGAAAATACTAGAAAATTGGAACAAAATAGAGGAAAGAATTGAAAATCAAATACGTGGAGTAAAATAGCATAGGGAAAAAAAGTTTGAGATGAAAAGAAGTGAGGGAGAGAGGAAAAAAAGAAGGTAGAAAAAAAATGTAACAAAATTGATCAATTTATCCTAATATATGATATTTATAATTTAAAAAACTTATTTTAGTTTTAATATTTCCATTAAATAATATCGTATTAAGGCTAAATAAATAATTTTCGAGATAATAAATTAGAAGCGGTTATACAAAACTCTTAAGACTATAATAATATAAAAGATATAGATATAGATAATAATAGCATCTCCATGTTATAAATACTAAATAATTATTTAAATAGATTGTTTATGGGAGTTTTTTTTTTTTAATACAGTTTTTCTTTGTGTAATACTTATCTTTTATAACAGAAGATTAAATGTACATTTCAATAAAACCATAGTGATGAACAACTAATTAATAGCCATAACTTCCTTTCCACCTTTCCAAACAGTATCTAATTATAACTTTTGTATCTATCTCTATTAATAATATAGATTAATATGATATTTTTAAATATGTAAAGTTTACACTTTAATAATATAGATGTCAATAGATGATATACTTATTTATTTTTAGTTCAATCAAATAAAATAAGATCTTTACACTGGGTTATTAAGAAAGATAGTAAATTCCATATCTGTCGAATAATGGAAAGAATTAATAACTTCCTGCATTTCATTGAAATGCATTAATGAAATAAATAGTAAATAAATTAATTGAGGAAACAGCTAATTATTTATGGCAAGAGGTGACTTACTCCAAATATGGATGTCTAGAAATATAAAATAATAAAATAATGATCCTTATTTTCAGTAAAATTTTGCGTTATGGAGTTAGATATAAATATAAACATAAACATTTTTGTTATTATTATTTTTTTAAAATTTCAAATTATAAGAATGTGATTGCAAAACTATCCAACGTCTTTTCAAAATGAGATTAGTTTCTTAGATTCAAGTGTTACGTTAAAACTTTACCACTGAATCATAAAGAAACCAATGAGTTGGCACTTAGAATAGATCAAATATCAAACGCGGTACTTTATATTATATCAATACTGTTTAATAAGGTCTTTTGCCCCAGGAATAAGAATTAAAAGGAAAAAATATATAGTAGAATCACTCATACTTGAATCGCTTTTCAAGTTTTGAACTTTGAACTTATTAATTATTCATGTGAAAGACCAAATCCTAGTGTTATTAAACAACATTGCATGATAAGGTATTATATAGGCTAATAGGCTGATAATTTAATAGAGGTTTAGTTGTCATGCAATCGGAAATAAAACACAGTAGACTTGTACTTAAATCGCTTTTCGACTTTTGAACTTAAGGACTTATTAATTGGTGACGGGAAACAACAATGCTTGATAAGGTATTACACAGGACAAGTTCTCTCCACGCGTGAAAATATCTCCACTTTATCTGTGGAAGTTACGTGGTTTACATGGCATTTATCGGCAGTTACATCATGTTCATCCACCTTTCCTCATTGATGTTTCATCATGGATATGAAATAACTAAGGCTTATTGATTTCACTTTATGCTGTCTTTCCTTTTCTTTCTTTCCTTTTGCCTTCGCTACATAGTTTCGCACGTAGCTTCTTGTTTATCTGTCGTAACTGTTTCTTGCGGTGCTGCTGCTGCATAGGTTTGTCTTGTAATTGTTCTGCGAATCCTTTTCCTGTCTGTTTCTCCCAGTGTATCACTTGTTTTATCCTGCAGTGTAGTTTTGTTCCTTTTTCTCTAGTTACCCTCTCGTATTTCTGTCGTGTGCTCTGTTCTCCTAATGTAATGTCGTTTACTTTGTTTACCTTACTACAGCAGATTCATGTTTGGTCCTTTTGGGTCAAACAAAGTGCCTTCGTGCTCCAACACGCCTGTGGATGATGCTTTAACTGTGGACTTGGAGGAAAACGTTGAACTAATCGATCAACAAGAAATTCTCATAGTTGGAAAAATAATCTCAAACAAATCTCTCAACAAGCAGGGGTTAGCAATATCTTGAAGAGAGCATGGAAGGACTATGGTGGAGTGAAAATTTCTTGTCTTGGCACAAATCTTTACCTACTGGCCTTTGATAATTGCAGTACCTCTTCTGCTATTTTTAGTGAAGGACCTTGGTCGGTGATGGGTCATTGCATTGCATTGCATTGGAAGAATAGAAACGAGGGATGAGGGTGCAGGATATCTCATTTGATTCCTTTTTTTTTTAAGGCTTCAAATCCATGGACTCCAATTAGAACACCTATCCATTACCAATGCAAATAGGTTGGGTGCTTTGGCAGGTTTAGATGTGGCAGTAGATCCAATCAAAAACAGATTCTAATGTTCAGATGAGTTTTCTACAAGTTAAGAGTTTGAATTGATCGTGGTAAGCCCTTACGGTCAGGCGCTTGGGTAAACCGAAAACAGGGGGACAAATACTGGGTTCAGTTCCGTTATGAACGCCTTTCGGAGTTTTGTTTTAGACGTGGTCCATTGGGACACGTGATGAAACAATGTACTCAAGATATATGTGATTCATCCGTGAACTATGGATCTTTTTTAAGAGCTTTACTAGTTAGAGATTTTGGAGACACTATTGGTAATTATGGCAGTGCAAATGGATTGACGACAGTTGATAAGGCTAATGCCAATTTGTACAAAGTCGTGATATTGATGCAAGCTTTAACACACTTGGATCTTTATCCTGCCTCTTGGTGCCTCATTCCACAACTATCCCTCTTTTAAGCAATGTCATCATCACCTCCACCGAACTCTCTTGTCCTATCCAAATTGAGACCTGCGTTCCTCCAAAATTATCCCCATATAACCGTACCATACCTTCCCTACATGACTTACTACTTTCTCAAACCTCTACCATTGACATGTCTGTCATTGGTGCTACTGTGCCTCACTTGCCCATTCACATCTGGATTGACTCCCCTTCCCCATTTCTACCACACTCCGTTCCCCTCATGGCGACTCCTCCTTTTTCCCCTTTACCTCTAAACATTCATGAATCCTTAGCAGCAGTAAATTTTCCTCTGCCATCTACTGTCCTTCCTTTAACCCTCCCCTGTCTCCAACCCGAAAATACTCAGTTGCTGGGTGTCACGATGCCCACTACTAGGGAGATTTCTCCTACTATTACTTTTTCTGATGACGTTGAAGATTGTGTAGGAGATAAGTCTTTGGTTATGCATTATTCTACTACTGCAAATCTAGTGGAAGTGCAAACACAAGATTTATCAAAAAGTTTTGATAGACTTCAGCTTAAAAGAGAGAGATCAACCATGTCTAATGAAGTGATGAAGCGTTTTAAGATGACTGTAGAAGTTGATGTTAAACCGAAGGGTTCTTTATCTTGGATATACTCTAAGGGAATCAAGAAGAAAATGAAGAGATGTGTGCAAAGAACCTCTGTGTTCAGCATGGTTACAATAGATTCAGCAATGTTGCAGCATCACATTAAGAGTTAAATAAGTTTCGATAATTAACGAATTAATAGAGATAAATTATATACATACTAAAAATCATAAAATAACATAAATAACATTTAAGAATATTTATTTTTACTATATATATATATTTATGCATAAGTAAAAATATCCGAAATTACTTAAAATATCTAATATATGTTAAAATAATGCTAAATTAATCAAAGAAAATTAAAGAAAAATCAAGAAAAATGCTGAAAAGTGTAGAATTGTCTAAATAATAAGTGTGGCAAGCTGAGAAATCAAGTTGGAAAATCAACAAATAGGATTAGGGCAATTAGAAAGTAAAAAGGAAAAAGAAAATAAACACTTGCCACCCAAAAATTCAAGAAAAATCCTTAAACAGCTACCACCACCTGATAGTAGAGCTATAACTAGGGGTTGTCAATGCAATGGGAGCCACCGTTGGTGGTTGGAAGCTATTTGACCAAGTAAGTCACATTTCTTACTTGATTTTGTCTAAATTATTAAAAACATCAAATTAATGTAGAAAATTATCAAAATCGATATTCTAGGCTATTTTTATATATAGATTTAAGGAAAATATCAATCTGACAAAATTAAGTCTCAGGATATACTGCTCTTAAAAAATTACTAAATTCGAGTTAATTTTCACTTTTGATTTAAATGACCTTAATGATATAATTTTAACGTCAAAATTTTTATGTGTATTGTTAGGGTATATATTACAATGCTATGAAGAGATTTTCTTAAAATTATTTTTTTTTATTTTTACTTAATTTTTAGGCCTTAAAATAAAAAATAAAAGGTAATATTTTAAGTTTATTTTATGATTTAAGGCTAATTTGGCATAAATTCTTATTTAAGGTGTAATTAGACATCTTGGAATGTTAGTTGCTAATGAAAGCTAGTATTTGTAGTGTTTGAAATGTTAGATATATGTATTATGTGTATTATATGGTAATTATGTGAAAACAATTTATATGTAAAGCTCGGAAGTTAAATAAGTAGAAAATGTTATGTTAATTTGATAATATTATAATCTTAGGAATATCATATAAATCTTATTTGGAATACAAATTTAGGAAATTTTATGAAAAATGTAGGTTAATCTCAAATCAAGAGTAAATTTAGTAGTTAAATTAAGAGTTGAGTATACAATAAGGACTAGAATACTAATTAGGAGTTAAATAAGAGATTTGGAATGTCCACATATAGTTAGATAAATTTCACATATTAGGCCAGGAGGAGTTCTTAGGGTTTATGAATCAAAATTGTAATCAACAGCTATACTAAAACCTAATTCAGAAAATAATTTAGGAGCGGTTCAATTACAAGTAGTACAAAACTTAGACAAATGGTGTAAAAGTATGATTTGAAGTATGTATATAATAAAAGTATAAATACTAAAAGGGTATTCATATTATAGAAGCAAGTGGTGATGATTTGACCTTACATCAAGCTTGAGTAATCAAATCGGAGACTTTAGGTAAGTTGGGATCAATACGTTATTGTATTTTGGCGTACCATATTATGGTACTTAGAGGCTTAGGATAGTGTTTGTTGTGCTTATAGGTAGATGCTTATGTACATGCTTGTATATCTCTGATTATTTGTTTAAATACTTATGTTTTGTTGTGGTAGGTCGTTATGATTTATATGGAGTGAAATTGTTTGATCACCTTAAATTAGATTTAGCTATATTTGACCTAAACATCTTAATTGGACATGCATTGCAACCTTTTAGGGGACAATTAAGATTCTCCGACCAAATACCGATACCTTCAAAATGGATGACATTGTAACATAATGGTCCTTTCTTCTTCCATAGTCAAACTATGGTAGGAGATGATGTCACGATAAAGATGAGGGTAGTAGTTCAAAGGATAGTCCTGGAGAGAACAGTACCTCTATTGCACAAACCTGGGTTTGCTCATAAGTTGTTACATATGCATTGAAACTCTTTAAACCTGAATTAGAGCCGGTAAAATTTCTTGAGAACCTTACTTATATTTATTATATAGTCTTTTGTCTCCATCCTTGCTTACTGAATTGTTGGTTATTCATACCATTACAAATTTTCTTACAAGTAACAATCCAAATGCTGCCTTACAATTATCTAAAGGTTAGTACCTTTTGAAGAACTTTGGGAAGTGAGGATTAAACTAGCTGATCAACAATGTCTTTGAGAGTTTTGCTAATGACTCACAGATATGAGAGGTCGAACATGTAACATTTTATTTATCTAAACTATTATGTTGTATACATATCTCCAGAGATCTTAAGACAATATATATATCTAAATAAACATGACTTAAAATTTTGTATAATTGATCGATAACCTAATATAAACCGTTTACTTCAAAGCGAGCAGTCGTGGACGACTTGTATAAATCGTATCTACGATAGCGATTGTGAAGTCAATTACTATCTTAAATTGGTTTACACAACGGGACTATTATGACTCCATCGCTCTATAGTGTAACATGGCCCTTAACAACCACCGAGTCACCATGATCTTCTTATCATGGAATTGTCAAAGGTTCAGATCAACCTTGACAATTTGTCATCTTTCTGACCTAATATAGAGGCATAATCCATCAATTATTTTCCTCATTGAAACAAAAAACAACAATACTGAATTAGAGAGGTATCGTGCCAGGAGAAATATTCGAGGAGCTATTATGTGCCTCCAATTGGATTAAGTGGTGGATTGGCGTTATGGTGGTCCATAAATGTAACAGTACGTATATTGGAAAGTTGCAATTGGTTTATTCATACAGAGGTCTCTTGTTCTAATGGATCTTTGTTGGGCTTTTTTACTTAGTGTTATGCACTGTGCAACTTTAGAGAGAAAAAGATGCTATGGGATGATTTAATTCATATCTCCATCATTATACATGGGCCTTGGTTATGTATTGGTGATTTCAATGAGATTCTTAATGATAGAGAGAAGTTAGGCGATGGACCTAGAAATATAAATCAAATTACAACTTTTCAAGAGATGGTGTAGGCTGCTCAACTACATGACGTTAGTTTCCATGGACAGATGTTTACCTGGCAAGGTGTAAGAAGGAATGGTATTCATGTCAAGGAGAGGATCGATAGGTGTTTTGTATCTAATGATTGGAGGATAAGGTTTCCTAACATACATCTTTCATGAGCTAATTCTAGCCTCAAATCATGTTGTACTGCTTATTCACACTAATTTGAGGGATGTTGCTCATAGAAGAAAGTTCCATTTTAAGAACTTATGGAGGACATCGATGGAGTATGGCGAGATTATTCAAAAAGTATAGGATTCTACTGCTCAGATAAATACTCTTGCTGAGTTGATGAATGTTATGGTGTTATGCAGGATAAGGTTTTATGCTTGGAGTAAAAAAGCATTTCCAAATAGCAGTAAGTGCATTGAACAACTTAAAGCCTAGCTCTTTAATCTTCAAAAACATGATATTGCTAATGCGTTAGAAGAAGAGGACATAATTTAAGTGGAATTAGATGATTTATGGGTTAGAGAGGAAATATTTTAGCACCAGCATTCAAGGGCTAATTGGTTACTCCATGGTGATAAAAACACCCTTTTTTTTTCAACAAACGACATGGACTTAAAGATAGAGAAATAAAGCATTCCAACTATATGGCAACAGTACATCATTAATCACAACCAAAGATGACATAGGGGCAACGTTTATATCTCACTTTAAAGGCATCTTTATGATAAGAATTAACCCCTTGGACCGATCACGTGTAATCAAGCTAGAAGACTTTAAGGACTCACTCGGAGGATACTAGCTCTAAGTCATAGCCGAGACGGGGATTCATATCTTTATGATAATAATTAACCCCTTGGATCGATCACGTGTAATCAAGCTAAAAGACTCTAAGGACTCACTCGGAGGATACTAGCTCTAAGCCATAGCCAAGACGGGGATTCATATCCTGAGCTGATCTCCTACTAACCTGACTATTAGACCCTTACATATGTCAAATCCGCCCATGTTCAACAGCAACGCTTTCTCCCAAGAGATAACCTAAGAGTAGCTGAGGTGAACTCTTGATCCAACCACAAGCATTTGGCTCTAAATCAAGCCAACTTCTCTTTAAAAGAACTAATTGGTTCCCAACCTGGTCTACATCAGGTTGGCCCTTGACCACAAGCGTTACTCTGTTTCTGCCTACCTCATACCATATTTCTCTCATCTAGATGCCAAGCGACACGTGTCTTCTGACACAGTATTCTAGAGTGATTCTTTCTTTTTCACACTAAATATTCTTTATCTCTTTTACCCTTTCTAGTATGTCTTATGTAACTTAGTTGTAGAATACTCTTTTATCTTTTCATACATGCAAAGTAACCTTAATGATTGGGTATATAAACCCCCACTTTCTTGTATGCAAATGACAATCATCTCTTCAATACAGAATTCTTCATTTGAGCAACCTTAGTGTTCTCATTATCATTTAACTCCTATCTATTTCCTTTAATAAGGAATGGTGGCGAGTAACCCTTTAGTTTGGACCGGTGGTCATATTCGGTAGATTGTAGGTTGAGTAGGATGAGTGGTGTATCATATCCATTTAATAACTGCCCAGACTTACTAGCTTTTTCTGTTGTTTTTCGCTTGCTTTGTTGTAGTATCTCTCCATGTGTTGAACCCCGGAGACGCATCAATTTCATTGGTATCAAAGCATGATTCCGCAAGAGAGTATGTGAAGTTTTAGTTCACTTTACTGTTAGTGGTTGTTGTATTCCTTCCATAGCTACTGCAATGTGTTGGTATGACAACAAGAGCGGTTTTTATTGTTAATAAGTTTTTACTCTGTTTCTCATTGCGAAAACAGAGCAAATTTATTTCTATTTTATTTGAGTGACTATTAGGTATTGAAATTGTTAATCCGTTTGAGAAGTACTATACCATGTATGATTCAAATGTTCAGGGTGTTATTGGTGACCAAAATAGTGGTGCTCAACCTGGTTGTAGTCATAACAGTAGTAACACCCCAAGGTTGGTTGACGATAAACTTGATAGACTCACAGACTTTGTTAAGAGTCTAGTCATCACAATGCAAGTTAACAGACAACAACCCCAAGATGTACAGCAGCAAAACCTACAGGAAGATGCCTCTAAGAGACATTATGGCCAAGGCAATAAAACCAATCACCCAATTTGACCGCTACAAGCTATAGGACTAGCAAGTCGAGCTACTAGATGAAGACTGGAGTTGGAGGAGATTGGGAAAGATGACGAGGGGTTGGGTGTTAAAGTGTTTGGTAAAGAAGAAGAAGTTGATTATTATCGAGCACAAAGACAAAAATGTTAAGTCCCTCGAGGGTTAGATAATGTCAAGGTGCAAATCCCACCCTTGAGTGGAAGTGGAGATGCAGATAAATACTTAGAATGGAAAGAGAAGGTCAAAAAGGTATTTAAATGTTATGGGTATGAGGATGCGGTCAAAGTCCAACTTGCTCAATTGGAGTTTATTGGGTATGCTACAATATAGTAGAAAAATCTAGATGTAGCCAGAGTAAGAGATGAAAGATAGGGTGTTAAAACTTGGGATGAGATGAAAAGGTTATTAAAAGGAAGATTTGTACCCGAAACTTACCTATAAGATACGTTTACAAAGTTGCAAGAGCTCTATCAAGGAAGCCAATATGTTGATGATACGTGAGAGAGTTCCAAATGTTAATGATCCAAGCCAACGTAGAAGAACCAAAGGCTTACACTATGTCGAGGTTCATTTCTAGGCTCAAGTATGAGATTCACAATATCATGGAAGTACAAAGGTTTTATAATTTAGAAGAGGCCATCAAGATAGTATAGAGGGTCGAAAGACAAAGGAGGAGTGTTTTGAACTAACCTGGGCCGACTTTTTCGTGAGTCACAGTACCATATAGACCTGTTCAAGTCAAGCTAAGGATAGAAATGACCAACTTAACAACAATCGTGAAAACCAGTAGGGCTAAGCCGAAGTTAGGCCAACCCCAAGAGTATATGAGAAAGAGCAGACCTTTGGATGAAAGACCAGTGAGGTAAAGTGCTTTAAATGCTTGGACTTCAGACATATGGCCGCTAAGTGTCCGAACCAACACATCATAGTACTTCGAAGAGATGTAGTAGATAGCACCAACGAAAGCGAACCCGAGAAAGAAGATGTTGGAAAACTCAAGGCTAAAGAGGAAGAGGAGACTTGTGTTTATGCCGACCAAGGAGAAGTGATGACCCTAGCTTCAAGACAAGTATTGAATTCCTTGCTGAACCCTGAAGAGGACTAAAGGGAGAATCTATTCCATACCAAGTATACCATCAAAGGCCAATTATTTACGATTATAGTGGATGGAGGGAATTGCACTAATGTGCTTGCGCAATCCTTTGTGCAAAGATTAGGTTTACCGACCTCAAAGCATCTTCGACCTTATAAGCTGCATTGGCTTCATGATAAAGGTGCTTTATACGTAACTAATCAAGTAGCCGTGCCGTTCAATGTTGGGAATGTATGCAGGGACAAAGTAGTATGCGATGCCATTGCTATAGGAGCTTCACATCTATTGCTTAGACAACCTTGGTTGTTCGACCGACGTGTTACACACGATGGGTATAAGAACACATATGCCTTTGTAAGGGATGGAAGGAAGATTGTATTGCAACCTCTGACCCCATCCCAAGTAAATGAAACCCATAACCAGCTCACCCGAGTTAGTAAGAAGAAAGCCTTAATAGTGAACCATAAAGAGCTCTAATCTACTAAGAAGGCTGATGAACTCATGCTCTTGTTAGCTAGGAAATTGTTAGAGATGAGGGAATTATAGGATGTCCCAGAAGAGATCCAAAGCTTACTAAATGAGTTTTCTGACCTGTTTCTAGAAGAACTACTTAAAGGACTACCGCCAATCTGAGGCATAAAGCATTGTATTAAGCTATAGCTAGGCGCCACCCTACTAAACCAACCTGCATATAAGATAAATCTTAAGTAGGCTACCAAGTTGAAAAGATAGGTAGATAAACTCATAGAGAGAGGATATGTAAGGGAGAGCATGAGCCTTTATGCTATACGAGCTCTGCTCGTTCTAAAGAAAAATGGTTCATAGCGCATATGCATCGTTGAGCAATCAATAGAATTGCTGTCAAGTACAAATACCCGATACTAATGCTCAATAATATGTTAGATGAGCTTTGGTGCCAAAATATTTTCTAAAATTGATCTGCGGAGTGGCTATCACCAAATTCCCATAAAGCCGAGCGATGAATGGAAGTTTGCCTTTAAGACTAGACACAAACTCTACAAATAGTTGGTTATGCCATTCGGACTCACCAATACACCAAGCATGTTCATGAGGTTAATGAACCATGTAATGCGATCCCTAATTAGAAGATGATGGTCTTGTACTTCAATGATATATTGGTATACAATGCTAACCTTAACGACCATGTTCAACATCTTTGTGAAGTATTTAGTATTTTGCGAACTAAGAAGTTGTACGAAAATGTGAAGAAGTGTACGTTTTGTTAGAGAGAAGTGATATTCCAAGGGTTTGTAGTATCGGGGAAAAGAATCCAAGCAAATGAAGAAAAGACCCGAGCCATTCTGGAGTGGCTGACACCGAAGAATGTTATTAAGGTTTGAAGTTTTCACGGCCTAGCTTCCTTTTATAGGCAATTTATTAAAAACTTCAATACAATCGCTATCCTATTGACTGAATTGATAAAGAAGAGTGAAGGGTTCAAGTAGAGTAACCGAGCTGAACAAAACTTTAGAGAGATTAAGGAAAAACTAACCTTAGCACCTATCCTGTTACCGCCAGATTTCGATAAACCCTTTGAATTTGAATGTAATGTGTCGAGAGTTGAAATTAGTATTGTCTTGATGCAGGAGCGATGACCCATCGCCTACCACAATGAGAAACTGAGTAGCGTAGCCCTGAACTATTCTATATATGAGAAGGAGTTATACTATCTTTTCCGAGCCCTCACTATTTGGCAACACTATCTGTTACCACGAGTTTGTTATTTATACTGATCATAAATCATTGAAGCATCTTAGCAGTCAAAACAAACTCTCAAATAGACAAGCTAAGTGGTTGGAGTTTATGGAGGGGTTATCATACATCATTCGACATAAGAAGGGAAGTGCAAATGTAGTCGTCGACACTCTATCACAACAGTAAACCTTATTGATTAGTTTGCAAACAAAATTATTGAGATTCTTACTTATCACTAAGCGGTATGTTGCTGACCTTCACTATGGTCCAGCTGTTGAACAGTGCCATAAAGGGGTGGTTATTGGAGGATATTATCTTAAGGACGGCTATTTGCTTAAGGACTGCAGGCTATATATTCCAAACTGCTCCATACGTGAGCTACTGATTAGGAAAGCCTATAGCGGAGGATTATCAAGTCATTTTAGGGAAACCAAGACCGCTAGTCTATTGAAGGAGAATTTTTACTAGCTAGGTTTAGCTAAGGATGTCCATAAAGTGGTTAGTAGTTGTAAAGTGTGCTAAGGGGAGGAGAGAACCCCATGGAAAGTAAATGCCACTGCCAACATCAACCTTACCTTGAGCCGACCTTAGCATGGACTTTGTGATGCAAATTGTGACAAAAAAACAGACAAAGTCGGTCACTAAATGGATCCAAGCTTGCAAAAAGCTTGAAATGAAAGTGGTAAGGAACATACGAAATGATAATTACGAATAAAGAAGTAAGCAAAACCTACAAATAGCTCTAAAGGATATGATGCACTGATGGAACTTCTGAAGACTCATAGTACAATTCGATATGACACACAAATCAATTCGGTGAGGTTATTTGCCACCTAACCTTGCTTAAGAGTTAAGATAAAAGTGATGCCAAGAGTAAACAAAGTATTTACGCAAGGACAAAAACACAAAAGTGTATTAATGGTAATTTGAATTCTAATTCTAGCTACAAGTACAAGGATATTTATATTCATAAGTTAGGGTAACTTGCCCAAAAAGGGAAAAGACAAAAGGGCATTTCCTAAAGAAGTTATGTATAAGATGCAAAGGGTAAAAATGAAAATATATAAGAAAAACAATTATTAGTGCAATGGATTCTACATATGATACTATATATGTAGCAATGCTATATTGGCAAAGCTGTTAAGAGATGCAAACAAGAAAGTATGAACAACTTGCTTGTCCGAGTAAGGGTGGCTTAGTTAGTCTGGAGTCTCTCTATCTTAACTTCTCGACAAGGAAGATGTTAAGTAATTGGACGGCTTGGGTGCAAGTGAGTATTCTTCAATTCAGTACACTATAGAGACATAGGTAGTTGTTCGGCTCGGCATGAAGGGTGACTTGGTAAGAAAGTACTCGACCTCAATAAGGGTTGGCTGGAATAGGAGGATTCGTCTTGCCAGTCCTTCTAGTCCTCGGGCTCAGCTGCGAGTCAGTGGTCCGATAGCTTGATTCCTATTATTCCCTTTGAGTTGTTTTGGATTTGGGATCAAATCTAAATGGTCTTCGTTCAGTTTTCCGTTAGGGTGATATAAACTGAAGTCAAGAATGTTGAAGTCGTCAGGAACCTTACAGTCCTCAAGCAATTCCAATCTGAAGGCATTATAATTGATCTTTCAGAGGATTCTAAAAGGTCCTTCAGCTCTTGCAGATTATTTATTTCTCCTCTTGTTCGGGAATCGTTCCTTGTTGAGGTACAACCATACTAAGTCTCCCAGCCGGAATTGTCTAGCCATCCTACCCTTTATCTTCTCTTGTATTATGTTAGCTGCTTGGTTGATGTACCGAGTGACTGTGTCATAGATGTGCTGGAGGTAATCGAAGGGCAACTCGGGATTGAAATCATAAACCACTTCGAAAGGAGTTTTGCTTAGTGGTGTCATGTACCGTCCGGTTGTAGGTGAACTCAACCACTGGCAAGCAAGCATCCAAATCAACCAAGTTTTTTCCCATTGTAGCTTGGACTAGTAATCCCAAAGTGTGATTAATCACCTCTATTTAGCCATCAGTTTAGGGTTGATAGGAAGTACTGAATAGTAGTTTGGTCCCCATCCGACACCACAAGGTCCTCTAGAAGTGGCTTAAGAACTTTAGATCATTATCGGAGACTACACTTCTCAGCACACCGTGTAACCACACAATCTCTTATAAGAAAAGAGAAGAAATAGCCAAAGCATTGTTAGTTTTTTAGCAAGGTACGAAGTGTGCCATTTTGCTGAATCGATCTATGACGACCATTATAGAATCTTTGCCTTGGGTAATCTGAGGACAAATTCAATGCTCAATTCATTCCATGATTTCATTGGAACTGGTAAAGGCATTGCTTTACCTTCTTTGCTCAGCTTGGCTCGACACTTAGCCCTCTTGCACAAAGCATAACTTTCAACAACTCAATGCACATCTTTCCTCATTCTCGGCCAGAAGAAGCGACCATTCAACAGTTCACAAGTCCTTCTTTCTCAAAAATGCCCGAAGAGTCTTCCATTGTGGGCTTTCCTGATCCATAGTTCCCGTAATGAACAGGTCGGCATGTATAATTTTCCACCTCGGAACAAGTAGCTATCCTCCACATAATACTCATCTACTGTTCTTCCATCAGCTCATCGCATGATAATGGGTCCAAAGTGTGGATCCCCAGAATACTGTTCTTTGATACTTACAAACCCAAACAGCCTGGCGTATAGTTTGATTAAAAGCGTATGTCTATTTGAAAAAGCATCTGCAACTATGTTGCTCTTTCCTTGCTTATAGTTAATTACGAAATTGAATCCTTCAAGGAATTCAACTCATCTTGCCTACCACTTTGATAATTTCATCTAACTTCGAAGGTAGCTTAGATGACAAACTCTCTTAGCAGTAGATAATGCTACCAAACTTGCAGTATTCGGATCAAGGCCAAGAGTTCTTTGTCATACACGAAGTAATTTAACTGCGGTCCTCTGAGCTTTTCACTGTGGAAGGCAATGGGTTGTCCTTCTTGCATTAAGACATCACTTATTCTAATGCCTAATGCATCACATTCCATCTCAAATATTCTTTCAAAGTTAAGTAGAACCAACACCGAGGCGGAGGTCAACCTCTCTTTTATCTCAGCAAAGCTTTTCTCCCCTCTTTCTCCTCATTGGAAGTCAATGTTTTTCTTTATTAGCTTAGTAAGTGGTGTGATGAGGGTGTTGAAATTCTTGATGAATCATCCATAGAATGAAGCCAGTCCATGGAAACTTTTCACATCAGCACAAGTAGTAAGAGTCAGCTATTCTACAATTGCTTAGATCTTCTCATAATCCACTCGTAGGCTTCCTCTACTGACTACATAACCTAAGTATACCACTTCCTCCTAGCAAAAGCAATAATTTTTTAGATTGCCGAATAGTCTCTCAGTATGGAGGATATCCAATACTTCTTGAAGATGTTTGTAGTAACTCGGCATGTCAACACTCTAGACTAATATATCGTCAAAGTATACCACGACACACCGTAAGCCCCAAGGTTTAAGGCGATCGGCTAAAGGATCCGATCACACCCAAATTATAAATTATTGAGAGAAATATTAGTAAAAATGACCCCGTAAACTTAAATTTAAGAAAATAAATAGTAAAATAGGAGACTATAAAATTTTCAAATTTTAAGCATAATAATTGCTAATTACAAAAAAAGCAAAAAGTGTAATCTAATAACTAATAAATTACTAGAGATAGATTATATGTATACTAAAAATTTTAGAATGACCAAAATAATATTTAAGAATGTTCACGTATACCCCACATGTATTTACGTGTAGATAAAAATACGCGTAATTACCTAAATTGGCCAAAAACTAAGCAAATAATTAAAGAAAATTATAAAATAATTATGGAAAAATCAGAAAAAATCAGAAGATGATAAGCTGAATCAAGATAAGGTCGTGGCAGGTCCAAAGCTGCAAAAGAAAAATTAGCCAATAAAAATTGAACAACTTAAAAGCCAAAAATCAAGGAATTTGGACAAAGTCTTGTTAAATTAATGCATATTAATTACTACAATTGTCTATAAATAGGAAAAAATTTTCCGGAAGTCATTTGGTCAGTTTAGAATCTAAGAAAAATTGGAACACTGAAAAGATCGAGAGAAAATCTAAAAAATAAAAAAAGAAAAGAAAACTGTGCAGATTAGGCAAGTGAACTAAAACCACCACTCACCACCACTTGGGACTGAGCCACCACCACCACCCCACTCCAGACCCACCGTCTGGGCTGGTCGACAAGCTTGGACCAGGCTTGGACGGCCAGAAAGCATCGAACCGAGTGAGTCCCATAATTGTCCCGATTTTATATAATTTAGTAAAATTAGTTATTTTGCCTAGAAAATTATGAAAATTGTTATTCTGAGGTTTTATTGTATGTAGATTTAGGGAAAAATATTGATTTAGTTTAATTATGTCTGAAAATATAGGGTCCTTAACAAATTGTTCAAAACCGAGCATGATTAAACCGGAAAATAAATAGGCTTAGGAGTGTAGTTTGGAGCTCAAAATTTTTCTGTAAGATGCTTATATGATGTAGAACAATGCTATGAAGCCATTTTTTTAAAATTAATTTTCGAAATTTTTAAGTTAATTTTTAGCCCTAAAATGATGGAAAAATTGGGTGATTTAAGGTTAATTAGGTGATTAGGATGTTAATTAATGATTTAGATATTAATTATATGTTTAGGGATGTTAATCTCTGATGTAGAAACCTAATCTTAGTCTATGGAGTGTTAAGTGTAAGTAATGAAAGTATTATGTGGTAAATGTAGAAAATTATGAATATGTAGAATTGAAAATTAATAAATATGAAAAAATTAGGGTTATTTAGATAATATTAGAGTAAAAATCAGAATAATATTAAATCTGAATTAAGATTTAATTTTAGGTAATTATATAAAAAAGTAAGATTATCTCACATTAGGGATAAATCCGATACCCTAATTAGAACTAGCGTGTACCGAATAGCTTGGAATACTAAATTAAGACCCAATAGGATATTTGGATACTCGAGCTTAATGTCACGCCCCGAACAAGAAGAGTCATAACAGTCCCGCCGTGTAAACTAATCTAAGATAGAAGCTGACCTCACAGCTGCTATCGTAGACGCAGTTTACACAAGGCGCACAACTCAACCAGCTTGAAACGTCTGTTCTGACATCTGTTAATATCCAAACCTGTGGTAGAGCTTTAACAAAATACTTGTTCTATACAATCTGTAGTTTAGTACTACAACAGTAATTATACAACATTTCACGTCCAAGGGTAAGGATTACAATCAGAGTCTTTTAAAAACCACAGGTTATACGATTTATATACAATAAGTTAGAAAACTAGTGGGCTCCCAGGGAATTCCCATTTAGTTTTCTTCAAAACTTAAAGACAAAGCAAAAGCTCAGGTTCAGTTAAATTCCTCGTTCCTCACTTTCCCACACAGCAGCACACTAACCTGAGAACGTTGGTACCGGAACATCTTTTATCTTCACTCAGTACCTGCAAAAGAGTCTGTAGGGGTGTGAGCACAACTAGCTCAGTAAGTGGGGCGGAGTCAGAAGAGTACTATACAATCACAAATAAGGTTAATAATTATGATGAAATGCAATGCAATCACTCAAATGAAAACATCGCACAGTGTTAACCGGTCCACTGTGAGGTTAGAGAAATTTCATCCGCTCCAACCCGGATTGAGGAGTTTCATCACGACTAAAGTTAAACCAAACCCGGGCTTGTGCAATGGAGAACACCCCCCTCCCAAGACCGCCTTCGAACCACGGCCCCCAACCTTGCCGCGACCTCCTCGCCTATCACTTAGTTCGACTAAGGATGGGGAAAGGACCATTTCAGCTATCCTCATCGAAGGAAGTCGGTGTTTGGCTTAACACTCTTAATCGTTTCCCCTAACGGGTGATTATGCGTGACCAATTACACTTTAGTCGAATAATCATTAGTGATAATCAGAGGTGACCAATAAGTTCACACAATACAGAATCCATGCAAATATGCAGAACAGCACACCAAGGAGTTGAACTCCTGTCACAACAGAGTATCATTCACACACATAGCATGCGCATAATCATCTAACTACAAACACAACCAGAAGTACTCTTGGGTCTCCGGATACTTTTAAAATAGTACCCAAACAGCGGCGAAGCTACCATCCCAACTTACTTGTTCAGACGTTCGTTATTTCTGACTTGAATTGTCAACCGTCTTTGGAAAGTCCTAATTACACAAAAGGTCTAAATTTAGTTTTCGTAATAATTACGAAAACATTAGGGTCTAATCTAAAACATATATATATATATATATATATTATTTCCATAATATACAGTCATGTTATTAAATTATTAATTATTAACATTGTACATCATATTTACTATTACGTATTATATATCGTTTTGATCGTATCGAAACGTACCTTTTATTTATTAATCCACGTTTTGATTCCGGTAGAGTTACCGAAATGTGTATATTCTTGAATATGTTATAGATATAAGCTAGTTTGCTTAAGGTTATCCGATTTCAACAAAACTAGTGTCATTGAGTTCGTATAGACTTAACGACACATCTTATGAGTCCTGTTCCTAGAGATGGATTTTAACGGGTAGTTTGAATTTTTAATACAATTATACATAATTATATAAAAATGACCGTATTATGCGAAATTTACAGTTTTAAATTATATTTTATCCAATTTGTCCTTATATTGTAATAATATAAGTATTATTCAATTTTAATACACCTAAAGTACATCCCGATCAGAAAATATTAATAATTGTAATAAAATCTCTATTTAACCCAATTCGACCAGCAATCCTATATATAGGTTTTATTTAAGTATTTTACTCATTTTAGTCTATTAATATTACAAATACACCCCGACTTGTAATTTAAGCTATTTTACTTAATAAATTCGTAGTAAATAGTTTGGATTACCTAATAATTCCCCGAAAATTTCTATGGACTTCTAAAAATATAGGGAATTCAATTATCACTCGGTTTCAAGTTTTCGACCTATTGCCTATATTTTCGTATTGACGATTTTACCCCTAAATTTGATAAATTATCCAATTATAATTCTTTTAGCATCCAATTAATTCCAATCAGACTCAATACCATTATTGTTTATTATAGATCAGTACATGTCCATTTCATCAATTAATTTCATAATTTCCTATTAAATTCATAATTTCAGCCTATTTTCGGACCAATTTCAAGCCTAAAAATTCAATAAATATTAAAATTATTCAAATAAA